>NW_021026675.1:388147-460052 GCF_004153795.1 Camellia sinensis | reverse complement strand
ATATCCCTCTCTCTCTCTCTCTCTATAGTTGTGCCTTAAAGTGTGTTGTTTCTTCACTTTTGCACTACAACTCCTAGCCACACACCACCATCTCTAAGCTGAGATTCTTGAGTTTGTAAGATCATGGCATTCACTCACACGCATGCAAGGATGCTAAAGCATAAAACTTACCGAGTACTCCAAGCCAAAACAGAAACTAATTAGAAATCCATGCATGATCCTAATTATACGGAAATGCCTAATGTAACACATGCAAAAATGCAACTATAGCAGGCTCGGCTATTCTAGACATGGCATATGAAATGCTACAGCTAACATGTATTCAATCTTGGAATTGAAAATACAATGCAGTTAGTATGATGCGTCGAGCCCGGTGCATGCAAAACAGATGAATGAATGCAAACATGCTATCATACTGTATGCTAATTGAAATATGCCCTAATCTAACCATCATAAGCGGATAAATAAAAGGGAAGAAAGACGTGGGGTTGGAAGACATACATCACACTCACCCACACTTATTACAATTATGCCCTCGCACAGAGGGTCGGAATAAATATATAGTCCCGAATAAAAGAATAGTACAGTCCAAATATTACAGTCCAAATATATACAGATTCCTAATTAATTAATCAAATTAACTAAGAAAGCTGTAAAACTGGCGTGCAAGTTAGGGACTGCCTTGCTTCTGATGAATGATGCATGTCTGGGCTGCCTTGCGCGGAAATCCATGACGATGCCCCAATTAGCCTCTGTTTACACTTGTTCTTGAAATGCGTGCCAAGCTCCAAAAAGTTGTCGATTCTTCATTTTGCTGCAAAGAGAGCAGGAAAGGGGCATAGCAATGTATTTTCACAAATGTATGCATGCCTCGATCCTCGTGCCACCAATCACGCATCTCGATGCATGATGGCCGAGGAGTTGAATTGTGCAACTCAATATAGAATGAATGCACATGAAAGTAAAACTAAAACCTAACTCCATCATGGATAGTCCGAAGTGTCGGTGACTGGGGAATTGAGATGCGTTCCGTCACTCGGAGTACGAAACGCACCTCGTTTCCCGCTCCCGGGCTAACTCCTATTCCGAACGCAATGCAATATGCATGACATGCGTGAATGCAACTAAGATACAGCCTAGTATGCACTATACTGTGAAAATGAGATGTCTCGAAATGCGTGCACACAGGCACGTAAACCGAGGTAATGGCATATGCAATGCAACATGGCTAAAATGGCATATAGAATGCAACATGGACTTATACTAACATGAGAGAGCCTCAGCCACACTCACATAAGAGGCCGATGGATGAAAATGAAGTGCCTCAAAATGCGTGCACACAGGCACGCAAACCGAGGTAATGGCATATGCAATGCAATATGGCAAAAATGGCATATAGAATGCAACATGGACTTATACTAACATGAGAGAGCCTCAGCCACACTCACATAAGAGGCCGATGGATGAAAATGAAGTGCCTCGAAATGCGTGCACACGGGCACGCAAACCGAGGCAATGGTATATACAATGCAATATGGCAAAAATGATATCCAAACATGCTAATGGAATTTCAGCACTGAAATGTGGGGGAAAACAACCCCGAAATGAGGCAAAAGTACACCCGATGCATGGAATAGTCCCGAAACATGAATTTTGGCACCCGAAATGGCCTATAGATATACCAAACATGCACAATATGGACATGCAATGAATAGACAGTAGCAAGGCCGCCCCAAAATAAGCATTTTTCCAGTTCAAAGCATGGCCAAACAGCAAACATAAATAGGGAAAAACTAGTATGCAAAAATGGCCATAAATATGAGGTTATGAAGCAACTCACAGCTGCTGACCCCAAACAGGTTTGGGCCCTTCAACAACATTGAAGAGGGGACCAAAATATGACACTTTACAGAACTATAAAAACCCTAAAAACAAACATAGATATGGCTAAGCTCTTATGCAAGAAAATGGGCCAAAAGGTGGCCAAAGAGGCAAGTGGTATATGCACAGCCCAAACTGAAAAATTCCCTTCTAAAACATTGAATAGGGACAAAAAATATGCACATTTCAGTTTATGGAAGCCCCAAAATCAGTATACAAACATGCTAGAAATGCAATGCAAAATGAGGCTCAAAGGTGGCTGTAACATGAGGTATACAAAGCATTCACCAAACAAGCAAAGACCCTTAATAAAATTTGCTAAGAAGGTCAAAATAAGGCCACTTTCAGTTCTGATCATGGTCCAAAAATAGAAAAATGATAGGTTAGTGAAGCATGCAAGAATATTGACATACAAGGAGATATTGAAACAAGTGTGAGATAGGGTTCTCAAAGAGGGTCGAGCCCTTCAACAAACATGTAGAATAGCTCAAAATAGACCTAGTTTCAGTTAAGGTCGGAGCCCAAAACAATAAGAAAATTGGCTAAGAGATTGGTGCAAAAATGAGCTACAAAAGGGGGAAAGTCTACTTACCCTTGAAGACCAAAACTTTTGTTGCTTCTTGGACCAGATTTGATGACTCTAAGCTGCTGGAATCCCTTCCTTTGCTGCTGGAATGGAGTGGTGATGGTAGAGCTTGAAGATGATGAAGAAATGGAGCCCAAAACTTGAAGGAAATGGAGTGATATGTATGTATATGCTCAAACCAATTCTTGTCACCTCTCCTCTTGAGTTGGGAGGCTCTCTATATGGATAAGAGATGGAGAGAAGAGTCTAGCCAAAGTGGAGGGAAAATGAAGCCTCTTTTACCTCCAAAAGGGTCCCCCGGATGTAGATATTTTTGGGGGAAAACCAAGGCACAGCTGGAATGCACACAACCTGAAGAAGCAGGCCGGCCAACTTTTTGAGCTGCAAGTGGCCGGCCGGCCACCTCCCCTAGCCGGCCGGCCAAGGGTCAAAAGGGCCAAGTTGAATTAGTAGCCAGCCACCACATATTGGTGTCCTCCCATGCCTCCTCATCACAACCCTGTGGTTCAAAACTACAAACTGTAAAATAGGAGAGAGAATAGGCCATTTTTAAGAGGAGTTCAAAAGGGTCAAATGGAATTTCTGGCCGGCCATATGATATTAGGATCCTCCCATGTGTGTACAACACAAATATGTGGTTTGGGGTTGAAGAAAGTGGCCCCAAGGTGTTCAACATTGGCTCGAAAGTGAGAAAAACGGGTGCCGGAGGGCGAAAATGGAATATAACTGGTTGCCAAGATAATTGCTGGCCTCCCACCCTCTAGTGACCTTCCTGGTGATGAAACAGAGGTACCTGCCAAAAATGAACGAAAACCGATGCAAAACAAATGCTCGGGGGCCAAAACACGTAGTTCGGGGTCCCGAAAATGGGCTGTTAAGCACCGAAAGTGGCATTCAGCCACGAAGTGGGTCTCTCCGACCTCAGTGTCCCTCAAAAGGGAGTAAATAAGATGCATGCCAAAAATCGGAGTGATAGGAGATGGTTAAGCGGTCCCGAACCGAGGCACACGGCCTGACGGCTCCGAAAATCGGGAACCGGGCTCCAAAATGGGAAAAATGGCCTACAGCCACAAAATGTAGCCCACGGCCACTGAGAGATGGTCCATGGGACCTCTCCCTCCCCTCAGGAAAAGAAACAGAGAAAACTGAGCCTGGTTCACAAACCGAGGCAAGGCACAGAAGAGGGTTCAGAAGTCCGGAGGCAGGGCTCACGGCCAAGACTCTGAAACTTCTGAACGAGCACATTATGCAATATCACCAAGCGCTCAACTGGTGACGTCTGAGTCTCAAGGTCGGTCAAAAATGGGGTGTCTACACACACGTTGATGGTGGATCCCGTATCGACAAGAACCACCGGTATCATTTGCTTCTACATTCCACAGAGATGTAAAGCGATTTGTTATGATTTGCGCCCTCAAGCGGCAGTTCTTTGTCAGAAAAGGTCAACGTCGGGGAACCTCCTCCCGGAAAGACCAATCCCAGCAGCTGTTCAAGCGTGGCGTCTATTGAGAGTTTGGCCTTGTCCATTGCCGATAAGACAGCTTGTCTATGAACACGTGAAGCCATAAGCAGTCCCCAGATAGAGATGTCTGCTTATATCTTTTTCAATTGTTTCAGCACGGCCTCATCTTCAAGTAGCTTCTCTTTCTGCTTCTCCGCCTCCTTGTCCTTTCCGGACGCCTCTGGTTGATCTAGGTGCGGGGGCTCGTAATACCGCCCACTCCTAGTCATATGGTCAACTTCACCAATATACCAGGTATCATCTGGTTGATTTCTCCCCCATTCCTCATCTGTGTGGGCAAGACATAGGTCATCGTCTTCCCACCACATGCCATCGGCAGCCGACAAACACCTGTCCAGCTCCGTTACAATGGTCTCTGTGCCCACAGCACCTTATGTTCCTATACTCGCAGCACGTTCTATTCTTGTGCACACAACAGGTTCAGTCCCCACAGGGGCCTTGGCTTTTCTGGCTCTCTCAGAGTCTTCGTTTCCTTCTTGTTTTAACTGCGTCAGTACAGTTTGTTGTTCAACATTCCCTGTACTCAAAATGCCCAAATCCTGAGCGAAATTCTTGGCACTGGCGCTCTCCGGCGATGTATTCTGATCCCCGGCCCTTCCGGCCACAATTGATGTCCTTGCCCCTGACAGGCTCTTTTCCAGCTGAGATTTGTCAACAATATCTGGTTGGTCGTCAAGCCACCCTGTGACCCCTGCCGACTCCTCAAAATCGAACCAGTTGACTGTCATGTCCCCCGAATCTTGTTCGTCGAAAATCTGAAGGTCAGCAATGTCCCCTTCCAGAACTGCGAAGTCATATATCCTCTGATCAAGTCCATCTCCCCGTAGTACACAAATTTTTGCCCCCACTGGCAACTCCACATTTGGCCTAATCTGATCCGCTGATGCAATGTAGCCACTTGGATTGTACACTTCCTCAGCAAAGCTCCCTGAATCCTCAGTCCCTGAATCCACTGTACCACTTTCCTCCGAAATCATCCCTATTCTGTCTTCGACAGCCACCACCATTAGTTCGGGTTGGGTTCGGGAGATGTCCAACATGCACAAGTCAGTGCTGTCAGGAAGGAACACCTCCGGCTTGGGTAGGTGGGATGGGGTGATATATATGCTGGGGTCGTATGACATGACCCCAGTTTGGATAAAGTTGATGTGTTTGGGAGGTGGAGCTTGGTTGTGTGGTGGGAGTGGGTTGGTTGTGACGTTGGGTTTTTCTGGAGGCACAATCACCCTGTTGTCAACGAGATCCTGAATCTCGTGACGCAATCTAAAGCAATGGTCGGTGTTGTGACTATGTTGCTGGTGAAAGGCGCAATATTTGGCTGGGTTATGGAAGGGGGGAAGTGTTTTCGGCAATGGCCGCGGCTCCAGGGGTTTCAAGTGCCCTTTCTTGATTAAAACCCCCAGAGCTTTGGACAGGGACATATATAACAGATTGAAGGTTCTTTGGCCTCAAGGTTGGTGTTTGGTTGTTTGCGAGCTACTTCCAAACGCACTGGAGAATGGTGTAGCCACAAGGGTTCTTGGGGGAGTGGTGGTGACCATGCTTACTTTTGAAGCTCTAGCATTTGCAGCATTGCTTGTACCTGTATTGGTGTTACGGTTGAAGGTTCTCCTGGGTTGCTTTCTGTCTTGGTCAATCAAACCCTGTTTCATAGCATCCTCAATTTGTACCCCCATCTCATGTAAATCTGAAAAGGTGGGGAAGGGGAGAACAATCATTTTCTGCATAAGTTTGGGCTAGAGATTGCGCACAATCATTCGAATTTGATCTTTGTCAGTGGACCTAGTAGTCATCATTAAGGCCTTGGCCCTCCACCAGGTTACGAAGTCAGAAAAACTATCCTTAGGCTCCTACCTAGTCGTCTCGAGATCACGGGTTGTGATCTCGATCTGTGTATTATAGGAGTGCTGAGCGACAAAAACCTCGGCCATCTCATCCCAATTCCTCTTAACATCGTCTTCCAGTTTTGTGTACTAGATGGCCGCCACACCCGACAGGGTCTGGCCGAATAGAGAAAGTTTCTGTAGTTTGGTGAGGCCCATCGACCTTACTATGTCTGAAAACAGCCGTAAATGCACCATGGGATCCCCAGACCCATCAAAGCGGTCAATATGTGGCATCTTAAATCTGTCCGGCAGTGTCACGGCTGCGTCGGTATACCCATCCTCGATGTCCGGGATGGACTTCACACCCTGAGATTTCTTGAACAGCTTTTCAAGCTTGCTCACTTTTAATGCCGTGGGGTCCACCTCGAATTCGAAGGGAGAATCCAGTTGATTGATAGGAGTGGGTGCCTTGGATAGTTGAGGTAGAATCGGGGGTGGAGCTGGCCCTGTTGGGATGTCTGTATCCTCCTGCACATTCGCCGTCTCCCCGGGTATTGGAACTCTTGGTGGGAGAGGTGCTTGGTGTGAAGCTGATGCTCCGGCTTACTGCTGTAGCCGGGTAATTAGCTCTGCCTATTGGGCCATGACGACGGCCTGCTATTTGGCAAATTCTGCTTGACGAGCAGCGTCCTCCTGCATGGCTTTCATACTTTGTTGGAGTTAACGCATCATTTCCTCCATTCCAGCTATACTGCCCTGTTCTAACTGAACTGCCGGTATATCTGCCTCTGTAGTAGACTCAGAAATCTCAATCTGACAGTTTAAAGACCACTGATTTGGCAATCTCGGTACCGATACACTGTTGTAGACGTCCCCGAACGCCTCGGGAGGATGAATCCCGTTTTGTTCATATTGGGCCCACTACAGTTCGGACTCTCGAATTGTCACGGTTCTTAATCTGAACCAAAGAGTCCAAATCTGGCAAATCGTTTTGAGAAAAATAGATTTTTAGAAAAGAAGTGCCAAACATGGACTGCTTTGCCAGATACAGAGTCGCCACCTAAATATTTTATTTTGAGAAATTTAGGAAACCCTGACTCGGTGCCAAAGGCCACGTGTCTGTCATCACCAAAGTTGCCTCAGCTCGGGAACTTGGGTACGATTGGGGAAGGTCAGCTATGAGCACCCCCTCTCGCCCGATCAAAGATCGGCCTCTACTAACCGTGATATCTTGTTTTGAAAGCATTATGTGTTCCTATTCCAGTTATTAGCCTAGAATTACTACGTTATGCGCACAACAAACAAATATAGACCAAATCGCCTAAATTGGAACAAAACATTTCATGTTTGTTTTGAAAATGGTTTGCTACTCGCAAGTAGGCTAAAATCCAGATTTTGCCACCCTCAAGTGGGCTTTAGAAAAGATGGTTTTGCCACTATCTAGTGGGCTTAAAACTCACAGTTTTAGTGCATTATTCCAATTTAGCTAATTCAACCTCCATCCACAAGCACTCAAGCAGTTATATCATATAAGCAAATAGCCTCATGGTAAGCATGCTGTCATGGCAACACTCACACACATGCAAGGATGCTAAAGCATGAGAACTTACCGAGTACTCCGCGCCAAAACAGAAACTAGTTAGTAATCATATGCATGATCCTAGTTCATGTTAAGATGGCTAATGCAACACATGTAAAATACAACTACGATGGGCTCGGCTAATCTACAATGACATGTGAAATGCTACAACTAACACATATTTAATTTGGAATTGGAGTACAAATGCAGTTAGGATGATGCGTCGAGCCCGGTGCATGCGAAACGAATGAATGAATACGAACGTGCTATCATGTTGTATGCTAATTGAAACATGCCCTAGACTAACCATCGAAAGCTAGTAAATAAAAGGGAAGAAAGACGTGGGGTTGGGAGACATACACACACTCACGCACACTTATTACACAATTGCCCTCACTCAAAGGGTCCGAATAAATATTACAGTCTGAATAAATAATATTAAATTAATTATTACAGAATTTCTAATCAATTAAAAATATTAAATACAGAAAGAAGGTGACCAAAGCCCCGCCTCGGGATGCGTGAATGATGCATGCTCGACTCGTCTTGCCCGGAAACTCGCTGCCATAGCACTGTTGCCTCTGTTTACACTACCTTGCCCCTCTAAGGATCACATAAATTTCCAGAACTGCTTTGAATCACTCTCTGAGTGCTCTGAAGTGTCACCGGCCAGAACAAAATGCCACCGGCCATGGGAATGGGATTATTGGCCAAATCTTATGCTCTCGGCCAAACATGTCTTGCCGGTCGGCACCCAACATTACTGGCCGGCCAATTCTTCCTACTGAAACCTGCAGCTGACAGCAACAGAGGGCAAGCAGTGTATGGCATGGAATTTTCAAGCAAATGTGTGCATGGCCACTCTCCCAATCATGTAATGGACTCAAGAAAGTGTGGCCCTCGACCCTCGGGCCATCAATTGCGCATTTTGATGCATGATGGCCTAAGAGGCCAAGTTGCAAATCAATGTAAATACATGCAAACAAAAACAAATGAGTGCCAATGCCCTATCATGTTGAGGTCAAGGGCGTCGGTGACCGAGGATCGAGGCGCGTTACGTCACTTTGAGTACGAACGCACCTCAATTCTCATGTTTGGTTTGACACCCCAAACCAAATAATACAATGCATATATACAAATATGGCTCAGGTATATAAGATGGCTTGAGTATGCAAACATGCCAAATGTAATGCAAACCAAGCACGCAAACATGAAATGTGATACAAGCTATCATACAATGCTATGACATGAAATGCAATTAGATAAACAGTATGCAAGTGTGCAAACATGATACAATGCAAACACGAAACCAAAATAATGTAACATGATCATGCAATGGTGGACTTAAACCAAAGGGGGAAACTTCAGCCCACCCCAAAACAGTGACCAAAAGTGGTGCAAGAGGGCACAAATCATGTATGCAAGCATGCACATACCAAGGTTCATCACTTAAGCATGGAAGGGGACAACTCCAAGCACACATAAAGACAATATACTTGGACATTAAACACTCATGTTAAACTCTGAGAAGCATGCAAAAGATGGCACCAAAACATGCTAGGGAATGGATGTGAAAAAGGAAGCATTCAAGGCCACAAAAAGGAGTATTCTACTACAACCACCCCAACCTCTCATGGCATGAATCATGCAACCAAAAACAGAGTTTTAATGCATCAAAATATGCCCCAAAACCCACTGATATGGCAGCCCCAAATGACTTAAACACAAGGCATGCACTATGACCCTTTTTAAGGCACAAAAGAACAACCCTTCAAGGCAAGAAAGTGATGATGAATGTAAGCATACAAGCATGGATTAGGGGCTGAAATGGCATGTGAAATGACTCCAAATCATTGAAACAACCCAACTAAAGCATGCGAATGACTCACACACTCAAGGCTCACAAGCCAAAATACAAAGGGGCTATACCAAACATGAAAAATATGATCAAATTAGCACCCAACAGACCTCAAGCATGGTAAGACATGGCTAGGAACTTCACAAAGTTAGGCCAAAACATGAGAGCATGGTGGGCTAAATGCATGATGCTCCTTAGGCAAAATAAGGGAATACAAAGAAAGTATATTATGCATGCAAGGGACCTTTAATCCGACCAAAAGCAGAGGCAACATATGACCAAACAACATCCAAAAACCTCTGAAAAGGGGTCAAAAACAATCAAGCACATATGCTACCCTTATGAGCCAAAAACATGCACAAATGAGAGACAAAGGGGAGAGGGGTGTCCCTCCCCTATGCAAGACCTCAAAACCCCTTCATCACCACTGAAAATCCACTGGATTTCAGTGGTGAGAAGGCCAAAACACAATAGTATTCAAAGCTCAACAAAGAGAGCCAAAAAAAGGGCCAAACAAGGCCTAAGAGGGGGAGATCGACCCCCAACACCAAAGTGACCTTAATGAGGTATCTTAAGCATGCAAATATAAGACTTTTTTCAGTTATACACAAAGCTTAAATCAGTATGAAAGATAGGCTAAAAGCTAGTGCAAGATTGGGGAAAATAAAGTAAGAATGTTACCCTTGAAGAACACCTCAAGAACAGCAAGGTCAGCCACCTTCTTCTATCCAAAACCGACCCAAAACTTCAAGAACAAACCCTCAAGACCTCCCAAGTCGAAGTATGGTGTAATGGTGTGTGTTTTAGTACAAAACTAAGAACAAAACACACTCTTAGGCCCTTAAACACACACAAAATGAAGAGAGAGAGGGAGATATAGAGAGAGAAGGTGTATATCAGATATATGTATGTTCCAGGTCTAATTTTGCTGAACCAAAACAAAGGAGATGGGAGGCTTCTTATATAGACAAATCAAAGACTAAGCTTCCAAGGGAAGCTATTAAAAAAGGGTCAAGTCTTCCTAAAGAAGCCATGGCAAATGGGCCAAGGCTTCCTCAAGAAGCTGGGACAGGTGTCCAAGCTTCTTGGGGAAGCTAAGACAAAGGTCTAAGCTTCCTCAAAAAGCTAGACCAAAAAGGTGCAAAAGGGGCAAAACAGCCACATATGTGCACGGGGACAGGGTTTGTGCATTCTAGCTGGCACAGCTAGCATGCAACATGCCTGAAAAAGGCAAAAAGGTGATACCGGCCAGAAAAGGAGTCCATCGGCCAAATAGATGGTCGGCCGACCACACCAAATGCCGATCGGCCAATGGTGTATTTCACCAATGACCGGTAGCAAGAAGACACGACCGGTGGCCTCAAGCCAAGGCCGGTGGGGGTTAGGGGTAGCTAACAAGCTACTCTCTACCCTCATGTACAAAAACACACAAGTCCTTAGTGCAAAACCAAGCACAGAACAAGCAAGTCGAGAGATCCTGAGGCAAGACGCACAGCCAAGACCTCTGAGAACTCAAAACAAACACGGACATAGATGATCACCGAGTGTTCAAGCGGTGACGTCCAAGTCTTTGAGGACGGTCAAAAATGGGGTGTCTACAACTGCGTCTTCTCGACCTCCGCCTGACAACCGGGGGTAGGGAATAGAACACTGGTTGTCCGTCTGCCAGATCCTCAAATCGATGGAGTCGGTAACCTCTAGTCCAGAGTGCTTGGGGAATATCTACTTGGTCGAAAGCAATTGTGCTAAACTACCTAGCAAAAAGATAAATAAAGCATAATAAGGAAATAAACAACCAAAAACAGACAGCATAACGGCTTAAATAAACACAACACACAGTCGGCATGACAACACACAGTTGGCACGTGTAAGCTGAATATACTATTCTCAAATACTAGTCATTGTTTCCCAAATCATTGCCCCAAATCTGAATCTGATACTCGCGGATATACTGATTCTCAAAACACTAGTGCCCGCAGGCCTGATGCCCAAACTTGCAAACTGGTACATGCATTCCTGTGGAGACATACTCTAAAAGCACATAGCAAACAAGTGAGAGCCAAAACACCCCTATGTTGGGGTAGGGTTTCCCTGTCCTATTTTCTCAGGAGCTAGGGTTTCACTACGCACGCAGCGGTTTCAAACAACCTACAATCGGGTAAACAATCTGTCCTAGCTTGGAATAGTCACTATGGATTCCGAATATGCACTAGGTTTAATGGTCAAAAAGGGTGCCCCGATAAAAACTTGGGTTTTTGTTCCCATCATGGCAGAGCCCGTAACCGATCAACCTTATGGCACGCTTCTCAAAGCGAGCCTCTGACAAACCGTTCAGGAATAGCAGATGACAAACACGGTGTCCTAGGCGTACCCATGCAAATGCAATGCAAAGAAACACATAAGTGTAGTCAAAACAAGATATCATGAGTTCGAGTCAAGTTCTCTAAATCCCCAGCAGAGTCGCCAGAAACTATAGACGTCCCCGAACGTCCTGGGAAAATCCCATTTTATTCATTGGGCTTACTACAGTTCGGACTCAATGTCACGGTTCTGAATCTAATCTCGCGAAGTGCAATGCAAGATCGATAAATCATCAAAGAGTACAAATCCGGAAAATTGTTTTGAAAAAAAACTGATTTTAGAAAGAAGTGCCAAACATGGACTACTTTGCCAGATACAGAGTCGCCACCTAAATATTTTATTTTGGGGGAATTTAGGAAACCCTGACTCATGCCTAAGGCCACGTGTCCATCATCACCAAAGTTGCCTCGGCTTGGGAACTTGGGTACGATTGGGGAAGGTCATGCAATGAGCACCCCCGCTTGCCCGATCAAAGATCGGCCACTACTAAACATGATATCGAGTTTTTGAAAACACATGCGTTCTTATTCTGGTTTATTAACCTAGAATTATTCGGTGATGCACACAGCATACAAGTACAGACTAGATTGCCTAAGTTGGAACAAAGCATCGCATATCCGTTTGTTTTGAAAATGGATTGAAGTTTGCTACTCGCAAGTAGGCTAAAACACGGGTTTCAACGAATTATTCCAATTCAAGCAACCCAACCTTCACCCACAGGCATTCAGGCAGTTATATCACATAAGCACATAGCCTCACGGTAAGCATGCTATCATGGCAGTCACTCACACGCATGCAAGCATGCTAAAGTATAAACACTTACCGAGTACTCCGCGCCAAAGAAAGAAGCTAATTCGAAAACATGCATGAATCCTAACTATGCTGAGATGCCTAATGCAACACATGCAAGAATGCAACTAAGATAGGCTCGACTATTCTAAGATAGCATATGAGATGCTACAGGTAACATGTATTCAACTTGGAATTGAAATATGATGCAGTTAGTATGATGCGCCGAGCCCGGTGCATGCAAAACAGATGAATGGATGGAAACATACGAGCATAAGGATACTAATTGAAATGTGTCCTAAAACTAACCACCATAAGCTGGTAAATAAAAGGGAGAAAGACGTGGGGTTGGAAGACATGCATCACACACACGCACACTTATTACAAAATTCGCCCTCTCGACGGAGGGTCCGAATAAATAATACAGAACCAACTAGCTAATCTAAGGTAACCTAATTAAACTAGTTATTACACAACTACAATGAATAACAAATTACAGCTAATCATTACATAACTCTAACTAATTAAGAAATTAGCTAAGTTAGCAATTAAACTAGCATGTAAATTACATGAAATGGACTGCCTCGGCTCTGTTCTGAATGATAAAGGATGCATGCATGCTCAAGTTGCCTTGTCGGGAAATCCATCGCGATGCCCCGGCTCGCCTTTGTTTGCAATTGATCTCAAAAACTTGCACAAGGCTCCAGAGAGATGAAACTCCACCCAAGGAAGTTGTGGGAAGGCTGCCGACCAGCTATAGGCATTGGAGACCACCTACCGACCACCCTTCGTGGTGAAGACCAGAAAAGGTGGTCGGCCTTCCAGAAAACCTGGTCGGCCGACCAGTTCATCCTCCTAGTTTCTGCTTTTTCTGCAACAAAGGCAAGAGAGAGAGAAGGCAAAGTATTTCCAACATATGTATGCCCGACCACTCTCCCCGTCATTGCATAAGCTCTAGGGAGTGTAGTCCTCGATCCTCGTGGCATCAATCACGCATCCCGATGCATGATGGCCAAGGAGTCGAATTGCACGACTCAATGTGAAATGAATGCACATGTAAACACCTAAAGCCAATAACTCTATCATGGATAGTCAAGAGTGTCGATGACCAAGAATCGAGGCACGTTTCGTCACTTTGAGTACGAAACATCCCTCGTTTCCCGTGCTTGAACTAAACCCTACTCCAAACACAACGCAACAAACAATGTATGGACAAATGCAACTCTAGCATGCGATCTAAATGCAATGCAACTAAGTGATGCGGAGATGCACGGAATGATATGCAAGCATGCAAATGGCATACACAATGCCATGAACTAATCAATGCCATACTCAATGCACATGGATTATATGGCATGCACACACGATGCACTAACATACGCAATGTTATGAACGAGGCATACGCAATGCAATGATCAAACATGCGAAAACATGGACTATATGGCACACACAATGCAAGATGGACTTAAACCAAAATGGATGGGCCTCGGCCACACCCAAATCAGTGGCCAAACATGATGAAAACAAGGCAATGACACACACACAAGCATGCACAATGCAAGGGATCAAAGCTAGGGAACAAAGTGCAACTCTACCAAAACATGACAAGGATGAAATATGGCATACAATGACACATGTTCAAGCTCTGGAATGACATACAAGATGGTCCCGAATCATGCAAACAACTCACCCGATACATGTTGGATGGCACAATTACCGAAACTAGTGAAGTGCATTACACTAGACGTATGCAAAGCGATGCCCAAATGACCAAACCAACCCCAAATAGTCCCCATGCAAACCCAAAACACTGGCAAAATGGATTAAAATGATGGCTTGCAATGCACAAAAATGAAGCTCATGCAATAGCCCAAAAATGAGGCATACAAGCACAACTCTCAAACGCATTTAAAGAGTGGAAAACAAGGGAATATGGCACAAGTTTAAGCTCTGAAATGACATGTTTAATGATGCCAAAGCATGAAAACAACTCAAGTTAAGCATGCAAGAGGCTTCAAAACTTGAAGCTAGGCAATGGTATTACACTACAAGCATGCATGGCAAGCATCATTCGACCATGAGACCTCAAAACAGAGCTAAGGCAGCCCAAATCATGAATAAAATCAGTTTAGAACATGGCTAAAATATGCTAGATTCAAGGGCCAAAACAACATGCAATGTGAGCTAGTGAACGTGGATTACACTACAAGCATATGAAGCATTCAAGAGGCCACTAAACCAGCAAAAGTCAGAGACATGACATGCCAAATAAAGCCAAAAACCCACTGAAACATGATCAATGCATGCAAGAATGACATGCTCCTTTGATAGGCTATAAGAGGGGTTATTCTACACATGCAAGGGACACACCCAAGGTGACAAAACCAACTCTAGAAAGAGCCTAGGCAGGCCCTAAAAGTCACTGAAAAGGGCCTAAAACAAGGCTTGGAGGTGTGCAAATGAAGGCTCCTTTGTAAGGCCAAAAATGCTAGTAAACAAGACAACAAGAGAGAGGGTCACCCCTCTCTGATTTAGGCCCTCAAAACCACATTCTCACCACTAAAAATCCACTAGATTTCAGTGGTAGGAAGGCCAAGCAAAGATTAAATCAAAGGCTTTATGGCATGGCACAAAACAAGGCTAAATAAAGCATGCAAGGGGGTAGATGACCCCCAACAACAAAATGACCTTAAACAAACATCAAAAGGACCTCAAAATAAGACTTTTTTCAGTTGACAACAAAGCTCAAATATGCATGCAAATAAGGCTACGAGATGGATCAAAATAAAGCTTAAAAGAGGGAAAAGTGTGTCACCCTTGTAGCTCAGCAAGACAGCAACTTCTGGACCCAAAAACCAGACCTTTAACCTCTGAAAATGACCTCCAAGGACCTTAAAGCAATGGTGGAAGTGTATGGCTATGAGGTGTAGTGTAAAAGGGTCAAGAACTATGCACTTTTGGAACCAAAATGGTGAGATATAGAGAGGGATATATGTTTTGCCTTAGGCCAATTTCAGAACCTGGTATAAGGAAGAGGAGGGCCTCTCTTATAGAGATACAAGGCTAAAGCTTCTTCAAGAAGCTAAAAACCAAGGCTCAAGATCCTCTATACATGTGTATGGAGGATACAAACTGTGCCTTCTAGCTGGCACAGCTGGCAACAACTTACAGAGACAAGACTGAGGGAGGCAGGCCGACCAATTCAGGTGGTCGGTCGACCACTTCCCCTGGTCGGCCGACTAGTTCATTAGGTTCAACCACAAAAAAGCTGGTCGGCCAGCTCATTTGGTGGTCTTCCAATTGAGTGCAAGCTGGTGGTATGGTGTGAGACCAGTAAATGTGGCTTAAAAACCAAGGAGACCAGCTACCTAACAAGAAAACTGGCCGGCGGGAGAAAAGTGGTCTCCAAGGAGAAAAGGTGGTCTCCCACCCTTGTACCACCTCCCAAACAATGAAAACAAGGTCCATGCCAAAAATGAACCAAGACGGATGCAAAACGAGGGTTCGGGGGTCAAAACGCACGGCCGGGTGCCTCAAAAACAGGCTGTTAAGCATCAAAAATGGCGTACGACCACAAAGGTGGTCTCCCGGGCCACAGTGTCCCTCCAGAGAGAGGAAGCAAGGTGTGTGCCAAAAATCGTGCCAAACGGAGAAAGTTAAGCAGTCCTGAACCGAGGCGTGCAGCCGACGGCTCAGAAAACCAAAAACTGGTCTCCAAATGGGAAAAGTGGCCTACGACCACGAAAAGTAGCCTACGGCCACTGAGAGATGGTCTACAAGACCTCTCCCTCCCTCCGGAAAGAGAAAGCAATACCTGGTTCGCAAACCGAGGCAAAGCACAAAAAGGGTCCCGAGGTCCAGGGGTAAGGCTCTCAGTCGAAACTCTGAAACCTCAGAACGAGCACAACATGCGCAATCACCGAGCTCTTAATCGATGACGTCTGAGTCTTAAGGTCGGTCAAAAATGGGGTGTCTACAAGACTATTCCAAACTAGGACAGGTTGCTCACCTGAATGTAGGATTGTTTAAAACCGCATGCGTGCGTAGTGAAACCCTAGCTTCTGACAAAATAGGACAGGGAAACCCTACCCCACTATAGGGGTGTTTTGGCTCTCACTTACTTGATATGTGCTATTAGGGTGTGTCTCTATAAGGAATGTATGTATCAGTTACAAGTCTGGGTATCAGTCTGAGGACATCAGTGTTTGAGGGTATCAGTTTTGAAGCGGAAATTTGGGGGCAGGAATCAGTGTTTGAGTATGGATTGTCCAAGCTTATGATTTCAACTGTGTGTTGTCTTTATCTAAGCCGAGATGCTGTCCATTTTCTAATTGTTGTTCCTCCTTTTTTGCTTTATTTTTCTTTATCAAGGTAGTGTTTCATCATTGCTTCCGACGAGGTAGATACCCCCCGAGCACTCTGGACTAGAGGTAGAAGGCTTCACAGATCTGAGGATCTTATTGACGAACAACCAGTGTTTGCTTCATTACCCCTGGTTACAAGACGGAGGGCAGTCAGGCATAGAGTATTAGTACAGTAGTCGCTAGTTCAACGGTCATTGTCTACCCCACCTGTGCGCAGTTAGGCTGAGATTTCTGTTTCTACTTCAGAGAGAGAATATACACCTATTTAGACAGATCATCACTTTACAGACAGCATGGAGGAAATGATGCGTCAACTCCAACAAACCATGGAGGCTATGTAGTGGGATGCTGCTCGCCAAGTAGAGGTTACCACTCATCAGACAGAGGTTGTAGCCCAGCAGGCAGAACTAATTGCTAGGCTTCAACAACAACAGCAACCACAACAAGCCGGAGCTTTTACTTCGCACCCACCCCCACCTAGGGTTCCAACACTTGGGAAAATAGCAAATGTCCAGGAGAATATGAACATCCCAGTAGGACCAGTCCCACCACAGATGTCCAAAGCACCGGCCTACCCAACAGACACCCCGTTCGAGTTTGTGGTCGATCCTACTGCTTTGAAAGTAAGCAAGCTTGAAAAGCTGTTCAAGCGAGCTCATGGAGTTAACCCGATCCCGGATATAGAAGATAGCTACACAGATTCGGCAGTGACATTGCCGGATAGATTCAAAATGCCTCACATAGATTGCTTTGACGGCTCAAGCGATCTTATGGTTCACTTGAGGCTGTTCTCAGATATTCTGCGTCTGATGGGTTTGACTAGATTCCAGAAACTATCTCTCTTCGGTCGGACCCTGTCGGTATTGCAGCCATCTGGTATGCCAAGTTTGAGGATTCAGTGAAAAAGAGTTGGGAGGAGATGGCCGAGGCCTTCATCACCCAATATGCTTACAATACTCAAATCGAGGTCACAACCAGTGATCTCGAGGCAACTAGGCAAGAGCTGAAAAAAGGCTTCTCTGACTTTGTCACTCGATGGAGGGCCAAGGCCTCCATGATGACAACTCGGCCACCCGAAAAGGATCAGATAAAAATGGTTGTTCACAACCTGCAACCCAAGCTGATGCAGAAGATGATTGTCTTACACCTCCCCACCTTTGCTGACTTGCATGAGATAGGGGTACAAATAGAAGATGGTACGAAGCAAGGTCTGATTGCCCAGGAAAAGGAGCAACCCAAGACGGCGTTTACACACGGTTCGAATGCAGCTACAAGTAGCAATGCAGCCGCAAGGACTTCTAACATCGGCATGGTCACCACCACGCCAAAAACAACCACACCCTTTACCGGCACATCTGGAGACGCCATACAACCTGCAAAGTACCCACCTAGGGGCTAGAGGACTTTTACCCCGCTTTATATGTCTCTATCCAAAGCCTTGGGGGTCCTGATTAGAAAAGGGCATCTGAAGCCCTTAGAACCACGCCCACTGCCAAATCTCCTCCCTCCAACACATAACCCGGCCAAATATTGCGCCTTTCACCAATAGCACAGTCATGACACTAACCTCTACTTCAGACTCCGTCATGAGATCCAGGATCTCATTGACAACAAGGTGATTGCACCTCCCGATAAGCCAAATGTCACCACTAACCCTCTCCCACCACATAACAACCCCCCTCATCCACCCAGGTAGATAAACCTGATCCAAACCACGGCCGTTCCATACGACCCTAGCATATACATCACTCCCTCCTACCTACCCAAGCTGACATTGTTCATCCCCGAAAGCACAGACTTGTGCATGATGAGCACGTCATTAACCCAACCCAAGCTAGTGGTGGTGACTGTCGAAGACAAAGCCAGGGTGACCTTGGAGGAGAATGGGAATGTTGGTTCAGAGCTTGAGAGATCTGAAAGCTTAACTGCGGAAGCATACAACCCTTGCTGCTACATCATGCCAACGAGCCAGCCTAAGCCGATGGTGGAGTTGCCAACTGGAATAGAGGTACATGTTGTCCAGGAGGACGGACCCAGTCAGGGACTGGATGATTTAGCGGAGCTAGAGGAGGACATTGCTAATCTCTAGTCACATTGCTAATCTGTAGTTCTTTAATGAGCAGGACCCGAGGGATGTGAGCATCAATTGGTTTGACCTGAATAGATCAGCAGATAATACAGGGTGGCTCAGTGACGAGCCGGATGTTGATGAGAGATCTCAGCCAACTTAGGGACAATCAGAAACAGGAACATCTACAACGGCCGAAACAGTTAAGAACCAGGGGAAGCTGCCGAAGAGCACCGGTACGGAGAATTTTGCTCAGGAATTGGGCAGTTTATATACAGCTGACACGGAACGGGAAGCCACGCTGAAGCTGTTTGAACAAGAGAGAATTAAGAATGATGACAGGGCTAGAAAAGCCAAGGGTCCTGTAGGGACAGAATGTGTTGAGAACACGGGAACAGCTACAGCGAAGCTGGACAGTTGTTTGTCGGTTGCCGAGGGCATGCGGTGGGAAGATGATGATTTGTGTCTTGCCCATACTAATGAAGACTTGGGGAAGAATCAACTAGACGATACTTGGTACACCGAGGAGGTCGACCATATGACCCAGAGTGGGCGGTACTTCAAGCCCTCATATTTGGACCAGCTAGAGGCGTTCGGGAAAGACAAGGAAGCAGAGAGGCAGAAAGAGAAACTACTAGAGGAGGAAGCTGTACTAAAGCAGCTGAAGAAAATTTAAGCAGACATCTCCATCTGGGGATTGCTTATGGCCTCAAGGGTACATAGACAAGCCATCCTGTCAGCCATGGACAAGGCTAAACTTTCGATTGATAAAACGCCCGAGCAGTTGGTGAGGTTGGTTTTCCCAAGTGGAACTTCACCGACTTTAACCTTCATGGACAAAGAATAACTGCCTGAGGGCTCTGAACATAACAAGCCGTTATATATCTCTGTGGAGTGTAAGGAAAAGTGGATACCAGTTGTCCTGGTTGATACGGGATCTACAATCAATGTGTGTCCGTCGAGAATGGCGTATGCTATCGGGTTGAAGCCCTCAGATTTCGCACCAACAACCCATGTGATTCAGGCCTATGATAACACCAGTCGGGAAGTGATAGGGATGGTACGGATCAAATCTCAGGTCGGCCCGGCATAGCAGGACATCGAGTTCCATGTCTTGGATGTTCCAACCACCTTTAATCTACTCCTTGGACAGCCGTGACTACACCAGGTGAGAGCTGTCTCTTCCACTTTACATCAGATGTTGAAGTACCCCCATGGAAAGGAGGTAGCAATTGTTTTTGGGAACTCTTCCATACATCCGCCGCCAGAGGTTTCTACACCAGTTTTGGAAATTGAACACGGTGTGGAGGATGTCTTTTTGTCGGGATTCACCTTGGCTGAGGCTCAGGTAGTGCAGGATATACTAGCTATTGATGAGGGACTGTATGTTAGAGCGCAATCGGTTTACCTCATGAACAAGCTTCAACAACATGCCCAGAATAAGATTGGGACGGAGTGGCCGGAAGGGCATCGCCGCATTGGCCGAAGTGCCACATAACCCTTATACCTTTGGTTTAGGTTACTCACCTACCAAAGAGGATTGGGCAAGGAAGGGAAAGGAAATGGTCGGGGAAGAGCCAAGGCTAAGCAAGCTGGGAAGCACTACGAGCTGGTGCACAACCTTATCCAAGGAACCCTAAACGGACGCTTTGTCCGGGAGGGGGAAGATTTCCCATTTTGCGGCTTTCCGGAGCCATGGTTGAATTCGCAGAGGCGGCGTTTGCCCGGCTTCGAGATCTTTTTTGACTTACAATTGCAAGGGGATGAAGTTGCGGAAGAGCAGACTGACCCACCAGCTGAGGCTGAGCAGTGCAAAGGGGATAAGTCTGAAGGCACAGAACTCAAGATAGGAGCAGCGCTGGCTTGTCTCCTCTCAGATCCTCAGATCACACCAGAGTTCTTGGGGGAAGATTTCTTTGTTTCCATGATTGGGGATCAAACGGCTGTGGGCCCTTCTTCCGGCATTCTAGATGCGTCCATCGTACCCTCCCTCATTTGGCAATACAAGGAAGGCTTTTTGTCAAGCAGTTCTGGGTCAGGTAGCAAACCAGAATTTGATTCCACAGAGTTTGTGGAGTCAAAATCAAATTCTAGTTCTTCTAAGTCAGAGTCTGGTATTCTTGGGGTTGATAACCCGGATGCCGTTGTCTTGTCCAGGTCGTCTTTTTCATTTTCTTTTGAGTCGGTTGTAACCGAAGAATCAGACGATCTGGAAGTTATTAATGAGAATGGTACCGCTGTGGCTTCTGAGTACTTTTCTATGCCACTCGTTTATTGCATTAATTAGGATTTTCAAAACTTTGATGAAAACGACGAGGAAGAAATTCCTCCGGCTTTGAAACATCTGATTGATCAAGAGCAGGAGAGGTTTGTAAAGCCTTTGGATGATGAAATCACCTCAATTAATGTTGGTACTGAGAAGGATCCGCGGTTGGTCCAGATCAGGTCTACGTTGTCTTCAGAAGAGCGTGAGCGCTTAGTCGCTTTATTAAAAATTTCAAAGATGTTTTTGCGTGGTCCTACGAAGACATGCTTAGAATCAATCCTGAGATTGTACAGGACCGGATCCCTCTTGACCCAGAGGCCCGACCTGTTAAGCAGAAGCTTCGAAGGATCCGCCCGGATTGGGCTCTGAAAATCAAGGAAGAGGTCACCAAGCAGATTGATGCAAGGTTCCTGTTAGTATCTGAGTATCCTACTTGGTTGGCCAACATAGTTCTGGTACCGAAGAAGGATGACAGAATTCGGGTATGTGTGGACTTCAGAGATCTGAACAAAGCCAGTCCGAAGGACGACTTTCCTCTGCCGCATATCGACGAATTGGTGGACTTCACTGCGAGGCATGCGTTGCTCTCATTTATGGATGGGTTTTTCGGGTACAACCAAATTTTGATGGCACCCGAAGATAGGAAGAAAACTACCTTCACTACCCTGTGGGGAACCTACTGTTATAGGGTGATGCCGTTCGATTTGAAGAATGCTGGGGCTACTTATCAACAGGTTGCAACCACTATCTTGCATGATATGATCCACAAAGAGGTTAAGGAGTACGTGGACGACATGATTGTCAAGTCCAAGGAAAGAGAGGGCCACTATACCACCTTGAAGAAATTTTTCCAACGGATCAGAGAGTATCAGTTGCGACTGAATCCTCAGAAATGTACTTTTGGTGTTACAGCAGGGAAAATGCTGGACTTCTTGATTACACAAAGGGGCATCAAGGTCGATCCTTCCAAGATCAAGGCCATGCTAGAAATGCCACCACCAAAGACTGAAAAGGAGGTGCGAGGCTTTCTGGGTAAAGTGCAATTCATAAGACAGTTTGTTGTAAAATTAATCTTGACTTGTGAACCACTATTTGGTCTCCTAAAGAAATAAAAGAAGTTCCAATGGGATGACCAATGCCAAGTTACTTTCGAGCAAATCAAGCGATATCTTCAGAACCCACCCATGTTGTCACCGTTAGAGCTGGGGAAACCGTTGATTTTGTATCTGTCAGTAACCGACACGACAATGGGTTGCATGCTTACACAAGAATCTGAGGATAAAGTGGAGAAGGCTATCTACTACCTGAGCAAGAAAATGCTGGAATATGAGACCCGTTACACTCCGCTTGAGAAGGCTTGTCTGGCCTTAGTATAGGTTACCAGGAAGTTGAGGCACTACCTGTTAGCTCACTCCGTAATTCTGGTTTCGAGATTAGATCCCATCAAATATCTCTTTGAGAAACCAGCGCTTACGGGTAAGCTAGCCCGTTGGTTGCTTCTTCTCTCCGAGTTTGATCTGAAGACCATGACTCGCAAGTCTATGAAAGGGAGAGCGGTAGCGGAGTTCCTAGCCGATCACCCAATGGAGGGAGATGAAGCAGTAGAGTATCTGTTCCCGGATAAGGCCATTCTACAGCTTGAAGAAGAGGTCTGGACTATGTACTTTGACGGAGCGTCTAACCAATACGGGTATGGGATAGGGGTGTTGCTGATAGCAACCGACAATTCCCACATACCTTTAGCTTTCAAATTTTGGTTCAAAGTATCGAACAATGAGGCAGAGTACGAGGCATGTATCGCTGGCTAAGAAGCCGCCCTGGAACTAAGGGTAAAACGGTTGGACGTCATCAGGGACTCGAACCTGGTTGTATCTTAAGCGAAAAGAGACTAGAAGGTTAAAGAAGAAATGATAAAAATCTATCACCAAACCCTGGACGTCCAAATTCCTAGGTTTGAGAAGTTAACCTTCACCCATCTGTTGAGAGAGAGCAACAGGTTCACAGACACTTTATCAACTCTATCTTCTATGATAGACATCCCTTTGGGAGTCTGGATACGTCTAATCATCATTGAACAGAGGTATGTCCCAGCTTATAAGCTGATTGCCGTCATAGATGACGTACAAGATTAGAACCCTTGGTATCATGACTTTTGGAACTTCTTGGAAAATGAGGCTTATCCACCAGGGGCAATTGCCAAAGATAAGAGGGCGATACGAAGAATGGCTACTCAGTTCATCGTCTGCGGGGGTAAACTGTACAAACGGGGCCATCTAGGAATGCTTAAACTGTATGTTGATGCTGAAGAATCTAAGCGCCTAATGGAGGCCATCCACGGAGGAGAGTGCGGAGCGCACATGAACAGGGTGATGCTAGCTCAGGAGATCCTCAGATAGAGTTACTACTAGTCAACCATGGAGGAGGATTGTATTGGTTTTGTTCGGCGATGCCACAAATACCAGATCCATGCAAATTGCATGAACATTCTGCCGTCGAAGCTATACAACATGACTTCGCCATGGCCATTTTCAGTCTGGGGGATTGATGTGATTAGGGCAATTACTCCGAAGGGGTTGAACAGGCATGAGTATATCTTAGTGGCGATAGACTACTTTACAAAGTGGGTCGAGGCCCAATCTTACGCAGTGCTGAAGGCGTCACACATTGCTAAGTTCATCAGGAACAACATTATTTGTCGCTATGGGGTCTCGAATGAGATTATTTCGGACAATGGTTCCCACTTCAAGAAGGAGGTGATCGACTTGTTGGAGAAATACAACGTGGCTTTTCATAAGTCATCCACATATCGGTCGCAAACCAACAGAGCTGTTGAGGCCGCCAACAAGAACATCAAGCATATTCTGCAAAAAATGGTGGAAACCTACAAGGACTGGCCAGATAAGCTGTCATTTGCTCTTTGGGGCTACCAGACATCAATTAGAACTTCTACTGGGGCAACTCTGTATTCCTTAGTTTATGGGATGGAGGTTGTTCTACCAATCGAAGTTGAGGTTCCGTCATTAAGAGTTATGGCTGAGTACCAGATAGCTGAGGCAGATTGGCAGCAAAGCAGGTTTGAGGAACTTATGTTGTTCGACGAGAGAAGGCTGAAAGCACTATATCACGTCCAAGGTTATCAACGCAGAATCGCCCGAGCTTTCAACAAGAAGGTTAAGTCCAGGAATTTGAAAAAAGGGGATTTGGTGCTCAATGACAACCGAGCTCCCATCCATGACCCTAGGGGCAAGTTCAGACCTAATTGGACTGGTCCCTATATCATCAAGTCAATTTGGTCAGGTGGAACTGTCGTTCTTATGGACCTAGATGGCCTTGAGTTCTCCTAACCAATCAACATGGACAAGTTGAAGAAATACTATCCCTGAGTGGCTCGCTAGGCCGAAAATCCGAAAGGACGACCTAGGCAAAAGTTAGAGCACAGAAAATTTGAAATAAGAAAAACTAAGCTTGCAAGGTTGAAAACCCAAAAAGGGTGGCCTTGGCAAAAGTTAGGGCACAAAAGGAGAGTGTTAAAACCTGAGCGAACCCGAACCGAACTACGTAAGGCTTGATTCCCATCTTTGGGATACGTAGGCAACTTCATTCTGAAGTCCAGCCATAAACACTTCCAAATCGACTCTGCCCATGTGATTGTTTTGGTCATCTTTGTCTTTTCTTGCATCCAAGAGTTCGGTTGTGATCTCCTATGTAGTGCTATTTAGACAAGGGGCAACTTTTCAGTTATTGGATCCGAGGTTGTACATATTAAGGATAAACTCCGGGCGTGTTCAGTTGTGATCCATATCAAAAATGGTTTTGGAAAAGTTTTAATAAAAAGTTGATTTTGTTCAAATTAATCTTTTTATAACTTAGACCATTTTTGGACCAAACGAAAAATTTTCAGTACCCACAACCTTCAATTTCGTTGATTTCAGTATAGAGTTCTCCGACTCTTGATACAAATTGAAGTTGCTTTTTATTACATTCACAAAGAAAACTTGAAAGTACAGATTAAAGCAATAAACTTGGGGCACAGTCAGGTGTTCCTACGTCCCCTCCCAAAGCTTGTGGAAGCTTCAGATGTTAAGATAGGCTTGGTTTGTGCCTCATCTTCAAGCCAAGTTATGCATTCGCCAGAAAGGGCACAACTGAAATTGGGAGCGGAGGCCAGAAGTTCTCTTGTTCTCCATGCTATGGTATACCGAGCTAGTTGTGCGCCTCGGATCAGAAAGGAAGCTGGGTACTCTATCCCTTCTTCCAGGCAAGTCTGATCATGTCTGAACTGGCGCCAAAATCGGAATGGGAAGCAGAAGACACAGTGTGTCAAGCAAACTAACTAAATGTCAGGTTACTGGGACATGCTGTAGCTCATCTCAAGCAGATCAAACCAGGGACAATGCCAAGCAATGTCAACAGCAGATCTGTTGCACATTCAGTGGCACCACCACCCCTCGTTTGGGAAGTCAACTAGCCGTTGACGGAAGAAATAGTTACGCGCTAAATATGCTGGGCAAGAGTCCACTACTTTCAACCTGTCCATCAACCATACCTAGGGAGGAATGAAAAATAAGAGAGATTAAAGAATAGAGAGGAGTGCATGGAGAGAAAAGTAAGAAAGGGTTTTAAGAGAAAAACAGAGCCTAAGGGTTGAGTGATGTGAGACACGCATGTAAGAAGGGTGGGAAACATTACCTGCAATAGTAGTGGACTCCCAGCAAACTTGGATGTCTCCTGACGATGGAAAGCATCCAAACCCATCAAAGTTTCAGCTAGTGTTAAGCCAATACAGTTTTTCCCTCTTTCAAGCCTTGGGCAACCTCGATCAAGCGAATGCTAGACCCTCCAAAGCCAGGGGCAAGCAGAAAATGAGCTAGCATACATAAGCAAAGGGCATGTTGATGAAAGTTTTGCCAAAGATGGTCACCGCGGTCACCGGCGTCAGAAAAACGATGGATCAAGTTTGGCATATCCAATTACCTGTTGTGAACTAAAGATCGAAAGTTGTGTAAAGTGTGCTCCCACAACCTTCCCGAAGCCTGGATGTGGCCAAAACGAGACTGAGGTAAGATTTCCTCGTCACGCTGGAATTCCATCAAAGCATGGAACCCTTCGATTATGGGGCATATCTCTTGTCCCCCAAAGCTAAAAACGTGTGTGACCAGATTCCAACATCTAACCGCGACATAGAGGAATGGAAAACACAGCCGAGTATGGCTCATTGGGAATAGTGCGTTTAGTCCGAAACCCTGGAAATTCAACTTTTCTGAGCCATCCAAAGTGGCGATCCAATTTGAGAGATTTTCGGCAAAGAATGGTTCCATTTGGGGCAAAAACGGAGCTGAATTGAAGAAATCACGAAGTTGGAGTTTTTGTAGAAGATAAGGTGTTGAGTGGAAGACAAGTGGCAGCAATCTAGAGGTTTTCTGCATTGATGGCCGACCGGCCAATGTTGATGGCCGACTGGCCAATTTTGTGGCCAACCGACCACCACTAGTGGCCGACAACTATTTCAGATGGCCGGCAGCATCTGTTTGTGGCCGGTGGCCTTCCATTTTACCCTCTGGTCCTTCCAGGTGTTGAAAATGCCAAGAAACTATGTTTATTTCGCTCTTGATGCATTTGCTCCAGAATTTTGTCAAAATTGCTTATCGAGTTGTAGTTTTTCTTATCGAGTTATAATTTTTGTTTATCAAGTTGTTGCGTTGTTTATCAGGTTGTATTCATTTTGGTTGTTGTTTTCTTCGTTGAGTTGTTTTGTGTTAGTTGGTTCACTGCCTGACTAAGAAATTGCCAATACAATTTTCGATTTCCATCAATCTTGTTTTCATGAAAAATGACGCGATGTGATGCGATGCTTAGAATATAAAATACAACACTTTTTCGATCAAAAAGTTGCTTTCATTCTAATCATGGTTTCTTTTTACAAAATGCGTACAAGTTTTTAAGAAAAAGAAAAACTGCCTACGGCTATGCAATGTGCTAATACAACTAGTAAAAAGAAAACTAAAGCAAAAAGCTTCTGAATCTGTGCCAGCTGTCTCAGGATCGAGAGGCTCTCTTCGTCCTCTTCCTCGGCTGTGCGGACTCAGAGCTATCGCCGTCGGCGCCACTGTCTGCCTCTGAGCTGGAGCCTGAACTAGAGCCATCTCCACTCCTATCCTTAAATCTATCCTCGTGATTGCCACCGCCCTCAAAATCCGAGCCGATGCTGTCGCCTCCACCCTGAGATGACTCGGACTGTAGACTCGCTGGCTCCTCATCCTCGTCAGTCTCATCGTCCTTCGGGATAGGCTCTGGTGAACTATGAGCGCGCCTAGCCCTGCCTCGGTTATGTGTCGGAACCCCCCCTCTCTCTCTCCCTGCTGTCGGAGGAGGCGCCGAAGGTCCTGCCGCAACTCCTGTTGGGGCGCCCGGTGGAACTAGCATTTGAAATGGGACCTGAAAAGAACAGTTTGTCAAATGCATCAGTTATTGGTATGCAGAATTGAGTATGGTATTGAATGCAGTGTGTGGAAGCAGTGTGTCAATACAGTCTTGCTAATGCAATGAATTCAGATCAGTATGAAGTAGATTGTGGTTGAAATGCTAACGTACCTGTAGAAAATTTCTTGGCATGAAGTGCAAACTAAGAAAACTTACCGGAATCCTGTACAAACTGAGAAGGTTCAGACTAGTCTGAACCATCCCCATCAGAGAGGCCGCCAACTCGAGAGCCTACCCGGTGTACTCTATGGAAGCCTGCAAATGTGTTGAGATGATTAGCAGTCTACAAAGCATAACTGAAATGAAGTTGAATGTACAAAATGTGAAGTATGGTATATACCAGAGTCGGGCCTTTAACTCCGACGAGCTCGTGGCCGACTGGTGCAGGCTTGATGGGGATCTGATAAGTCTCCCCAGAACGTCCCTAGCAAATCATAGCAGTGGGAAGCTCTGGCCATCCCGCCCTCTGCCTCGTCTGGGAGCCTCTCATGTCATGGGCCTGGGCCTGAGTAGTCCTGGATCCCCAGGCTCTCCCCCTCACAACTGGAACTCTGGCTCTCTCCCCCTCGCGAGCATCAGTCAATGGTGGCATAAGGTATGCCTGGATGAAGGCGGCATAATCGCCATCAAGCCTAAAGAGGTTGGCATCCCAACCTCGGGTAAAGTCAATCATCTCCTGCGTAGTATACCTCTCCGTGATCCTCATGTATGCGGGAGACGGCATCGGAACCACCAACTCAGGCAAGTTGAGGCTCTGTCGCAAGAACCACTCCCCCAGGAACCACGCTCGGCAAACTGGGCCCTCAAGCAAGATCCGAAATCGTGAGGCCTCCCGAGCACCCACAAATTGATCTCTAACCCAGTCAGGCATCACTGTCCACGGCTGCCAAGTGATCTGCAGTCAGTGAATGTATAGACTGTTAGCTGCCATTGTGTCTATTATATATAGAGTATGAAGTATAACTGAAATGATTGTAAGGTTTGAGTTACCTCTGCAGCAGTCACGGTGTTGAAAAATCGATGGAAGAATGAGAATGACTCTCGGGGCCTCCGCTCGCACCTCCCGTCATATCGGTGTGAATATGGCACCATGGGTGGTATCTCTACCTCAGGCTCTAGGGAAAGCCTCAGAAAATAAGCATACACCCATAACTGTAGAAAGTGGAAGGGTAGCAATGAGCATATCTACCAGTGTGTGCAGAAAGTAAGTAGTGTGTGCAGAAAGTATATAGTGTGAGTGTTGCAGTGTCCAATGTGCAATATGCAGTATACAGAAAATGAAGAGCAGAAATGTAAAGCAGAAGGGTAGGGTGTACCTCCCAGGCCCTCCAGTAGCCTCCTAGTAGATGTCCGCTCCGGCGAGAAGAGGAGCTCATATATCCATATAGTGTGGCCAGGCCTGCGCCGCCCCAGTCATAGAATTAGACGTGAGACAAGTCCACCAGTGCGCTCAGGAGGTAAAGTCCGACGGTGTTCGCCCGGTCGGCGAGCAAAGTGGTACCAAGCAAGAACATGAGGAAGCCCCGGGCGTAGTACTCAGCCTCCTCGCGAGTCGTCGGCATCGTCCCTCTGAAATAATCGGTGAACCATGTGTAGCGTACCATCCCAGATCGGGAGATGGGTGGGCGAGTCCCTAGTAGGTAGATCTGGGTGGCCTTTCACTCGCCCATGTCAGTGTTGTAAGGAATCGGATGACCCCCTACTCCAATGCCGGTAAGCATAGAGAAGTCGAAGGGAGTCATCGTCATCTCCCCAGCTGTAGAGAAGTGGAAGGAATCGGTGGTATCCCACCACCTCTCCACTAAAGTGCCTAGAAGAGGCCAACTCACAGTGAGACGTGAGAGCCCCATGCAAAATGCACCGAAGCTGGCCTCGTCGACGATGTGGCGTACGGCGTCAGGTAGCTCTATATACCACCCCCTCACAGAGATGGTCCCGTATCCTCGAAAAGCATGTGAGTCTCCCTGTAAACAAGACAAACAGATGCAAGGTAGTGTAAGAAATACAGTGCAACGATATGCTCAAGGTCAACAGATACAAGGCAGTGTAGAGGATGCAGTGTGCAAGTGTGTTTGGGATGAACATGTGGAAAGTAGTGTGAACTATGCAAGAAATGTGGTGTACATTGCAGAAAATAAAGAGAAAATGTATACCTCAGAAGTGTTGTAGGATAGGTGTGACTCTGGCTCGCGTAGTAGGAGGTCCTCATGTGCACCTCGCGCAAACCCTTGGAACTGGCGGATACTGTCAAGAGGCAACATGTGTACCTTAGTGTGGTACGTCGTCGGATTGAATGGTCTGATGCTGAGCGGCAAGGGCTCGAACTTGGGATCCATCTCCATCCCAAGGGAAGCTCCGCAGTGTGGAATGTCATCCGCCATCCTAAGAAAGGATGGAAGAATAGTAAAAAATCAACAAAATAGGCGGGGATGCCAAGAGTCAACAAAAAGTCAACTCCGAGGGGTGAAAAATAGAAGAAAAGGTTAAGGTCCGAAAGAGGGCACGAAAATCAAGGGTGACTCGGGGGAAACAAACCCCAAGTGATGAAAATCAAGAAGGAGGCACCGAATGCACGTTTCAATCAGTTCAAAATGTTGAAAACTATGAGGGTTTGGCGAATCGAATATTTGAAGGATGACCGCAAACGCGTTTGAAGCTTGGATCGGGAGGGAAAAAGTGATCTAGGGCACAAGGGGGAAGTTTTTTGGCAAAGGAGAAGTGGAAATATAGGGTTTGGAACCCTATATTTAAAGACTCGTGACAAAATGTCAAATTTACCCCGAATCTGCCATCGATGGCCGACCGGCCATATTTTTGGCCGATGATTTTGTTTTGTGGCCGATGGGTGGCCGATGGCTTCCCATGGTGGCCGATGGCCCTCCAGTACTCTCCTTGGGTGTTTCTTTGTCGTTTTGTGTCGTGGTCTCTCAAGAAAGTGCAAGAAAATACATCTTTAAGCTCAAGTGGCCTTCGCGAAAGCTCCAGACTGTGTTTTCGATGTGCGGCACTCAATAAGAACAAGATGTATCCTTTTCGTATCCTTTTGTATATCACAAGATCGATGAATTGCTTTTGAATATGTTACATTATAGCGGTTTTGTCATATATGCAAGGCTTGCATTGTTATGCGCCTTTTTCATTCTTGCATTGCATATGCATTTCTTAGTCTTGCATTGAAGTTGCATTTCGATGTTGCATGGAGCATACATTTGTTGCTCCCGTATGGGCTATGCATGCATTAGTCTTGCTTTGCTCGTTGTTGCATGAAGCAAGTGTTTACCATGCTTGCGTAGGGTATGTAGTTTTCACACTTGTATCGAGTGTGCATTTCTTTATCGTTGCATCGAACATGTGTCATCATGTTTGCATAGAATATGCATGTTGCGTTGTGTTGCATTGTGCATGCATTTACATTCGCGTAAGGTTGTCCATACTTGTTGCATTGAACGTGCCTTCGATATTGTATAGAACATGCTCCATGTCATGCTTCTGTTTTGTTCCTAGCATAATGTGCATGAGGCATACTTCTCTAAGCATCGTGTCGTGGTTATTGATGTTGTATTGAATATTCATTTGTATTGCATTGTACTTGTCAAAGTTTCACTTTCATGCAGGCACGATATTGTATGTACGGTTCATTCAAAGCTGATGCAACCAGACGATATTGTATGTATAGTTCATTCAGAGGAACTCCAGGTAAGATCATTCCTGTCCTTTGAACTCTCTGTTTTGGTTAGAAACACTCGGGTACGCTCGGTGTTTACACCACTCCTCTCGTTGGTTAGAAACATTCAGGTACGCCCGGTGTTTACACCAACACTCCTTCAGTTAGAAGCGTTTGGACCGTGTGTTCGACACTTATACCATCTCGTTGGTTAGAAACATTCAGGTACGCCCGGTGTTTACACTGACACCCTGTTGGTTAGAAATACTCGGGGTCGTGTGCTCGATGTTTTTATAACCCTCCTAGTTAGAGGCGTTTGGACCGTGTGTCCGACGCTTATACCTCCTTGCTTCGGTTAGAAGCGTTTGGACTGTGCGTCGACCGTGTGTCCGACGCTTATACCTCCTTGCTTCGGTTAGAAGCGTTTGGACCGTATGCCCGATGCTTATACCTTGCTTTGGTTAGAAACATTAGAACGCGCTCTGATGTTTATACCACCCTCTAGTGTTCGCACCGCTCCCTTTTCCCTCTCGCGCGTGCCGCACTGGGATGCTTTGATTAAATGCATTTGGACGGGTTCCAATGGTTATACCACTCTTTTGCTTTGATTGCATAATGGTTGGATGTGCTTCGTCTATTGTTATTGTTCTTTGTGGCTCGGAACCTTAGGATGTGTCCTTAGGTTCACTCCACTTCTTTCCTCCCATGTGCCATGCGTCGGGAACTTGTTTGCCGTTTCAGGTGTGCTCGACGGTTGTTGCTCTTTACCTCTTCTGTGCAAGGCGTAGTTAAGATTGCATAATTTTTTTACATCCTTTCTGTGTGAAATGCGGTTCAACTTATGATTCTCACGCGTGGCGTGTTTATTTGCTTACCTCTTCTCATGAGTGAGATTGTTATACTTGTTGGTGTGCTTAAAATGTTGTATTCTCTTTGCATATTACTTGCATTTAAATGCTTCATTATAGGCCTCTTTGCATGATCATAAGTTATGCTCTTGTATCGTGTGTATCATTTGCATTTTGCTCCAGCCTGCGGGTGTATCTATGTTGTGTTACCTTGCTTGTTTGTCTAAGTCTTCGGCCTTGTCAAAAATGGGTCGTCTCTAGGCTTTGACATTCACTCCCTTCATTTCATGACTTCCGAGTTTTGTCAAAGAGGGGCAACTGTAGACACCCCATTTTTGACCGTCCTCAAGACTTGGACGTAATTGCTTGAATACTTGATCCATGTTCGTGTTCGTTTTGAACGCCCGAAGTTCTTGGCAGAGTGCCTTGCCTTTGAGCCTTTGAAACTTGTCTGTTTGTGCTTGATTGTGGACCAAATGCTTGCTTCTTTGCTTCTGAAGGAGAGGGTGGCCTGCCGGCCATCCTTACAATCCATCAGCCAGGGTTTATTCCCATCAGCCATCAGTAGTGGCCGGTCGGCTACACTGATGGCCGGTCGGCCATTCATGATGGTCGACGGCCATTTTTCTCCTTTTTCAGATGTTTTGTGTGCCAGTTGTTGATCACTGAAGTCATCCTCCATAAACGTGTATGGAGGGATGTAAACAAGCTTGTAACTTGTTTTCTATATAAGGGGAGGTCCCTCTCCCATTTTGGGGGTTCAGAAATTTTGGACAGCAAAATTTCCTCTCTCTCTCTCTCTCTCTCTCTCTCCTTATTTTAGGCTTGAAAGTGAATTTTCTCTACATATTTGCAAAGAGACCCTTGATCAAACATCCCTATCTTGGAGCTGAGGTTCCTGAAGTCTTGTTTGGAGCTCCTAACGCTAATTTTGGCTCAGAAGAAGACCTGTTTGCAGCTGTGCTTCAAGGGTAAGAACTTAACTCTTTTAATCTTTGTTTTAGTTAAGCGCTTAACCATCTTTCTTATGCTACTTTGAGGCTGGTTTTCACCTCTAAAAAACTCTGATTTTAAGGTTTTAAAATTGTGGTTTGGACCTTATTTGGTTAAGGGGTGATTCCCCTCTTTTGCTCCTTGGCTTGCAAAACCTTTTGAGCCACCTTTTCAAAGCTTTTGAAATAGACTTTTCTTGGCCTCTTAACCACTGAATTCCAGGGGAATTTCAGTGGCCAAAAATTGGTTTTGAGGACCAAAATGGAAGGGGGTGACCTCTCTTCCTTGTGTCTTCTTTGCAAGTGGTGATGGCCCAACATGTGAACATGTTTTTTTACCATCTCATGGCTTGATCTCAGCATGTTTTTGTTACTTTTTGACCGGCTTTAGCTCTGTTTTTGCCTGGTTAAGTCTCTTGTTGCTTGCTTCTTAGACTTGTACTGTAATCAGGCTTACTAGCTTAGCATGTCTCATGAGTTAGCCTATCATTCTAGCTTGTGTTAGCTCTATCTCAGCATGTTTTTGCTAATATTTTAGCATGTTTTAACTCTGTTTTGGTTGGCTTTGATCACATGGCTCATGCTTTGTATGGTTGTAGTGTAAATGGCCTTTACTAGCTTCGTGTTTTAGGCCCTCTAGCATGCCTTATTTGTGATGTTTGCATGGTATAGCATCATTTAGCATGTGATTTTAGAGCATACACCTCTGTCACACTCTCGCATATATCACTCTTTAATTGCTTTTGAGAATTGTGCCTTATGCCTGGCTTGCGAGCAAACATGTGCGCATGATCTTCTACTCTTTTGTGCCTTAATTTCAACATGTTTAGGCCACTGATTTGGCATGTTTTAGGTCTGTCCATAACTGGTTTGGTCATTTAAGCATTGTAATGCATGCCTCTAGTGTAATGCTTGTCACTAGTTTCAATGCCTTTGGCCCTTAACACGTTGTGCATGCGATGCTTGCATGGTTTAGTGTCTTTGTCATGCCATTTCAGCACTAAATATCTGCAACCTCCGTCCATTCTTTACTTTTTACGTTTGCTTTTGAAAGTGGTCTTAAGCCCCTTGTTGGCTTGAGCATGAACTTGAGGCATTCATGCCTAATGGTTTTAATCCTCCCTTGAGGGTTTCTACTAACCAACAGCATAAGACCTCTTTCATGCTCAAAACACTTGTGGCTTAGACCACCTTTCCAATTAGAGGACTTTTCACATTGAACTTAACCAGTTAAAGGACTAATTGGTAAGCTAAAATGTGTAAACAGGAAATGGACTAAGTAAAACATGGACAAGATAAACATGTGTGTTGCATTGCATGTGTTTGGATCGAACGTTAATCCAAACACAAGAAATGTGGGACGTTTCATACTCAAAGTGATGAAAAGTGTCACATTTCTTGGTCGCCAACACCCTTGATCATGCATGATAGGGTGGAGGCTCTTTGTGTATTGTTTGTGCATTCACTAAGCTTGTACAAGCTTGGTTTTTGGGCCATCATGCATTGAGATGCTTGGTTGGTGGCTTGAGAGCCGAGTGCCACACTTCTTTAAGCTTGAGACATGATCAGTAGGTGGCAGTACATACATTTCTTTGCAAATACATTGTCTTGGCTCTGTTGTTCTCTATTGCAGCAAAAACAGAATTTTGGAAAAGCAGGTGGCCGATTGGCCACTTGAGGTAGCCGACCGACCATTAAACTAGCCGATCGGCCAGTGTTTGTGGCCGACCAACCATCAGTCCATTTTTGGTGCAAAAATGTTCTTGTTTTGAGGCAAAGGCAGTTTGAAGTTGGTACAATGTTCAGAAAACAGAGGCAAGTGCAAACAGAGACAACCGACGGCAAGGCGATGGATTTCCGGGATGACACCAACCGAGCATGCATGTCTCCCTTGCCTGCGAGGCCATTTGATTGCTGATGATTAGCTTAGTTCGTGTAACTAGTTAATCAATTCATTTTTTAATATTTTAATTCTCTTAGCATTAGCTAGTTATTCAATTGTGTTGTAATAATTAATTGGCTAGAATAGTTAATTAGTTTCATTTTGTAATAATTAGTTTAGCTTAGTGTAGCTTAGCTTATTTATTTGGGCTCTCCTTCGAGAGGATGCAATGTTGTAATAAGCGTGCGTGTGTGTGTGCATGTCTTCCAACCCCACGTCTTTCTCCCTTTTACTTAACCGCTTTCAATGGTTAGATTAGGGCACGTTTTGATTAGCATACTTTACGCTTGCATGCGTACATCATTCATCTGTCTTGCATACACCGGGCTCGGCGCATCATCCAAGCTGCATTGTATTTCAATAATTCTCTGAATACATGTATCAAAGTGTTGCACTCATATGCCATCTTAGATAGCCGAGCCTATTAGTTGTATTTTTGCATGTGTTGCATTAGGCATCTTGAACATAGTTAGGATCATGCATTGTTTCTAACTAGTTTTTTGTTTTGGCATGGAGTACACTGTAAGTTTTACGCTTTAGTATCCTTGCATGAGTGTGAGTGTTGCCATAATAACATGCTTGCCATGAGGCTATGTGTTTATTTGCTTAACTGCATGAATGCCTATGGATGAAGGCTTTGTTGCTTGAATTGGACAATTCAACGATTGTGAGTTTTAAGCCTACTTTGCAAAGTGGCAAATCATGTTTTAAAGCCCACTTGAGGGTGGCAAATCCGCGCTTTAGCCCACTTGAGGGTGGCATTTTCAAACCATTTTCGAAAATAAATATGAATTGATTTGTTCCAATTCTTACGATTTAGTCTATACTTGTATGTTGTGCGCATCACATAGTAAGTTAGTCTAACAACTGGAGTAAGAACACATATGTTTATAAAACGACATATCATGCTTAGTAGAGGCTGATCTTTGATCGGGCGAGCAGGGGTGCTCATTTCAGGACCTTCCCCTCTCGTACCCAAGTTCCCGAGCCGAGACAACTTTGGTGATAACGGACACGTGGCCTTTGGCACGAGTCAGGGTTTCCTAAATTTTTCAAAAACAAAATATTTAGGTGACGACTCTGTAATATGGCAAAACAGTCCCGTTTTGGCATTATTTGATTCAAAATCTGATTTTCCAAAATGATTTTCCGGATTGGACTCTTTAGTGTTTATCAGTCTCACATTGCGCTTTCTGAGATTAGATTTAGAACCGTGACAAGAGTCCGAACTGTAGGAGACCAATTCGCGCCTTCTTCGAAAGGGGGGGCGCGCGAAGAAATTCGAGTCCACAGTAGGGATTGCTTGCTTCTCTTCAATATTTTCGTATAGATAGATGGCTAGTATGTTTCTATTGCATAAAACCTTGTGTTGAAAGGGATTTTCTTGAAAAGCATGTAGACAAATGTTATGGTTTCTAACACAAAAGAATTAACTTATGATTTAAAGTTGATTATGGAAGTTTTGAGCTAGTGAAATATGATTATGTATTTTAGCGTGAAAAGCTCTAATTTTTTCCAAACCCTAGTTTTGAATTTTATTTAAACATGGAGTATTCTTCAATTGGCCTTAAATTCTTGAAATTGATTTGATGGTTAGTTGAATTGAGTATGAATGTTGATTATTAGATATTGTGAGAACAATCTTTGCGGGATGGGTTCCTAATATAGTAATTGATGATGGAAATTTGTGTTACGAACTATGGAAAATGTATAATACAAAATGATTAATTGAAATGAAAGGAGTTTATATTGAGGTGTGGGGAACATTGTAAAAAAATAAGTCACATTTGTTTATAAAGGAGAAACTTTACTTTGGTTGTTAAATGAATTTTGGTGTGACTTTCTGGATTGAAATGAAGAATTTATGGGTTAAAATTTAGAAAGATGGTTCGTTTTCTTTCAGTTTATGATTGGTAAATCGTAGCGTTTGATAAATGTTCCGCATTCCTTCCGAAGCAGCGCTCGGTAAAGCGTGTGGACTGTTGGGCTACATGGAGGTTCCGCTTTTTTTCCAGTTAGCCACCGATAAAGTGTGGCGCTTGAGATAGGTTCTAGCTTTCCTTTCGGAGTAGCGCTCGGTAAACTGTGTTGGTAAGGCTTGGTGAAGCCAGTTGTTGGCATGTGAATATTGTTCAGAATTCTTGTAACAATTCCATTATGTGATTGTGATAATTATTAGATGTAGATTTGAAGCGTGTAATATGAAATATGTTGTTAATGAGTTGACTCTTATAATACAATTTTTCGAAATGTGTTGTGGTGTGTATGTGTTTGGTGTTTTGTGAGTATTGGTAAGGTGATGAGTTATGGCGTAATTTATGAGTATGGAATTTGAATTAGAAATGGTAAATGATTAGTAGGCTTAAAACCTTTATCTAAAAAAACAAAATTTAAGGAAATCATTTGAATGAATTTTGATAATATAAAAAGTTAACAAAGGAGGTGTCTATGAAATGTCAAGTGGCATTTTGTATTTATGTAATCTATTTTGCATATAAAAGACACATTATTTATATATATATATATATTTCATTTGATAGCATTCATGATCATATTTATTTATTGATTATTATTGTTGAGAATCACTGTAGATCCCTACTGGATCTCGTGTTCATCCCATGTTTAACCATTTTTTAGGGAGGGAGTTGGGTACAATAATTGGAAGATCAAAAAGTTATTTATTATGTTATGAGCCTGTCTTATGTAAATTGTGAATGAAAGATTAAAGGATAATGGTATGGAGGTGGTTCTTTCTATGTAATTATTTATTTGAAATCTTTTATGTAAGCTTTTTTGGCATGTACTGTGAATATTGTTGTGAATATTTTTAGTATTATCATATTTATGCAAGAGTAAATCTCATTTATTCTATTTAGCTTGTGTTACTTTTATAACTATTATTGGAAATGAACTTTTATAAGGAAATTTGGTAAATTATCCAAGTAATAGAAATTTGGGACGCGACGAAAACATACTACTGAAATGTCAACACTCTTGCAAAATATATATATTTCAAAATAAAGAAATTAACGAATTACAGCTTCCATATACAGAAAAACAAACTCAAGAAACAATCAAAATAAAAAGCAAATACAAAACTAAGATCATAATTTCAATCAAATTAGATAACTCAAGCAAGCTCAATTTCCTCGTATCAATCAAGACAGTGATGAAACCATAAGTTTGCATGATCATCTCGAATTTACTAATCAAAAAATCATTTAACATTATGAATTGACTAATACAACATCATATATATGCAAATATACACTCTCATGTACATACATACATATATGGTATATATACATACACAATATGTGCAAGTAAAAGCTATCTGTTGAAATTTATCTCTTCACAAATTCTATATGTTCATAATATGATGCTGGTGCATGCGATGGTGATTGAGTGATCTAGGGTTTTGAGACTCTTTCGCACGTCTGTCTCTGTCTCTGTCTCTGTCTCTATCTCTGCCTCTCTCTACGGGAAATGATTCTCTTTCTATTAACTCTATATAAATGGTTGATATATATAAGAATAGTTTAGTCATTGTGAAAAAGTATGTCCTCGTAGACATTAATTTCGCACTTAAATTTTTGAGCAATAAAATTTTAATTTAATCTTTTGAATTGAACAGCCAAAAGTAAATAAGGTCTTATGATGAATTTAATATTAGTATTAAAAAAATTAAATAAAAAACATATAACGGTGCTCATGTATCTTTCGTACCTTTAAACCGACGTGACAAGGTACAATAATTTAATTTGCGTTCAAAAGGAAAAGAAAAAAAAAGGTACAATAATTTGATTGGAAGTTGAGATGAGACTCCATAAATAAAGAAAGGCCACGAAAATTAAGAGACACAAAATAAACAATATTCCCAAAACTCTAGATAAAACTCGATTCCCCACCACCACCACCCAAACACATTAATCACTATCAGGACATATATATCTACATCCTCATACACGTCATCCCTTACATCACAACACAACCCTCTCTCTCGAAAAATCATTAGGGGTAATTTGAAAATTTGTTAAAAAGTTTATTTTTTGGCCTTTTAATTTTTTTTACATAAAAAAATTAATTTTTTTAGTTAAAAAAATTATTAAAAAATTAAAAAAATCAAAAAATTAATTTTTTATTAATTTTTCAAAATACTACTTAGTTTAATTTTGAAACATCACATATGCATATGTTTATATCTATATCAATTATAATTTATCATATTCATTTATAATCGTTAATCACTTAACATAAATTTATAAAATTTATATTTTTATCAATTACAAGATCATTAAAACACCACACCACAATTCTCAAAACCAACCAGTAACTTCTCTCTCTCTCCTTCAAAAATCGATGAAACCATGAAACAAGCCTCTCTGTTTCCTCTTCTTCATCATCAATCTTCTCCTATCCTATACTTGGGCAGCAGACCATCGGGGTGTTTGAGAAGAAAGCTTTTTAATTTTTTTTGGTTAAAATAGTATCAAAAGATAAAATATGTTAAAATAATTAATAAGATAAAATATTACATCAAATTCATAATCATTTTACTTTTTCTCTCACAAATATCACATCTAACTATAAAAAAAATCTAATCATCTTCCTAAATATAAAAATTTTAACCTACTAAAATAGTCAATAATTAAAATAACATACTGAAATAACAATTTTCCAAACACTTACCATGACATGGATGGTGATAGAGAGCTCTAAAGTCATATTTGATTCACAAGTTAATAGTGAAGTATTAATAATTCTATTAAATTAGTTTGGTATTCACTATCCAATTGGATTGATATCCATTAGATTAATAATTCTACTCCTACCCCATTGGATTAATAATTCTACTCCTACCCCATTCCTAATAATCATACAAATTTGTTGGATTAATTATCCATTGGATTAATAATCCTAAACTAAAATGTTAAAACAAACATAAGATAATTAGTCTCACAGATTAATAATCTCAATTCTATACTCTAATCCACTCAATCAAACATGCCCTAAAAATATAACTCTAAATTAAACTCTACTAAGAAAATTAAGAGACACAAAATGAAAAATATTCCCAAAACTCTAGATAAAGCTCGATTCCCCACCACCACCCAACCACATTAATCACTATCGGGACATATATATCCACATCCTCATACACGTCATCCCTTACCACACAACACAACCCTCTCTCGAAAAATCGTTAGGGGTAATTTGAAATTTTGCTAAAAAGTCTATTTTTTTATTTATTTTTATTTTTTTATACAAAAAAAACAACTTTTTTAGCTAAAAAAAATTATTAAAAATTTTAAAAAATTAAAAAATTAATTTTTTTCCAATTTTTTAAAACATCACTAAGTTTAATTTTGGAATGTTACATATGCATATGCTTATATCTACTTCAATTATAATTTATCATATATATTTATATCCGTTAATCTTAACATAAATTTATAAAATTTATTTTTTTTATCAATCACAATATCATTAAAACACCACACCACACCACAATTCTCAAAACCAACCAATAACTTCTCTCTCTACGTCAAAAAATCGATTATGACAGAGATATCAGAGCAGAAACAATGAAACCCATGAACAAGCCTCTCTGTTTCTTCTTCTTCATCATCATCAATCTCCTCCTATCCTATACTTGGGCAGCAGACCATGAATCCCTAAGCACCCGCACCAGCATAGTATTCACCACATATATCTTCATATAGGTAATGATAGAGAGTTTTAAAAATAAAATTTTAAATTAAACTCTATTTATGTGATAATAAAAAAAAATTTAAAACATCAAATCAATAACAGAGCTTCTTTAAAACTCTCAAACATTTTTTATATCCACATTCTCATACACGTCATCCCTTACAACGCAACACAACCCAACCCTCTCTCAAAAAATTATTAGTTTAATTTTGGAACGTCACGTACTTATATCTATATCAATTATAATTTACTATATATTTTTTTATATTCATTAATTATTTAACATAAATTTATAAATTTTATTTTTTTTAACGATCATAATATCTTTAAGCAAATGGTTTTAAATGATATAAATACATATATTTTTTAATTTTTTATAAAAAATAAAAATAAAAAAATAAAAAAATAATGCAATTAAAAAAAATAAAAAAAAATTAATTATTTAAGAGAGGCTAAACCACCACAAAAACAACCCTCCCGATTCCCAAAACCAACCAATAATTTCTCCCCTCTCTCTCTCTCTCTCAGCCTCAAAAATGGATTCAACACACATTAGTAGATGACTGAGAGAGATATCAGAGCAGAAACAATGAAATCCATGAACAAGCCTCTCTGTTTCTTCTTCTTCATCATCATCAATCTCCTCCTATCCTATACTTGGGCAGCAGACCATGAATCCCTAAGCACTCGCACCAGCATAGTATTCGCTACATTCGGTCGATCAAGCTATGCCTTCGACATCTACACTCTCCCAATACAACAACCCAACTCTACTCAATTCAACCCCCCCATCGAATTCCAGATCACCGATGGTCACTCCGTCAATTACAACGGTCACTTTCCCTCTCCATCATCGACCTCCACTCTCCTCTCTCTCACCTCAACAACCACCCCATCATCACGACCTCCCCTCCTCCTCATCTACGTCACCGAACGCAACGGATCATCGTCCCTATTCCTGGACGCACTCTATTACGATGGTCCCGATATCACCAGAAAAAGATCTACCCTCCAAATCCCAACTAGGGTTCAAGTCCCTCTTCTGATCACCAATCAACCATCCAACGGCCTGATTTCCATGAAAGATAAACCCAGTTTGGTGGGTGATTACTTAATTTACGTTTCGACTCACGAGGACTCGGGCGTGCCGAGGACGAGTTGGGCTGCTGTCTACTCGACTCAGCTCAAAACCGGGTTGACTCGGAGACTGACGCCTTATGGGGTGGCTGATTTTAGCCCCGCCGTGTCGCCGTCGGGGGTTTGGACGGCGGTGGCGTCTTCCGGAGAGAGAGGATGGAGGGGTGAGGTGGAAGAGCTTGACACTGATGTTTATGTGTTCAGGACTGAAGACGGATCGGACCGAGTCAAGGTGGTGGATCACGGTGGGTGGCCGAGTTGGGCTGACGATTCGACTCTGTACTTTCACCGGAGGAGTGAGGATGGGTGGTGGAGTGTTTACAGAGCGAGTCTTCCTAAAGATATGGTGCAAATTAGTGTTGACTCGGTTGTGACTCAACGAGTCACCCCACCGGGTCTTCACGCCTTCACTCCTGCGGCTTCGGTGGCTAACAAGAACTTCATTGCTGTGGCAACGAGACGACCCGATTCAGAGTTTCGCCACATAGAACTCTTCGACGTCGTTTCTAAAGAGTTCACTGAGGTTACCCGGCCCGTTTCGCCAAATTATCACCATTTAAACCCGTTTATCTCACCCGATTCGACACTGGTCGGATACCATAGATGTAGAGGGAGCGACAATGGAAGAAAAGGTAACAACTTGTTACTCGAAAACATTCAAAGCCCATTACCCGAAATCTCTCTATTTCGGATTGATGGGAAGTTTCCTTCTTTCTCACCCACGGGTGACCGTATCGCTTACGTGAAGTTCCCGGGACTCTACGTGGTGAAACGGGATGGGTCGGGCCTGCGTCAGGTATTTACCGGAACTGCCTTTGCGACTGCTTGGGATCCGAAAAGGAAGGGAGTGGTGTACACAAGTGTGGGTCCTACATTTGAGTCGGAGAGCACGAAAGTTGATGTAATCTCTATTAATGTTGATGATGACGAAGAATCAAGTTACAATAAACTGACCACGGGTGGTGAAAACAATGCATTTCCATCTCCTTCACCCGATGGGAAGTGGCTCGTGTTTCGATCGGGTAGGTCGGGTCACAAGAACTTGTATATAATGGATGCACTTGATGGAGAGAAGGGTGGGCTCTACAGGCTTACAGAGGGCCTATGGACGGACACGATGTGCAATTGGTCCCCTGATGGTGATTGGATCGTTTTTGCATCGGATCGGGAAAAGCCCGGTTCAGGGAGTTTTGAATTATACATGGTTCACCCAAATGGGACTGGGCTGAAGAAGTTGGTCCATAGCGGGTCTAGTGGGCGGGCCAACCACCCGTGGTTCAGCCCGGATGGAAAAACTATTGTGTTTACCACAGACTATGCTGGGGTGTCGGCTGAACCAATCTCGAACCCACATCAGTATCAACCCTACGGCAGTATCTTCACCATCAGAACGGACGGTTCTGGGATAAGGAGATTGACTCATAACTCATTTGAGGATGGAACCCCAGCTTGGGGACCCAAATTCATGAAGCCCGTTGATGTAGAGCACCCAACTGATGGACCACAATGCTCCTTTGATGATTGTCACTGGCTAAGTAAATTTCCGAACCATAGTGTAGAGTTTGCACCCTATGTCTCAATGAAGGTCCAATGTGGTCAGTGAATTGGGATTTGGCACAAGAGGCTTCTGTTCTATTTTTTTTGATTTCGTGTAGTACCACTACACATCTTCAGAAGTTGGGCAAGTTGGCCGCCTTGTTGTACTGTAATTTAGTTAGCTATATGTTGTAAATAGGGAGGGAGAGAGAGAGAGAGAGAGAGAGAGAGAGAGTATTGTCTGTAAATATTCATATATATAAATAAATGGAGCCATAGAGAGTATTCTGTAAATATTCATATAAATAAATAAATGGAGCCAATGTTTATAGTCACTCTCAAAACGGCTTTTTTTTTTTTTTTTTTTGTGGTTAGAGCATCTCCAACGGTGAATCAAATCTGGCATCAGATTTAAATTTTGGTGAAAAAATCACTTTTTGGAGCTCTAGTGGTTTCAGCAAATTGGTATCAAAATGAAAATTCACCAAAAAATTCATCGAAGTGAGAACAAAGGACAAATTTCACCACTTTTTGGAACTCCAATGGTTTCAGCAAATTGGTATCAAAATGAAAATTCACCAAAAAATTCATCAAAGTGAGAACAGAGGACAGATTTCACTACTTTACTGTGCGTGACCGTTGGAGAAGACCAACCGGTCAACCAGCCGATTGATCGGCCGGTTGATCAACCGGTCGATCAACCGGTCGATCGGTTCCCTTTCAAATAGGTAAGTTCAAACCGGTCAAAAGGCTCAAACAGGTAAAAAAAAAAATTTTTTTGCTTTACCAATCGACCCTCTCCTTTTGATGAACGGTTGGAAGAAGAAATATCAAATTGAAAAAATTAATTTTTTTTACTCAAATTTAGTGAAAATTTTGATTCACCGTTGAAGATGGTCTTAAGGTCAGTTGCTATATGAATTCAAATATTATTATTAAATACGCTCATTTAATGAACAACTTTAATGTAATTCTATTTTATACTAAAAAAGAAAAAAAAATCAATCACATACACTAGTATTAAATTCATAATAATCACTACAGCCCCATCTAGTGGCATATTTATCAGTGATTCGGGTACAAAAAAAATTCAGTGAATCATTTGCTTGAAACGTAGAGTAACAGCTTCAAACATCACAAGAGCTTTAAACTGAAGAACTTTAACCTTGAAAAGAAACTACAATGTGCATGTTGAGCATTGGGGTAAATTAAAAAAATTCTAATCGACAAAACCAGATGTACAAGGCTATGACCACAGTAAATTTATGGCCAAGAGAGAATTAAAATGAGATACGGGCAAAAAATGAGTTCTTACATCCGAAGAAAACAAGCTGTCAAAGGCAAATTACTTCCGACTCTATCCAACAGAACATTTGAACAAAACCGGATGTCTAGTCGCTGAGGTCAATAAAGAACTCCTGAGGTATTGAGGAAGGGCAGTTCTTCTTTGCAACAAATTTGTACTGATGCAAAGAAGTGAGTCAGTATCAATGGGAGATTTCAATATCTACAATTTCATATATTTCAATATTACTTAAATCTCTCTTCAATTGTGGAATGCCACCATACTTTCACTACAACCACCGACACTCTTTGTTAGCATATTGGATTTGTGAAGGAAAGGAAAAAGAAATTACTTAGACACAAGTACCAAACAAAAACTGAATTTTTTAAAAAAATACCTATCCATTTTCTTAACACAACTACTAAAAAAAAAAGGAGAAGATTTAGCATCTTTTTCTTTTCCCATCCCTCCACAAATTCAAGATCCAAACATAGCATCAATGTTTGTCATATAAGAAAAAAGTCATGTATTTGTCCAATCCTTTCCAAGTTATACCCAATACAACACTTTAAACGATAATGGCCTCGGGAATCTTCCTTTTATAGGGAAAAAAAATATTAACAACAAATAAATATAAATGACAATGGAGCATGCATATAGTGTATTTCACACACACACGGATTTTGCTCACCTTATGTTGACTGTATTTTTCCCTAATTCCAGGCAAACTAGAACTATGGATGTTGCAGAAGAGACGATGTATTGCCTTGACACAGTCACGCAAGTCAGAGGGCTTGTAAAGTGTGCAATGCCTCAGGGTCAAAGTCTGCACCAAACAAACATGGGACTAAACTATGTTGCATGGATATATCAGAGCATATATAATAACAAAATAGCTTAGAAATAAGCAATAGCCTTATGATATTTTTTCACACTTACCCATGGTCTTTTTGACGGGTTAAGTATAAATTTGGCCAAAAAAATTGCAGAAGCAGCAATTAGAGATGGAGCATAGCAGAGCATGCCATACTCCAGCAGCGATAACTCTGTAAGGTAGTTGGCCAGGTAATCCAACTGCATCGATGGAACCTTTTAGAAGTAGGGATAGAAACCGCATATCAGTAAAGGGTTTAGCAACCACCATTGTTACCACAAAATCAACACGCAAATCAAACTAATACAATATGGAATGGCATCAACAATTGAGACCATTAAACATATTGCTAGTATTAGTACATCATGCGACAGTTCAGGGTTCCATCGTTACCAGGTGATGGAAAACTTTAATCAACTCAAGAAGCAATGGAACCAAGAAACTTAACTAGTCTGAGATAAATACCTCATTAATTCCTTGAGCGGCACGAACAAACCGCCTAAGAATTGCATGAATAGTCAAGTCAATGAATAGAGAAACACACTAAAATGCACTACTTTCAATAAAGATCAGACAGGTGGCCCTTACGTTAAAAAACATCCAGCGGTTGGGGCTGACATTTCAAACTTCAAGTAATTCAGCACCGAAGATTCCATTTGCAAAACCTGCAGCAATTAAATTGCGTAATGCAGGTTAACAACAGAAGCACTTTAAAGAAGTCTAGAATTGCAAAATCCATCTGAAGATTAGAACCAAACCTCTTTCTTGAAGTATGTGTTATCAGCGATGTAACAAAACTCTTCCACCTGAGGCGCACAGATCTCCTCGTATTTACTGGCAGCATTATCATATTACTGGCTATAATCAGTTATCATTCTCTCCTCACTACACACACACACAGGAAGAGACACAGAAGATGGAGAAGAACAACCAAAAACAAGAAACTAAAATGTTAAATCTTACGCAGCAATCATCATGCAGGCAACACCAAGCAACTGTAGTCGTTGCCTCTGAATTACATTGCCAGAAAGATAACGATCTATGTAATTAACAGTCAAAAACAAAGTTTCAGGTACAAGACTGTACTCTTCAGCAACCTACAATAAGATGCCATGACAACTGGTTACTAAATGGCTTATCTGAAACAACAACAAAATGAAGTACCGATTAGAAGGTTAAAACAACTGTCCCCTTCACAATGACTAAACTTTCACAACCAGATAACACCAAGGGTGGTATTTATGATGCCATAAAAGAATGCCACTTTTTAAAGGAATGAACTGGTTCCATAATGCACTTTCTGTTTTTTGATTAATTACAGAAATTCAACTTGGTAATGTCACCAATAGCTTGGCTTACCTCTACAAGCCAATCAATCAGTATAGCACGCATGCTGGCATTAATGTCTTTTTGAATTCTCTCCACATAGTCTGTGCGAGGCATTTTCTTTCTCTAGAAAAAAGAGAAACCAAAGAAATAAATTGAAACCAACTTTTATTCCCGTGTACAACAGGCAAATTTAAACTGAAAGTTCCAGAAACAAAATTTTATATACAGGAATAATTGAGATCAGCTATTTCTATGCAAAACTAAAAAAAAAAAATCCTATCCAACAAAAACCAAAGCAGATAATGCATGCAACTAAAATCTTTGTTGCTCAATCTCTGGGTGACGGTCTCTTTAAAATTTCATATTTTAAATAACAATCAACCTACTGGAATTTTTAGTTTTGCCCATCCAACAAATACCAAAGCAGACAATGCATGCAAATAAAATCTTTGTTGATCAATCTCTAGGTGGTGATCTCCATCAATTTTCATATTTCAAAACACAATCAACCTATTGGCATGAGCGATTTTTACTCTCTAGTGTTTGTTCAACAGAATATCATAATGCAATTTTACAAACTTTGCAAATCTCAATAGTTTCACAGTTTGATAGTATTATAATATATATTTTATGGTGGGAAAAGTAAATGGTTGCAACTGTTAGGGATGCACCAAAATCACCTCCTGGGAAAAGACAAAGAAACTGCCAGATTATAAACTACTTTTGAACCATTCTTTCAAGGTTAAATTCTTATTTCAGTGGGATTTAATTAACTACAACTTTATATTTGCAATTATGGAGCTAACAAAAGCATATTACTTGAACAACTACGAAGCTAAGAAGAATGACAATTGGTTCAGGTCTTTAAGGAAAAATATTGTTGCACATTGACATTCTGGCTGCTTCCCATCCATTGAATATGTAACCACATCACATATAAAGAATTGAATGTAAGTTTATATATGGGAAATTTGGCTATAAACCCCCTTTACCTTCTTTTCATTGTTAGAAGGACTAAGAAAAAAATTATACTTTCTAAACCCCCTCATAATTATAAAATATTGCATAAAGGACAAAATTTATTATTTAAATATTTTATTAGACTATTATACCCTCACATATATACAATCCAGATACAAAATTTATCTTCTCTCTCGTCTCTCACTTCTAACCCTAGCTTCCTCTATGGCCGGAGCTGTGTCATTCCTAAGCTCCGACGATCTCTCTCTGCATCTTCTCAACTCTCCTCCTTCAACTCTCCTTCAACTGTTCATCTTCTATCTCGTCTCTCTCTTTTAATCCTAGCTTCCTCCATGGCCGGAGCTGTGGAGAACTTGCAAATCGCGCTGATACATATATATATATATATATATATATGTAACAACCCACATTTTTGTCCTAGTCATGTTTGCATGCATTTATATGTTTTGCCATGATAAGATGCTGCAGCGACCCATATTCATGTCATAGTCATATTCAAGTTCATTTACATAGCTTGTCTTGTTAAGTTGCATTCATGAATCTTGCCTTGTTTTGATGTCTATGTGATTTGCTTAAGTGTTGTGTGCCTGCTTTGATCCCTCCTTAGTGCCTCAAGCCTAAGTTATGTTAAGCCTAGGTCATGCCAAGCCTAGGTTATGCTGAGCCTAGGTCACGCCAAGCCTGAGTTATGTTAAGCCGAAGTCATTCCAAGCCGAGGTCATCTTCAGTCTAGAAGTATCTTGGAACCCCTTTGTTTGACCTCCATCTTTGCCTTGACATATTGGCCAAGATGTCATTATCTAGGCCGAGGTGTGAATCACCAAGGCCGAGATGTGTATTATCTAGGCCGAGATGTTACCTTTGCACCTGAGTGACCTTGTCCTGGAGTGGTATGACCTAGACCGAGGTGTGGCACATCTAGGCCAAGGTGTGGCACAACTTAGTCAAGTGTTGTCCTTCCTAGCCGAGGTCATTGTCACCTCAGTTGCCGAAGCCTTGTTCTTAGCCGATGTCATCAATTGCCGGAGTGCCTTACCGAGTAGCTTGTTAGATACGCTTTGTCATAGCCTTGTCCTGTCAATCTATCACCTTTTTGAGGAGAACCAACCAGCCGTCGCCACGTGTCCGAGCTGAGAGTTAAATCAGCCGATAGAGAGAGAAACTTACCATTTGTTGTATCTTTGTTTTGAAGAGGAGAGAGAAGCTCTAAGAAAGGAAGAAGAGTTCTTGAGGGAGAGTAGATTTCCAAACTTGATCGCTAGAGATCGAACCGTTAGATCCGTGTTCTAAGGTTAGATTCTTGGTCTGCCCTCGTTGTTCTTTATGTTTATGTTATTGCATTGCATGATTGAATATGATTTGTAAGCCATGCATTGCTTTGAAGTTCGGTTTTAGAAAGAGAAAATGGCATTCATGTGTTCTTCAAGAAAAGTCATGTTTTGATCCGAAGGCTCATGCCTAGATCCATGTTTTTGTGTTTGTTTTCGCATGATTTTCAAGTATGGGTACCCAGGTCCATGTTTTCGAACTCATAGCATGAAATCCCAGATTTTTGTAATAAAGAAGTTATGATTTTAGCATTCATGTTCTTCATGATCTCCATGTCCATGTTCTTCCTGTTCTTCATGGATGGAAACCCAAATCTCCAGACCACACTTCCCGAAGTGTAGTCGCCGAGATCACTCTCACCTAGACCTTACACTTAGGCCAAGCATCGTATCTCACCTTGGCCTACCTTGCATGATCACTTACACCTTTGGTTTGTTTTGTGTACACCTCGGCATGCAGCCGCACGCCGAAGCCTAGGTAGCCACACCTCGGCCAGGAGGTGTGGGACCTCGACAAAGACTTGGTTGGTACCCAGCATGTCGTCCTGACATGTAAAACAATGTTTTGACTTCCAACATGTTTTTCTGAGATCATTTTCATGCATGTGAGACTTGTTTTGAGAAGTATGTTCAGTATGCTTTGCCATGTGTTTGTAGGACTTGGACCTTTGCCTTGACCCCGACGTCCCAAGAACTAAAGTGAGTGGTATTTTTAATAAAGTTATGTTCTTAAGGTTTTGATAAAGCTTTGTCTTGTTTTGATAAAAGTATTTGTTAAGCATGAATGATATCCCTATTTTATGTATCAAGTATAAGCTTTGTTTTGAATGGCAATGTATCAAGTAAGCTTTGTTTTGACGACATCCTCGGAAAGTCCCTCGTGCTGGAGGACTCTAAACTTTCGCAGCACCCTTGATTTGTACCCAAGTGTTAAAGGGCTACGGGCTCTTGTAACATAGGTCCCTTGTGCTGGAAGACTCTAAACTTGAGCAGCACCCAAGTGTTAAAGGGCTACGGGCTCTTGTAACATAGGTCCCTTGTGCTGGAGGACTCTAAACTTGAGCAGCACCCAAGTGTTAAAGAGCTACGGGCTCTTGTAACAAAGGTCCCTTGTGCTGGAGGACTCTAAACTTAAGCAGCACCCAAGCGTTAAAGGGCTACGGGCTCTTGCTTGGTCTTGTTTTGCCACTGGCGGTTTACCGCGTGGGTCTTGTAAGTAAGTAAGTAAGTTTTAAAGGACCAAGGCTATGCCGAGGTTATGATATAAGATTTGACGCATGCGAAGTATGTAAGTTTTGTAAGATCAAGTTTGATGAACAAGATTTATCTCATGTTTTGTACAAGCTATGATAAGTATGGTTTTGACAAAGATATATTATGTATTGTTTTGAAAGACCTCGGGAATCATTCATTTAACCCCTTTATTACTTATACCATTCACTGAGTATCCAAGCTTACCCTCCCTATGTATATGTAGGTAACAAGCAAGAAGTCGGCTACGCCGAGATGTGTGTTTTGTATGCATGTTATGTCGGCTGTAAGGATGTCGGCAATTCCGAAGATTATGTTTCATGATTTGTGGCTCAAGTGTTTTTGGTTATGTCGGCAATTTTTGAAACTTATGTATTTTGAACATGTCGGCTCGAGAAGCCTTTTTTCAAGATGTAATATGTATTTTTGTACTTCATTTCTATTTGTATTCAAGTTGTAAAGCTATGTAAAGATGTATGCCATTTCATTTAACTTATGCACTGCTCTTATGGACCACTTGTATTTCAGATCATTGCTTCCGCACTTGTGAGCCCCCTATATCTATACTCTGATGGTGTGTGAATTTTGGAAGTTGGCCTTCGGTAATCACGGATTACTGGCCATCACGGCACCAAACTACTAGGGGCGGTTTGGGGTCGTGACAATATATATCTATATATATGTGTGTGTTTGTGTGTTTTGAGATTTGAATTCGAATATATATGTGTTTTGAGATTTGAATTCGAATATATATACATCTACATATTCCGATCTGTAATATATATATATATATATATCTATATATATGTGTATGTTTGTGTGTTTTGAGATTTGAATTCGAATTTATAGATTTTTGAAAGCTCAAAGTTTTAAAAATCTGAAAAATCTGAAGAACCGGGGTATGAAAAATTGAGATTTCTCTAAAATTTTCAGATTATAGGCCTGATTCTGGAATTATAGGCATGATTCAATGTTTTTCAAAATAAACATCGATTGATTCAAGGATTATAGGCCTGATTCAAAGCTCAAAGCTCAAAGCTCAAAGTTCCATCGATTTTTCAGAGTAAACATCAAATTTCATGCAAATCTCGATAGTTTCACAGTTTGATAGTATTATAATATATATTTTATGGTGGGAAAAGTAAATGGTTGTAACTGTTAGGGATGCACCAAAATCACCTCCTGGGAAAAGACAAAGAAACTGCCAGATTATAAACTACTTTTGAACCATTCTTTCAAGGTTAAATTCTTATTTCAGTGGGATTTAATTAACTACAACTTTATATTTGCAATTATGGAGATAACAAAAGCATATTACTTGAACAGCTACGAAGCTAAGAAGAATGACAATTGGTTCAGGTCTTTAAGGAAAAATATTGCTGCACATTGACATTCTGGCTGCTTCCCATCCATTGAATATGTAACCACATCACATATAAAGAATTGAATGAAAGTTTATATATTAACAACAATAAAAGGTACTAATGACAATTCTTAGCATTGCAGCTAACATCATGGGATCATAGGATGGGAAACCCATAGCCTTGCCACTACAATAACCAAGCTTTTCAGACTATATAAGATTGTTGTCCTATTTTAAGTTTTTAACCCTACAAACTTAATTAAAGGTACAATAAAATAAAATTCCTTAGTAAAAACCAGTATTTCTATTGACAAAGAAATCCTGAGACACTTTCAAGGGACCAAAAACGATGAAAAAAGTTGGAAAGTGGGTCAATATGCCTAACAGATTACTTATAGATTGCAGCAAGGGGGGAAAAAAAAATGAACCTCAGATGCTTGCAAGTTCTTATAGATTTCACATGCAATGGCAGCACAGAGCTGGGGATCTGTGACGTTATCATCAATGCCAACCACTCTATCGACTGTTTTAATCTCCACAGGGATATCTCTCTTGCAGATGTTACCTGGAAGTAAAGTAACAAAATCTAGATAAGAAATGCCACAAGTTTAAATTTTCGCATTCTGCAATCAAAAAATTTAGTAAGGTATCATGGCCCATGTACTAATGCAGTCAACTGAATGAGAATAATGAATTCCACAACAAAATATCGAATACACCAAGAAAAAGGAACCTGCTATTCCCTCAGGATCCAAAATGTTGAGATTACTGCATGCTTTCCCCTCAGTAGAATTGACAGCCAAAGCATCATCGTTGTCTATGTCTTCAAATTCTGGACTCCTCAAAAAATCACAAGTCAACACAGTCTCATCCAAAGAAACTGAACCACCATCTGATTTGCTAGGAGAAACATCCATACCGCTGGAGGCAGTAATACTTACTGCAGGTTGATTAGCTCTTTGGAAACATGTACCCTGACAAGAAACATTTGTTCTTGATCTCACATTGCATGATGTAGGCAGCAAATTTTCATAGATGCATTTGTTATAACTGAGAGTACTTAAAAAATTATGCTCCACATCTATACAAAGTGAATGATCAAAGTGTGCATCTAATTGATAACCAAAAGAAATGCACACAGCTATAGTGATTGAGGTAGGGTGCAAATGGATACAGCAGTGAAAACTTTTATGTTTAGCTTGCCAATTATTTGAAAGCATACATCCATTCTTTAGAGATCACCTAACACAATCATGACCTTTTAAAATTTGAGACAAAAATAACAAAATAAAAAAATGCTCCTGAGGTTTAGAATCATGTAAAACCCTGTACATGTATAGAATTTTGGAATGCTATGCAAAAATATTGGAATGAATACATTAACGAGTAATTCCAAGTGGCCACTTGACCAAGACGCCCAGGTGCCATATTTGGAAAATGAACTTTTGATTGGAGAATTTGATCAAAACTCCCTCATAATAAAACTTTAATACATTAAGGAAAAGCACAAAAAAAAATTCCTTTAAAAGCCCAGCACACACCACTATTACCAAAATATCCTTGATGACTAATTTAATATTTTAAACTTTAAATGATATAACTTTTGACCTAGATATCGTTTTTAATAAAATTAGTATTTTTAGAATCCTCTCATCAATATTTATCAAACAAAATCTAGGTTGACTATGAATTTTTTTTTTTTTTTAAAAAATAGTGAAAGTTTTACCATCAAAATTAACGTATTTTACTCTTATTCACAGTAAAGTTTACTATAAATTTTTAATTTTTAAATAGTAAAATGCTATCATCATCACTACACACCATAGTTACTATAATTATTAATAAACAATTACAAAAACATAACTTTAACAGAGTAAAATAAAATAATAACTTTAATAGAGTAAAATTTTACTATTAAAAAAATAAATGACAGATTACATATTATTATAGCAAATCAGAATTAAATTTTATTGTAACTTTTAAACACAGCATCAACAAAATAAAATACTTGACATATATTATCAGAGCAAATCAAAGTAAAATTAATCTAATAAACGGCAGTGTGTTTGTTGATCTCATTTTGTTCATCCTGTCCCAGGCTTCATTCGTCTTTTATTTTATACAGTATGTTTTTTAATCTCATTCTGCTTACATGTCTCATCCAACAGTACAAAAGTTTAAAAAATAATTTTATAACTAAGTATTTGAATTTGAAAAAAGTCCAGGGACAGGAAGATGATCTGGTATTCTCCGATTGGCAAAATGTTATAACAATGCTTGGATTTTTTTATTTCCTTTGTTATGACTTATTTTTCAAAAAGAGAGCTAAGCAACATTCCTACACTTATATTTACCGGATAAAAAAAAATACATAAGAAGGTTGATCACCTATACTCTGCATGTTTTTTTGTAAAAACCATTGCAATCAAAATATTTGTAAAGCCCGTGTAACAAGATGTGCACCACAGTATATCCAATAAAAAATATTAAATCCTCTCAGTTGAAACAAATATTTGTACATCTGGTTTCTGTTTGTAAAACATAACATATATCCAAAACCGGTTAAACTAAAACCATGAAAGAAACCTTGATTACAATATACGGTATGGAAAATTAATAAAATTCCAACTAGCACCATGTAGAATATTCCAAGTGGCATAAAAAATAACAAAGTGAAAAGTATAAACAACTTTACGTCAATGTCAATGTCAATATCAGCAACTCATACTCTATAATTTTGCTATCAATTAAAGTATAGCCCAACCAAGCCCCCATAACTCCACCAAGGCCTAGGCTGCTAACAGTACTGAACAGTCACCTAGGGGCTAGGAGCCTAGGACCAACAACAAGAATTTCATGCGCCACAGTTCAAGACACTCAAGCTGTCACTAAGGTATAAAACTTAACTAGTAATTGAACCATTAAAGCTTGGCAAATGCTAACAAGTGCCCCATGCCACTTGTTAATATTGGGAAAGTGAGAAAAAGTGTATTGAAAAAGTATAAAAAGATTATAAATTTTTTGAAATTTATAAAAAGTGTATTGAATTTAGTAGTAAATGCCTCAAGATTGACATATTTTTGTCCTTTTCTTGCGCCCTAGGAGCACTTGTTAGCAAGACCCTTAAAGTTTATACCAAGACATTTTCTTTTCCAATGAAAAAGACGTCATGTTCATTAGCAATTCCTATAGGTAGTTCAGGGATGAAGAGGGAAGAAACCCAATAAATAAATAAAAAGCAATCTGATTTCCAAATAGAATTAGTACGTGGTTGCGAATTTTGTTTCACGTAACTTTTTCTGCATTGGTAGAATACTGGTAAGTAAAACAAGCACCTCACAATATAAAGTCCACCATATGCCTTCAATCCCTTCTTGTTTAAATGTATCATCAACTTGCACACATAACAAATTAAGAAAATCATAAAACTCCTCTACTGTCATATTAAGGAAGTGATGTTCTCATTCAATTTTTGTATCAAGAAATTTGAAACCACCAATGGTTTAAATTCTTGCACAAGCACTTAATCAGTTCAACTCATTAACAAAACTCAAGTATGATCTAATCAAATAGAAAAAGTTGTTAACTTCAACTAAAACAATCCATTAAAAACTGACAACATAAAACTGTCCATCATTAAACATATATGTTGGTGTCGTAAAGCTTTGCCTTCTCTATGTGCCAAGTGGATTTTTCAATTTTTTTTTTAAAAAAAAAGTTTGGAAAATAGGCAAGAGTAGAACATAACGCCTTAGATTTGATAAAGAACACACTAACCACTTGACTGGCACAATTTTTTTTGTTTTAAGCAACGTGGCCACTATAATTTAAATGATATGCGGAAAGCAACACACACCCATATCAATTAACCAATAAATTTTATCAATTCACATAACAAATTACGCACCATAGGCTTTTTTGACACAACAGCCGCCCATGGAGCATTAGGAGGACCATTTCTCTGATTCGTCAGGTCAGCAAAAGCTGGTCGCTTCTTCCCCAATTGGGGCTTCGCTGCCATAGCCTTCCCTGGGTTCTCCAACCCCAAGTGCCTCTCGGCCATAGACGATGATATCAGTGATGCTGATGCTGATGCTGATGCTGATGCTGATGCTGATTCTGATGAAGATTGCGATGATGAGAATGACGATCTCCGGCCTCGAGTGGCCATTTTAGGGCCGTCTGTACAAAACCACAAACCCAGAATTCAACTGTGAGCAAGAAAAATTATACTATTATTCTCAGTTTCTTCAATTGATTGAAAATCGAGAAATCAAGATACGAATTGATGAGATGGTTATGTGAAGCAAATCAAACCTGAGTAGTTGATGGTGAAATTGGAGAGATTAGGGTTTGGATGTGATCTCGAATTCTAATTGTTCTTGAAGGGTTTTGTTTTGCATATTGATGGGAAGTTTGTAGAGAGGAGTTGGGAAATAGTGAGTTCTGATTATTTTTGAGTGTTTGGGCCTTGGGCGGGCAACAGGGCCTGATTTAAACAGCCAATTGAAGGCGGAATCCTGACTGTACGCCTCATCGTGGTGAGATCTTGACCGTTGAATTGGTTTGAGCGATTGTACACCCAAAAACAAATTTCCGACTTTGGGATGAGTAAGGTCATATCCAACCACGTCCTCTTCTCAAAAGGAAAAGGAGAGAAATAATATTTTTTATTAGAGGAAGTCACTATTTATTTAAACTTTAATCATAAATTTTCATTTTTTTTATTCAAACTCTAATCAAAAAGTAATTTTTGTTCATTAATAAATATTTAATTTTAAAATTTTTGTAAAACATATTTAACATTATACTCATTTTAAAGGTATGATTTTATACTTTTTATTGATGTCATTTTTATAAAAATTAAATTTACACATTAAAAATTTTGAATATAATTAAGAAATATAGAGTAAATAATGTTTTAGAGTCTCCTCCATTTTTTCATCTTCCCTCTATATTTGGAGGATCAATTCATCCTCCTCCATTGGGAGGAGGATATAGAGGATGGGTTAGAGTTATTTTTTAGAGAGGATTCTCTATATTTGAAGATATGGAGGTTGGGTTGAAAATGCTCTAATTCTTTTTTTTCTTGTAACCTACTATTTTAATGATATTTAATTTTTTATAAAATTACGTACAAAAATATAAAATTATGTGATAATTTCTAATAACTTTTTAAAAAATATAGTTTCCAAAGAAATATAGAGTAAATAATGTTTTAGAGTCTCCTCCATTTTTTCATCCTCCCTCTATATTTGGAGGATCAATTCATCCTCCTTCCAAATGGAAGAGGATATAGAGGATGGGTTAGAGTTATTTTTGAGAGAGGATTCTCTATATTTGAAGATATGGAGGATGAGTTGAAAATGCTCTAATACTTCGTTTTCTTGTAACCTACTATTTTAATGATATTTAATTTTTTATAAAATTACGTACAAAAATATAAAATTATGTGATAATTTCTAATAACTTTTTAAAAAATATAGTTTCCAAATAAAGCCTATGGTTAATATTTATACCTTACAAAGCTGGTAAGATTTTAAACAATCCAATAACAATAAATCTTTATAAAAATTATTGAGGGTTGGTTTGGGAATAGATTTATTTTAATAATTTTTAACTTTCTGTTTAAAGAGAAAATTGTTGAAAATTTCAGGTAAATAAAATATAAGGCATTATGGCAAGTGAATATTTTTTTATTTGTGAGGTCGTGAAATAGTTTACTAATAAGTCCTTTTATTATTGTTCTAGAATGACATTTTATTTTCACTTTTAGCCATTAATTTATTTATTGACTTTCTATTCAATCTATTGGATCAAAAAAAAATTTATCTTTCTATTCAAATTTTTTAACTATTTTTTCAAATATTTTTTTATCTGTTAAATTTTTTTAACCTATTTTTTTTCTATCGGTTCAAATTTATACCATTTTCAAACTCTTTCTATTTATTCCTTTCTCCACTTCTCTTTTCTCTCATTATCTGTTGATTTTTACATCTCTTTTTTCGCTCTCTATCTATTGAATTTAATCTGTTCAAATTTTATTATCTATCCAAATTTTTGAACAGGTTTGTCCAAAACAACAAATATATATATAATCAACAGATCTATCCAACAAAACAATCAGATTCAACAAAATAGAGATCATCTGTTGGACAACAACAACAACAACAAAAGAAAAGAAAAGAAAAAAAACAAACCAATTTCGATGACAACGACAACATCAAGGAAATTCAATCCCCACAAATCAAGATCAAAATACACTTACACAACACAAAAAGAGAGTGGAAAAGATCAAGAACAAGCACAAGCATAAGAGTTGTCAGCAATGGCAGCTAAATCATATTCAAAAAATGAAAAATCCTTCGATTTTATTTGCCTAAATTTCCATAGCTTAACTAAGCTAAATCGTTAAAAAAAATCCAAAAATCCAAAATACTTAGATCTGCAAAGAAGAAAAGAATGAACCAGCAAGGAAACGCACTAAATGCTTTGCAGTTGCAGATAGAGATATTTAAAAAAAAATTAAAAAAAAAAAAGAGATGTCACCTAGGCGATGATGCCAAAAGCACAAAGAGAGAGAGAGAGAGAGAGGAATGGCGATCTCAGAGGTGGTGGTTCGATATTGATCTTGGGGTGTTCATAGGTCTCAATCTTGGTGTGCCTCGTCAATCTTAGAGGTAGAAATAGAGAGTGGAGGTGACAACGAAGAGAGATAAAGAGAGACGATGACACAAAGTACTAGAAGAGGGCGACTTTAGTGAGAGAGAGGTGAAGGCGATTACAACGAAAGGGAGATCGGGTCTAGGGTTTGGCTTGGGATTGGATGAGCAGTTATGGCAGCGAAGCAGCATGTTTCGTCTTCGGTAAGGTAAGGAGAAGCCACCACCGCTGCCACTGCCACTGCCACCGCGAAAGAAGACATGGTTGTTTGTTTGATGTTGAACTCTGGAAACCCTAGAGAGAGATAGAAAGATGCGGAGTGAGAGAGAAAAAGACATGTGAATTTGTGTAGATAGAGAGCAGAGAGAGAGAGAGAGGAATGGCGATCTCAGAGGTGGTGGTTCGATATTGATCTTGGGGTGTTCATAGGTCTCAATCTTGGTGTGCCTCGTCGATCTTAGAGGTAGAAATAGAGAGTGGAGGTGACAACGAAGAGAGATAAAGAGAGACGATGACACAAAGTACTAGAAGAGGGTGACTTTAGTGAGAGAGAGGTGAAGGTGATTACAACGAAAGGGAGATCGGGTCTAGGGTTTGGCTTGGGATTGGATGAGCAGTTGTGGCGGCGAAGCAGCATGTTCGTCTTCGGTAAGGTAAGGGAGAAGCCACCACCACTGCCACTGCCACTGCCACTGCCACCGCGAAAGAAGACATGGTTGTTTGTTTGATGTTGAACTCTGGAAAACCTGGAGATAGATAGAAAGATGCGGAGTGAGAGAGAAAAAGACATGTGAATTTGTGTAGATAGAGAGCCATTGTACTTTGTAAGCAACACATGAGCTTTTAAGCAAAACAAATATGGGTAGTTTGGTCATTTCACAAAAAATTTGTCCTTATGGACATAGTATTTTAGCACCTGAATCTTTGGACAAAGAAAATACAAATTTGGATTTATGATTCAAATACCCTTGCTTAAAATAGGAGGTAAAAAAAAATTAGTATGTTTGAAGGATTTTTTAACTTCTTAAAAAAAAAAAAAAGTATGAAAAGTAGAGATAAAATAATTTTTTATATTTTTTTTAAGTAATTTTTTGAATTTTTTACTTTTTTTAATTCTTCCCAAAACAAATCATTGTGTTTTGTTCTAAATGTCAAGTTGTCATATTAAATGACAAACATAATTGGTTGGATACACAACCACATAGTATTTTTAGAATGCTACATAATTTTTTATTCGACTGTCCTTTAACACAAATTTGTGGATCCAACTCAGACTACCAAATAATTTCTCAAAGCTTTGTGCACAAAATTGGTGCATAGAAAATGACCAATAAAGACAATGCATATGATTCAAATTTAACCCATGTATTGTGGAGTCTGGGACGAGTGGGATGTAGGAATAGCAACGGGCCGGGGTGAGGCTAGGGATCCTCGAAAGTATGGAATTCCTCATCTCCTCCCCCGATCCCCAGTGACGAACCCATCACCCTCCCTCCTGCGCCCTCTGGCCCCTAACGAGGATCAGGTTTTCCCGACCCTAAAAAATCCCCAACGGGAATGGCCTAAACCCCATGAAAGTAGAGTTTACAGTGATTGAAAAGGGCATAAAACCTTGCAACTCTCAAAATTACTCAACAAATTTGTTTCTTTATCATCATCATCATCAACATCGACAACATCAACAACAACAACAACAATAATCAACAACTAAAAATAAATTTTAAAGATATGGATATGATATGAAATCTCCACATATCCAAATCTATCACAACAACAACAATAATAGTAATCAACAACAACATTGAGGCAAAGCTTAGATTTGTAGATCTGAGTCGTCATCGTCGTCATCACATATGAGAGGGTAATTTATGTGGAAATTTGGCCGAGCTAGGTGATGGGCCATTTTGTGGACTGCAGTAAGAAGGGCTGAGTAAAAAGGGCCTTGTAATTAGTCCGGTCCAGAAGAGCCTTGGTGGTTAGCTCGGTCACCACGGTCGCCACGATGACAGTTAGCTCAGTCATAGTATACCGGGCCGAAGTATGTTGAGCTTTCCTTAGATCCTTGCTGCTGGTTAGCTCGGTCCAAGCTCAATGTGATCAGGCCGGTCTCGGACAACTGTAACAACCCTCGTCACTGTTTACCGATTAACCACTGATTACTGCTAAACTGAGACTGATTATGATTGGTAACTGAATTGATTGAAGTACTGAACTGACTGACTGAAATCTGGAACTGAATTGATTAAGTATATATGTTTAATTGTATGTTTATCTGTTGACTGTTTGATTATCTGTTCATGCCTTTGTGTTTAAATTGCGAATTGAAGGCCTTATCGGCGGCCGAATATGAAATTAATTGATGATTTGTGATCCTTAAAATTTATATGATTTTATGGCGTATTTATCTAAAATGTGATTTGGTATGATTAAATTATATTAAGATAAGCTTAGAGTTTGCGTAATTACCATTTTGCCACATGAGTGGCCCACTACCTAGACTATATTTGAGCCTCACAACACTTTAACAAAACATTTCATCAGTCCATTTCTTGTTCTTGCCGACTTGAGAGAGTGAGAGGTAGAGAAAGCTTAAGTTCTTCACAATTTGGCTTAGAGTCTTGTAGAGATTGAAGGATTCTTGCATATTGAGCCTCTAGACTTGTAATTGAGGAACCTAGGTATGAATTTCATCCTCCTTATTGTGTATTTAAGTTCCTTCTAGCATGGATCATGGTAGATTAAAGAGTTAAGTCATGAATTGGTTCAAAAGTGTTGAATTGAAGCTTAATTATTGCATGCATGGCATACTCTTGCATTTTAGAGCTTGTTCTTCATGAATTTGCCACATGCATGTCCATGTTTTGATCATAAACCATGTTTTCACCTTGTCTTTGAAAGAATTGGCTCATTAGAGCATGAAATTGAAGCTTTGAAATGGTTTAAATTCATGCATGTTATGTTTGAATTATATTCATGAAAATTGGTTTCATAGCATAACTGTACAGTAAACAGTAGGTCTTAAGTCCCAATCCATGGAGGAACATTTGTTTCAATTAGAAACACTTGTCACATTCGTTGATTCTAAATCCATTTGACAACATAGCGTTGTCAAACTTCTCATGCCATTGCTTAGGAGCATGCTTCAAACTATACAATGATTTGACAAGCTTACAGACTTTCTTACTTTGTCCTGGAGCTGAAAACCCCTCGGGTTGCTCCATGTAGATTTCTTCATTCAAATCTCCATTTAAGAAAGCTGTCTTTTGAAATGAATGTCCTTACAGTAATGAAAAGAGTTCGTTAATTCAGTATATCAGTCATTCAGTCATATGTGGTACATCCATTAGCATAACAGTACAGTAAACAGTAGGTCTAAAAGACCGAACAGTAAATGATGGCCATCGATCAGTAAACAGTAGTGGTTCCAACAAAGGGACCCGACAGAGATCTCTGTAACAGTAACAGTAAACAGTAGTTGCTAAGGATGCCACAATACAGTTCAGAATATAGGACATACATTCATTCAATTAACAGTATCAGTTCAGAAAGCAGTACAGTTCAATTGTTTCAGAAGATAATCATTTGAACATATCTTTACACAGTATCTCACTCACAGAGTTCTGGGCTATAGTAAAGCTAGAGCGCGTCCCCAGTCGCCAACCCTACACAATTACAGATTGAACAACACACTAAGCTACACAGTTGGGAAAGATAATAACTAAATCCCTAATTTGCCTCGGTGTGTTCTATTATCCTCATTAAGATGTCTTAAACTAGGCCTAAGAAGCCTAGGATGAGATGAGGATGCAAAGATGCGCCTTTAAAAGCATTTCAGAATCTACAACAGGGGTCACGCTCGAGCGTAGATTACTCCGCTCGAGCGTTACATGCAGACAAAGGTTTTCCGCTCGAGCGTAGACTTACCCCGCTCGAGCGTTTCTGCCAAAACAGTCAAAAGTGCTGAAAGGTGAAAATCACGCTCGATTGGGCGCTCGACACCCGCTCGAGCATAAGACACAATGTCCCGCTCGAGCGTCAATTATTCGGCTCGAGCAGATTCAAAACAGTGCTAAGTACTGGGAGCACGAATTTCATGCTCGAGCGCCAGTCACCCCGCTCGAGCGTGCAGTCAAAATCTGCGAATTTCCCAGATTTGAACCTCAAGGTCAAATCCAAGTTGTTAAAACGATAATTTCGATCCTCTTGGGCCAATTTTCCAGAAAAGCATCCCAAAAACTCATAGTTTAAACATCGATTCAAAGCTTCAATTTGTAAATATCAAGAGCCAAAAGGGTGCCCTTTCAAACAACTCAATTTCAAACCAATTTTCAAGAATATGAAAAACATGCAAACATGCATGAATTCTAACCAATTCAAAGCTTCAATACAAGCTCAAATGAGCTAACTCTTACAAAAACATGATGAAATCATGGTCTACTCTCAAAACATGGACACACCTGTGAGGAATTATGGACTACAACCTCAAAACTTCAATACATATACATGCATACAACAATTGAGCTCTAATCAAACACTATTGAACCAATTTCTTGACTTAACTCTTTTAAACTACCATGATCCATAGCTAGAAGGAACTTAAATACACAATGAGGAGGATGAAATTCATACCTAGGTTCCTCAATTACAAGTCTAGAGGCTTAATATGCAAGAATCCTTCAATCTCTACAAACTCTAAGCAAATTGTGAAGAACTCAAGCTTTCTCTACCTCTCACTCTCTCAAGTCGGCCAAGAACAAGAAATGGACTGATGAAATGTTTTGTTAAAGTGTTGTGAGGCTCAAATATAGTCTAGGTAGTGGGCCACTCATGTTGGCAAAATAGTAATTACGCAAACTCTTGACATTAAGCTTATCTTAATATAATTTAATCATACCAAATCACATTTTTAGATAAATACGCCATAAAATCATATAAAATTCTAAGGATCACAAATCATCAATTAATTTCAGATTCGGCCACCGATAAGCCTCTCAATTCGCAATTTAAACACAAAGGCATGAACAGATAATCAAACAGTCAACAGATAGACATACAATTAAACAGATATACTTAATCAATTCAGTTCCAGATTTCAGTTCAGTCAGTTCAGTACTTCAATCAATTCAGTTACCAATTCATAATCAGTCTCAGTTTAGCAGTAATCAGTGGTTAATCGGTAAACAGTGACGAGGGTTGTTACAGTTGTCCGAGACGGCCTGATCACATCGAGCTTGGACCGAGCTAACCAGCCAGCAAGGATCTAAGGAAAGCTCAACATACTTCGGCCCGGTATACTATGACTGAGCTAACTGTCATCGTGCCGACCGTGGTGACCGAGCTAACACCAAGGCTCTTCTGGACCGACTAATTTACAAGACCCTTTTTACTCAGCCCTTCTTACTGCAGTCCACAAAATGACCCATCAACTAGCTCGGCCAAATTTCCACATAAATTACCTTCTCATATGTGATGACGACGACGACGACTCAGATCTACAAATCTAAGCTTTGCCTTAATGTTGTGTGGATTACTATTATTGTTGTTTGTTGTGATAGATTTGGATATGTGGGAGATTTCATATCATATCCATATCTTTAAAAATTTATTTTTAGTTGTTGATTATTGTTGTTGTTTTGTTGATGTTGTCGATGTTTGATGATGATGATGATAAAGAAACAAATTTGTTGAGTAATTTTGAGAGTTGCAAGGTTTTCTATGCCCTTTTCAATCACTGTAAACTCTACTTTCATGGGGTTTAGGGCCATTCCCGTTGGGGATTTTTTAGGGTCGGGAAAACCTGATCCTCGTTAGGGGCCAGAGGGCGCAGGAGGAGGGTGATGGTTCGTCACTGGGGATCGGGGGAGGAGATGAGGAATTCCATACTTATCGAGGATCCCTAGCCTCACCCGGCCCGTTGCTATTCCTACATCCCACTCGTCCCAGACTCCACCAATACATGGGTTAAATTTTGAATCATATGCATTGTCTTTATTGGTCATTTTCTATGCACCAATTTGTGCACAAAGCTTTGAGAAAATATTTGGTAGTCTGAGTTGGATCCACGAAATTTGTGTTAAAGGACAGTCGAATAAAAAATTATGTAGCAGTCTAAAAATACTATGTGGTTGTGTATCCAACCAATTATGTTTGTCATTTAATATGGACAACTTGACATTTAGAACAAAACACAATGATTTGTTTTTGCGGAAGAATGAAAAAAAGTAAAAAATTCAAAAAATTACTTAAAAAAAATATAAAAAAATTATTGTTATCTCTACTTTTCATACTTTTTTTTTTTTTTAAGAAGTTAAAAAATCCTTCAAACATACTAATTTTTTTTTACCTTCATATTTTAAAACAAGGGTATTTGAATCATAAATCCAAATTTGTATTTTCTTTGTCCAAAGATTCAGGTTGCGCTAAAATACTATTGCCATAAAGGACAAATTTTTGTGAAATGCGCAAACTACCCATATTGTTTTTGCTTAAAAGCTCATGTGTTGCTTACAAAGTACAATGGCTCTCTATCTACACAAAATTCACATGTCTTTTTCTCTCTCACTCCGCATCTTTCTATCTATCTCCAGGGTTTCCAGAGTTCAACATCAAACAAACAACAACCATGTCTTCTTTCGCTGGTGCGCAGTGGCAGTGGCAGCGGTGGTGGCTTCTCCCTTACCTTACCGAAGACGAACATGCTGCTTCGCTGCCATAACTGCTCATCCAATCCCAGCCAAACCCTAGACCCGACTCCCTTTCGTTGTAATCGCTTCACCTCTCTCTTCACTAAAGTCCTCCCCTCTTCTAGTACTTTGTGTCATCGTCTCTCTTTATCTCTCTTCGTTGTCACCTCCACTCTCTATTTCTACCTCTAAGATTGAACGAGCGCACACCAAGATTGAGACCTAATGAACACCCCAAGATCCATAATCGAACCACCACCTCTGAGATCGCCATTCCTCTCTCTCTCTCTCCTGCTCTCTTTGGCATCATCGCCTAGGTGACATCTCTTTTTTTTTTTTAATTTTTTTCTTTAAATATCTCTATCTGCAACTGCAAAGCATTTTAGTGCGTTTCCTTGCTGGTTCATTCTTTTCTTCTTTGCAGATCTAAGTATTTTGGATTTTTGGATTTTTTTTAACGATTTTAGCTTAGTTAGCTATTGGAAATTTAGGCAAATAAAATCGAAGGATTTTTCATTTTTTGAATATGATTTAGGCTTTGCGCATTGCTGGACAACTCTTATGCTTGTGCTTGTTTCTTGATCTTTTCCACTCTCTTTTTGTGTTGTATAAGTGTATTTTTGATCTGATTTGTAGGGATTGAATTTCCTTGATGTTTCGTTGTCATCGAAATTGGTTTGTTTTTTTTTCTTTTTCTTTTCTTTTGTTTGTTGTTGTGTCAACAGATGATCTCTATTTTTGTTGAATCTGATTGTTTTGTTGGATAGATCTGTTGATTATATATATATTTGTTGTTTTTGGACAAACCTGTTTCAAAAATTTGGATAGATAATAAAATTTGAACAGATTAAATTCAATAGATAAGAGAGCGAAAAAAAGAATGTAAAAATCAACAGATTAATGAGAGAAAAGAGAAGTGGAGAAAGGAATAAATAGAAAGAGTTTGAAAAATGGTATAAATTTGAACCGATAGAAAAAAAATAGGTTAAAAAAATTTAACAGATAAAAAAAATATTGAAAAAATCAGTTAAAAAAATTTGAATAGGAAAGATAAATTTTTTTTTTTGAATCCAATAGATTGAATAGAAAGTCAATAAATAAATTTAATGGCTAAAAGTGAAAATAAAAATGTCAATCTCTAGAACAATAATAAAAGGACTTATTAGTAAACTATTTCACGACCCCAACAAATAAAAAAATATTCACTTGCCATAATGCCTTATATTTTATTTACCTGAAATTTTCAACAATTTTCTCTTTAAAACAGAAAGTTAAAAAATTATTAAAATAAATCTATATCCGCAAACCAACCTCAATAATTTTTATAAAGATTTATGTAGTTATTGAGATTGTTTAAAATCTTACCAGCTTTGTCAAGGTATAAATATTAACCATAGGCTTTATTTGGAAACTATATTTTTTTAAAAAGTTATTAGAAAATTAATTCACATAATTTTATATTTTTGTACGTATTTTATAAAAATTAAATATCATAAATAGTAGTTACAAGAAAACGAAGTATTAAGCATTTTCAATCACCCCATTATCTTCAAATATAGAGATCCTCTCTCAAAAAATAACTCTAACCCATTCCTCTATATCCTTCTTCATTTGGAAGGAGGATGAATTGATCCTCCAAATATAAGGGAGGATGAAAAAAATGGAGGAGACTCTAAAACATTATTTACTCTATATTTTCTTAATTATATTCAGAAATTTTTAATGTGTAAATTTAATTTTATATAAAAAACATCAATTAAAAGATATAAAATCATACCTTTAAATGAGTATATATGTTAAATATGTTTTTACAAAAATTTTAAAATTAAATATTTATTAATGAATAAAAATTACTTTTTGATTAGAGTTTTGAAATAAAAGAAATGAAAATTTATGATTAAAATTTAAATAAATAGTGACTTCCTTATTTATTTTTTGAATAAAAAATATTATTTCCCTCCTCTTTCCTTTTGAGAAGAGGACGTGGTTGGATATGCCCTTACTCATCCCAAAGTCGGAAATTTAGTTTTTGGGTGTACAATCGCTCAAACCAATTCAACGGTCCAAGATCTCACCACGATGAGGCGTACAGTCAGGATTCCGCCTTCAATTGGCTGTTTAAATCAGGCCCTGTTGCCCGCTCCAAGGCCCAAACACTCAAAAATAATCAGAACTCACTATTTCCCAACTCCTCTCTACAAACTTCCCATCAATGATCGCAAAAACAAAACCCTTCAAGAACAATTAGAATTCGAGATCACATCCAAACCCTAATGCTCTCCAATTTCACCATCAACTACTCAGGTTTTGATTTGCTTCACATAACCATCTCATCAATTCGTATCTCCTGATTTTCTCGATTTTCAATCAATTGAAGAAACTGAGAATAATAGTATAATTTTCTTGCTCACAGTTGAATTCTGGGTTTGTGGTTTTGCTACAGACGGCCCTAAAAATTGGCCACTCGAGGCCAGGGAGATCGTCATTCTCATCATCGCAATCTCATCAGAATCAGCATCAGCGCCTCAGCATCAGCATCATCATCACTGATTATCATCGTCTATGGCCGGAGGCACTTGGGGTTGGAGAACCCAGGGAAGGCTATGGCAGCGAAAAGCCCCCAATTGGGGAAGAGCGACCAGCTTTGCTGACCTGACGAATCAGAGAAATGGTCCTCCTAATGCTCCATAGGGCGGCTGTTGTGTCAAAAAAGCCTATGGTGCGTAATTTGTTATGTGAATTGATAAAATTTATTGGTAATTGATATGGGTGTGTGTTGCTTTCCGCATATCATTAAAATTATAGTGGCACGTTGCTTAAAACAAAAAAAATTGTGGCCAGTCAAGTGGGTTAGTGTGTTCTTTATCAAATTCTAAGGCGTTTATTTCTACTCTTGGCCTATCTTTCAAACTTTTTTTTTTAAAAAAAAAATTGAAAAATCCACATTGGCACATTAGAGAAGGCCAAAGCTTTACGACACCAACATATATGTTTAATTGATGGACAGTTTTATGTTGTCAGTTTTTAATGGATTGTTTTAGTTTGAAGTTAACAACTTTTTCTATTTGATTAGATCATACTTGAGTTGTTAATGAGTTGAACTGATTAAGTGCTTTGTGGCAAGAATTTAAACCATTGGTGGTTTTCAAATTTCTTGATACAAAAATTGAATGAGAACGTCACTTCCTTAATATGCAGTAGAGGAGTTTTATGATTTTCTTAATTTGTTATGGTGCAAGTTGATGATACATTTAAACAAGAAGGGATTGAAGGCATATGGTGGACTTTATATCGGGGGTGCTTGTTTTACTTACCAGTATTCTACCAATGCAGAAAAAGTTACGTGAAACAAAAATTCGCAACCACGTACTAATTCTATTTGGAAATCAGATTGCTTTTATTTATTTATTGGTTTCTTCCCTCTTCATCCCTGAACTACCTATAGGAATTGCTAATGAACATGACATCTTTTTTTCATGTGGAAAAGAAAATTGTTTGGTATAAACTTTAAGGATCTTGCTAACAAGTGCTCCTAGGTGCAAGAAAAGGACAAAAATATGTCAATTTTGAGGCATTTACTACTAAAATTCAATACACTTTTTATAAATTTCAAAAAATTATAATCTTTTTTATACTTTTTCAATACACTTTTCTCACTTTCCCAATATTAACAAGTGGGCATGGGGCACTTGTTTAGCATTTTGCCAAACTTTAATGGTTCAATTACTAGTTAAGTTTATACCTTAGTGACAGCTTGAGTGTCTTTGAATTGTGGCGCATGAAATTCTTGTTGTTGGTCCTAGGCTCCTAGCCCCTAGTCGGACTGTCAGTACTGTTAGCAGCTAGGCCTTGGTGGAGTTATGGGGGCTTGGTTGGGCGTATACTGTTTAATTGATAGCAAAATTATAGAGTATGAGTTGCTGATATTGACATTTGACATTGACGTAAAGTTGTTTATACTTTTCACTTTGTTATTTTTTATGCCACTTGGAATATTCTACATGGTGCTAGTTTGGAATTTATTAATTTCCATACCGTATATTGTAATCAAGGTTTCTTTCATGGTTTTAGTTTAACCAGTTTTGGATATATGTTAATGTTTTACAAACAGAAACCAGATGTACAAATATGTTGTTTCAACTGAGACGATTTGATATTTTTATTAGATATACTGTGGTGCACATCTTGTTACACGGGCTTTACAAATATTTTGATTGCAATGGTTTTTACAAAAAAATATGCAGAGTATAGGTGATAAACTTCTTATGTATTTTTTTTTAATCCTGTAACATATAAGTGTAGGAATGTTGCTTAGCTCTCTTTTTGAAAAATAAGTCATAACAAAGGAAATAAAAAAATCCAAGCATTATTATAACATTTTTGCCAATCGGAGAATGCAGATCATCTTCCTGTCCCTGGACTTTTTCAAATTCAAATACTTTAGTTATAAAATTATTTTTTTAAGCTTTTGTACTGTTGGATGAGACATGTAAGCAGAATGAGATTAAAAAACATACTGTATAAAATAAAAGACGAATGAAGCTGGACAGGATGAACAAAATAAAATGAGATCAACAGAACAACACTGCCATTTATTAGATTAATTTTACTTTTGATTTGCCTCTGATAATATTGTCAAGTATTTTTATTTTGTTTGAGCTCTGTTTTAAAAGTTACAATAAAATTTTATTCTGATTGCTATAATATATATAATCTGTCATTTATTTGTTTATAGTAAAATTTTACTCTATTAAAGTTATTGTTTTATTTACTCTGTTAAAGTTATGTTTTTTGTAATTGTTTATTAATAATTATAGTAACTAGGTGTGTAGTGATGATGAACAAGCATTTTACTATTTAAAAAAATTAAAAATTTATTAGTAAACTTTACTGTGAATAAGAGTAAAATACGTTAATTTTGATGGTAAAAATTTCACTATTTTTGAAAAAAAAAAAAAAAAAAAAAATTCATAGTCAACCTAGATTTTGTTTGATAAATATTGATAGGAGGATTCTAAAAATACTGATTTTTATTAAAAACGAATCTAGGTTCAAAAGTTATATCATTTTAAAGTTTAAAATATTAAATTAAGTCATCAAGGATATTTTGGTAATAGTGGTGTGTGTTGGGCTTTTAAAGGAATTTTTTTTTTTGGCTTATCCTTAATGTATTTAAAAGTTTTATTATGGAGGGAGTTTTTGATCAAATTCCCCAATCAAAAGTTCATTTTCCAAATTAATGGCACCTGGCCATAGCATTCCAAAATTCTATACATGTACAGGGTTTCACATGATTCTAAACCTCAGGAGCATTTTTTTATTTTGTTTATTTTTGTCTCAAATTTTTAAAAGGTCATGATTGTGTTAGGTGATCTCTAAAAGAAATGGATGTTACGCTTTCAAAAAATTGGCAAGCTAAACATAAAAGTTTTCACTGCTGTATCCATTTTGCACCCTACCTCAATCACTATAAGCTGTGTGCATTTCTTTTGGTTATCAATTAGATGCACACTTTGATCATTCACTTGTATTAGATGTGGAGCATAATTTTTTAAGTACTCTCAGTTATAACAAATGCATCTATGAAAACATTGCTGCCGTACATCATGCGAATGTGAGATCAAGGAACAAATGTTTCTTGTCAGGGTACAGTTTCCAAAGAGCTAATCAACCTGCAGTAAGTATTACTGCCTCCAGCGGTATGGATGTTTCTCCTAGTAAATCAGATGGTGGTTCAGTTTCTTTGGATGAGACTGGGTTGACTTGTTGATTTTTGAGGAGTCCAGGAATTTTGAATACATAGACAACGATGATGCTTTGGCTGTCAAATTCTACTGAGAGGAAAGCATGCAGTAATCTCAAACATTTTGGATCCTGAGGGAATAGCAGGTTCCTTTTTCTTGGTGTATTCGATATTTTGTTGTGGAATTCATTATTCTCATTCAGTTGACTGCATTAGTACATGGGCCATGATACCTACTAAAGTTTTTGATTGCAGAATGCGAAAAATTTAAACTTGTGGCGTTTCTTATCTAGATTTTGTTAACTTTACTTCCAGGTAACATCTGCAAGAGAGAGTATCCCTGTGGAGATTAAAACAGTTGATAGAGTGGTTGGGCTTGATGATAACGGCACAGATCCCAGCTCTGTGCTGCCATTGCATTGTGAAATCTATAAGAACTTGCAAGCATCTGAGGTTCATTTTTTGTTTTTTCCCCCTGTGCTGCAATCTATAAGTAATGTCTGTTAGGCATATTGACCCACTTTCCAACTTTTTTCATCGTTTTTGGTCCCTTGAAAGTGTCTCAGGATTTCTTTGTCAATAGAAATACTGGTTTTTAGTAAGGAATTTTATGTTTATCGTACCTTTAATTAAGTTTGTAGGGTTAAAAACTTAAAAAGGACAACAATCTTATATAGTCTGGAAAAGCTGGTTATTGTAGTGGCAAGGCTATGGGTTTCCCATCCTATGATCCATTGATGTTAGCTGCAATGCTAAGAATTGTCATTAGTACCTTTTATTGTTGTTAAAATATATTAACCTTTCATTTCAATTCTTTATACTGTGATGTGGTTACATATTCAATGCATGGGAAGCAGCCAGAAATGTCAATGTGCAGCAATATTTTTCCTAAAGACCTTGAACCCATTTTCATTCCTTTCTTAAGCTTTCGTAGCTGTTCATGTAATATGCTTTGTCTATCTCCATAATTGCAAATATAAGTTGTAGGTTAATT
>NW_021026675.1:343382-358307 GCF_004153795.1 Camellia sinensis | reverse complement strand
CGGTGGCCATTAGATGAAAATGAGACACTCGAGATGCGTGCATGCATGCACGCAAACCGAGGACCGACCCTAAGGCACCAAATGCCACTCTAACAAGACATGGCAAGGCATGAAATATGATATGCAAACATGCAAATTTTAGAAGAGAAATATGATGCAAAACAGCCCCGACTCATGGAAACATGGCACCCGATGCATGAAATGGTACCCGAAATGCAAAATTAGGCATACGCAATGACCTATAGGTATACAAAGCAGGCATTATTTGATCATGAAGCATGAAGACAGATTCAAGGAAGTCCCAAAACAAACATATTTATAGTTTTAAGCAAGGCTAAATAGTGAACACAAATGGGGCTAAGCTAGCATGCAAAAATGGCCCCGAAAGAGAGATAATGAAGCAAGTGGCAGCTTCTGTCCCTAAACAGAGAAGGGCCCTTCTATAATGTTGAAGAGGGGCCCAAAATATGGTATTCTAAAGTTGGTGGCCGAGCCAAAAACAGTACACAAGCATGCTCAAAATACTATACAAAATAAGGCCTAAAAAGAGGTCTAAACACAAAGAGGAAAAAGGAAACATCAAACAGAAAAAAGCCCTTAATGAAACATGAAGAGGGGGTCAAAATAAGGCCATTTACAGTTCAGACCAAAGTCCAGAAATACAAACACAAGGGGCTAATAAATCATGCAAAAATGAGGCCAAAAGAGGGATATAAAGGCAAGTGGAAAAAGGAAGCCACAAATAGTGATGAGCCCTTCAAAAATGTTGAAGAAGGGCTCAAAATAAGCTTATTTACAGTTTGGACTAGAGCTCAAAACAGTTTAAATATAGGCCTAAAATAATATGCAAGAAAATGGCATACAAAGGAGGTAATGAAGCAAGTGCAAAAAGGGAGCCTCAAACAGTGAAAGGCCCTTAAACAAACATGAAATAGAGATCAAAAAAATGATATTTTCAGTTAGGGTCGGAGCCCCAACATGCATGCACAAAGAGTTAAGATGTGAACCAAGAAAAGGGTCAAAAAGAGGAGAAGAGGACTTACCCTTGAAGACTAATCTTTGACAGCCTTTTGGACCAAGAAATGCTGCCTCCTAAGCTCTGAGAAGACCCTCCAAGCTGCTGGAATGGAGTGGTATTCCTCTCCTTATCAATTATTGTTTAAGTCCATTCATGATTACACTTTTCTCAAAGTCTTTGGTTGCCAATGTTTTCCTTGGCTCAAGCCTTACAATTCCAATAAACCTATGAAATGAAATGGCATACACAATGCATAATGGACTTACACCAACATGAGTGGACCTCAGCCACACTCACATCAGTAGCCATTAGATGAAAATGAGACACTCGAGATGCGTGCACACGTACACGTAAACCGAGGACCGATCCTAAGGCACAAATGCCACTCTAGCAAGGCATGGAAAGGCACGAAATATGACATATAAACATGCAAGTTTCAGCACTGAAATGTGATGCAAAATGATCCCAAAACATGGAAGCATGGCACCTGATGCATGAAATGAGACCCGAAACATGAAATTAGGTACATGGAATGACCTATGGCTATGCAAAGAATGCATTGTTTGAACATGAAGTATGAAGACAGAAGCAAGACAGTCCCAAAACAAGCATATTTACAGTTTTAAGCAAGGCCAAATAGTGAACAAAAATGGGGCTAAGCTAGTATGCAAAAATGGCCCCGAAAGAGAGATAATGAAGCAAGTGGCAGCTGCTGTCCCTAAACAGAGAAAGGCCCTTCTACAATGTTGAAGAGGGGCCCAAAATATGGTATTCTACAGTTGGTGGCCGAACCAAAAATAGTACACAAGCATGCTCAAAATACTATACAAAATAAGGCCTAAAAAGAGGTCTAAACACAAAGAGGAAAAAGGAAACATCAAACAGCAAAAGGCCCTTAATGAAACATGAAGAGGGGGCCATAATAAGGCCATTTACAGTTCAGACTAAAGTCCAAAAACACAAACACAAGGGGCTAACAAATCATGCAAAAATGAGGCCAAAAGAGGGATATAATGGCAAGTGGAAAAAGGAAGCCACAACTAGTGATGAGCCCTTCAAAAATGTTGAAGAAGGGCTCAAAATAAGCTTATTTACAGTTTGGACTAGAGCTCAAAACAGTTTAAATATAGGCCTAAAATAATATGCAAGAAAATGGCATATAAAGGAGGTAATGAAGCAAGTGAAAAAAGGGAGCCTCAAACAGTGAGAGGCCCTTAAACAAACATGAAATAGAGCTCAAAAAATGATATTTTTAGTTAGGGTCGGAGCCCCAACATGCAAGCACAAAGAGTTAAGATGTGAACCAAGAAATGGGTCAAAAAGGGGAGAAGAGGACTTACCCTTGAAGACTAATATTTGATAGCATTTTGGACCAAGAAATGCTGCCTCCTAAGCTCTGAGAAGACCCTCCAAGCTGCTGGAATGGAGTGGTGGTGTGGTGCTAGGTGATGGTGAGGAAATGGTGTAAGAATCAAAGGGTTTTTTAAGGCTTAGAGTAGAGAGAGAGAGAGAGATTTAATGTGAGAGCTCCAAACCAAAATCTTCTAACTCCTAAAACACAGCTGGGGGGTCTGTTATATAGACACAAGAGGGTGGAAAAGAGGGGGAAAAATGGGGGGGAAATGAAATTCAAATTTCCCCCCAAAATTGGCCTAAAAGGGAGATAAAGGGGCAAGTGATAGTAGGAGATCTCAAACTGAAGAGAGCCCTTCAACAAAGTTGAAGAGGGGCTCAAAATAAGACACTTTGTAGTTTATGACAAGCCACGAAAATAAATACAAGTAGGCCTAAACTATCATGCAAGAAAAGGCCTAAAAGACGGGTAAAGAAGCAAGTGGCAGTAGGAGATCTCAAATAGAAAAGGGTCCTTAATAAAACATGAAAATAACCTCAAAATATGACTAACTCAAGTTTGGGTCGGAGCCCAAAAATGTAGAATGAAGGTTCGGGAGCCAAAATACGCAGTTCGGGGCCCCGAAAGTGGGCTGTTAGGCACCGGAAGTGGTGTCCGACCATGAAGTTGGTCTCTCGGAATGCATTGTCCCTCAAAAGGGAGTAAATAAGATGCATGCCAAAAACTAGAGCAAACGGAGGTGGTTAAGCGGCCCCGAACCGAGGCACACGGCCAACGGCTCCGAAAAACCGGAAACCGGACTCCAAACGGGCAAAACGGCCTACGACCACGAAACGTAGCCTACGGCCACTGAGAGATGATCTACGAGATCTCTCCCTCCCTTCGGGAAGAGAAAACAGAGAAAACGGAGCCTGGTTCGCAAACCGAGGCAAAGCACAAAAGAGTCCGGAAGTCCGGAGGCAAGGCTCGCAGCCGAGACTCTGAAACTTCTAAACGAGCACAATATGCAGTATCACCAAGCGCTCAACTGGTGACGTCTGAGTCTCAAGGTCGGTCAAAAATGGGGTGTCTACACTACCCAATCAAATCTATGCCCCACTGAGCAAATGACCAAGGACTGGATACTGGATTCAAGTCCCCATTTGGCTGATGTATCAAATGTACAAACCTTTGACACTTTTTATGTGATGCCCCAATTTCTACTCTAAGGGTTAGGGTAACGTCACTAAACAGTCCTTTCGTTAATAGCCACGTAAGATCCCAGGAAGATCGAAGGAGTCAATAGAGCCACTCTTCTAAGTCTAACCACCTTAGATAACAAGCTATCTTTTTGATAGATCTTTAGAGGTATTAACACAAGGTCTCATAAGTAATGTGGAGATAGGCATATGATTACAAAAGCAAATAATAATAAAAGCACGAATAAACTCATAAGAAAAATGGCTTCTAAGTTTCTCTAAAATAGACACAAGTCTTCAAACGTCTCTAGCTCCTCATCGGCCTTGTATGTTTCTTCGATACTTGGCATGAAAACCCATGAACCTTGAATGCCCAGTAAACGCACACACACTCCATCCCTTTTTCCCAATCTAATACACAATAGCAATTACAACAATAGGGGAAAGAAACATGATATTCAAGTAAATAACAAGGGTTATAGGGTTAGCTCTTAGTAGTCTAGAAATCCCCCAAAGAGATTTTATCCTCCCAACCACAAGAATCGGACATGGATTATTCAGTATGCCCCCTCTTGACCTTACCCCGAATGCCTACCAATGGTTACATACCGCGTAGCACCAACTAAGGACCTCAAAAGAGACGGTAAAATAAGGGCCTTGCCTATTCCCTTCTCACACCAGAACCACCTAGAGTCTGAATACAACTGCTCCGTTCAAGGGTTTCGAAACAACCACTTGCGCAAGACTTTAGCTTTCAAAAGGGAACACGTTTCGCTAACCAATTCAGTAACTCAGTAACTTGTCCAAATTTTCGCAAACCCATTACAACCCATTAAGTTTCCCATTAGATAATTTAAGTCAGAGTTAGATCATGCTCTTGAAACAACATCTGTTGCATAAGTATGAACATTTTCATAGCACAAATGGAAGGAAATAAAGTTGCAACACATGAGATTAACATATAAAAATTTGCACAAGTAGTTCTAAGCGTATTCACAAAGTTAAGGGAATAATATCACATAAGAATGTAAATTTCCATATTTGCATTGTCATAAGGATTGTAAACAAAAAGACATTTTTAGATTTTTCCTAAACTTGGCTTTCCTATGGTTTGTAGAGAATTTTGTCTAGTTTTCAGAACATTTCTTGGAAATGGAATAGCTTTTCTAGATTTTTAGTTATTTAAGAACCACTCTAGCGCTTGTCCAAATTCGTTGACCGTTATGAAAATCAGATTTTCTTTCAAACCGCTCACCGTTTTTCAATGAAACCAACTTTCCTTGAAATGTAGCTCTTTAATAAAGTTTTTGACATAAAACTGAGGTCCAGGAGATTTTCCTACATTTTTCTAGAATTTTCAAAAGTTGGCTGTAAAAATTGATTTTTCATACACAATACTCAAAATAAGAAGATCGGTGAGAAAAGAGGCCAACTAAGGGAAATTTTTTACTTCTTTTGTGATGAAAACATACTAAATAATGTATCAATAACTCAAATGTTTAGAGTCATGGTGTGTCTTTGGAAATAATGGGGGATATGGAAAGAAAAAGGTAGTTTTGCATCTATTAAGAGAAAATATGAGTAGAAGAAGGATCAAAGCTCAACTCATCACACCATTACAACACATCTAAAAATATGATTTTAAACTTCTAATAACATGTATTTGAAAAAAGAAATAGAATGAGAGAATGTGATGTGGCTTACTTGAAGTTATGTGAAGTGCATGCACAATTTTCTCCTATTTTCCTCTCCTCCACTACCAAGGTTCACTGTCTTCTTCTCCTCTCTCTCTTAGCCGAATATGTAATTGTGTGAGTGTGTTTTGTGCTCAAAAGTGCAGAGAGAATTGATGTATTTATAGAAGAAAAAAAAAAGAATGGTGAAAAGTCCAAATGTCCTTAGTTCCAATTCAATTGAATAGGCTTGGATTTAGTTAGTATAAAATGGAATGTATGATGATTAGAGCCTTAATTACACCTTTAAACATGATCTAGTTAAGGTTTTGATTAATCAAAGTTAAATTGGTTACAAGTACAATATATATATATATATATATAAATATCTAATCATATTTGTACCCTAGGTCAAATTTTCTTCCCTAAATCAGGCAATTTGTCCCCAAAGGGACATCACATATATATGTATATGCATAGCATAGTCGTCCTTGGGGAGTGGATTTGAGGGGATTTCTTTTGATTATTTGTGTACAATATGAAGATATTTTGTGGACAAAAAATAAGTTTAAATGTACAATATGTATATATTTATATATAATAGTACTAACTTGGGGTCAATTTGTAATTTAATCAAAATGTGAGGGCTTTGGCTTTAATTTATGAATTTGAACATTTAATTAAGTTTAGTGTTTAATTTATTTAGAATCTAGAAATTTAATTCAATTAAAGTTTCTTTGTTTTAAATTAAACGACGAATTGTACTAATAATCGAAAACCTAGGGTTTCTGTGTGGAAAATATACTTAGAAAATTAATTTAATTATTATTAGGGTTTTAGAAATGGTTCCTGAGTTCAATTTAGGGTTTGCGAGTTTTCGGTTGGCGCATGTTTTTGATTCTAGGGTTAAAATTGCAATTAATTAAAAAATTGAGGGTCTACAAAGAAATAATTTAAAAATAAGGGTTAAAGAAAATATTTCAAAGATCAAAGGCCTCACATCTTGCACTTCTTGACATAGGTTTCTGTGTTTTTTTGCATGTAGGGCCACCAGTACCCTTGTGATATGGCTCTATGACAAGAGATCTGCCTTCTGCATGGCTTCTACAAACTCCTTTGTGGATCTCATATAAGAAATATTCTACTTAGGAAAGGTGCACACATCGCAAAAATGGTCTAGTAAATGACCTTCTGTAGAGGTGGCCCTCTACCAACAAGAAGGATCTTGTTAACCTTAGTCTGATCTTGTGTGCCTCCTTCTTGTCTTCTCGCAGCTTGCCATCTCTAATGAATTTGACCAAGGCATCTATCCAGTTTGGGCTAGCTCTATGCACATTGCCTCATAATCTGTTATCAGGGGTTCAACACTTGGGTCTGACAGATAGTCTACCATGATTGTTCTTGGTGAGCTCGACTTTATTACAGAGGCAAGGTTTTCCAGTGCATCCGCATGACTATTGTCTTCTCGGCAGACCTATTGAAGCCAACAACTTGATGACTACTTTGACATAGGCCACCATTCTCTCATCTCGAGCGATGTACTCCTTCGTTGCTTGCTTTACAATGAGTTAAGAGTCAATGTAAACTACTACATCATTGGCTTCAACTGTTGTTGCTAGCTTCACTCAGGCACTTAGTGCCTCTTACTCTACTTCGTTATTTGAAGCCTTGAACCCTAATCTGATGGACTGTTCTAACATTTGTCCATCTGGTGAGACCAACACTATTCCTACCCTCACTCCCTATCGGTTTGAGCTGCTATCGATAAAGAGGCGGAATGACTCGTCGATGTAAATATAGCAAGGCTTTGGCTCCTCCTGCTTTTTCTTTTGTCTTGTTGGCTTGGGGTTCTGAACTGCCATCTATGTTTCTTCAGGTTCTTCTGCACAACCTAAGCCGAGGTTCACGGGTCTTGGCTTTGGGCTTATGCTCGATGTAAACTTAACAATAGAGTTTGCCAGAACCCGACCTTTGATTGCTATCCTTGGTATGTACTCTATGTCATATTAAACTAGAACTATAGCCCATCATGCTATTCTTCCCGATAAGTCTCCATGTTGCAACAGAGACTTCAACGGGTGCTCCGTGAGCACCACAATCTTGTAAGCTTGAAAGTAGTGGTTCAACTTCTTTAAAGCCATCACCAGAGTGAGTATCAGTTTCTCCAGAGGTAGATACCTTGTCTTGGTGCTTATGAAGGTTTTGCTTACATAATACACTGCCTTTTTTCTCATTCTTCTTCTCGGACAACCACAGCGCTGAATGCGTGGTCTAAGACTGCCAGCTACAAAAGTAGTTCCTCTCCTAGAATTGGGTTTGACAATACGGGTGGGGTTGTCAAATATCTCTTCAAGTCGGCCAAGGCGACTTCACATGCTTTCGTCCATAGAAAATCTGTGGTGTTCTTTATCAGCTAGAAGAATGGTCTGCATTTATCTGAACTTTGGCTTATGAATTTGTTCAGCGCAGCTACTTTTTCGGTTAAAATTTGGACTTCCTTAGCTATTGTCGAGCTCTTTAGATCAAAGATGGTCTTGATCTGATTGGGGCTTGCTTCAATTCCTCTCTTGGTTACCAGATATCCCAAAAACTTACCAGATCCCACTCCAAAAGCACAGTTTGAGGCATTTAGCCGAAGCCGATATGCTTTTAAGATGTCAAAAACCTCCTTCAAGTCGGCTAGATGGTCGGAGGGTTCCTTACTTTTCACAACCATGTCGTCGGACTTCCACGGTCTTCCCAATCAAATGTTTAAACGTCTTGGTTACAAGCCTCTGGTATGTTGCCCTTGCATTCTTCAATCCGAAGGGCATGTCTCTATAGCAATAAAGTCCCTTTGGAGTGATAAATGTTGTCTTCTCCTCATCTGGTGCGTACATGGCTATTTGGTGATAAGATTTGTATGCATCAAGGAAGCTCATCCTTCCATGTCCTGATGTGGCATCCATGAGTTGGTCTATCTTGGGCAAAAGGAAAGCAGTCCTTCAGCCAAGCCTTGTTCAGGTTCGTGAAGTCCACGCAAACCCTCCACTCTTTGTTCTTTTTTTTAACTACTACCGTATTGGATAGCTAGGTTGGGTAGTTCACTTCTCGGATTGCATGTGCCTTCAATAATCTCTCTATTTCCTCTTCAACATCTTCTACATGGACCAAGGTTGGTCGTCTTGCTCTGTAGATCATCGGTTTGGTCTACCTATCCACGTTGAGCTTGTGGTAATTAACCTCAGGGTTGATCCCTGGCATCTTGTACGACGTCTAGGTGAACACCTTTATATTTTTTCTTAAAAATTCCTCCAATTTTCTTTCTTTCTCTTCGGTTAAACCTAAGCCGAGGTGAAAGAATCACTCTTCGTCTCTTTCCTTTACCAGAATCTTTTTCAAAGGCTCCTGGCTTTTGTCAGCAGATTCTTTGCTGACATCGTCCAAGACCTCTTGGTCTTCGTCTTCTACTCTAGCTATCCCTGCTTCTCTAACATTGCAGGTGTACTTCATTGCTGCCATGGAGCAATTTTTTTCCTACACTTGGTCTCCTCACTTCTTCAATCCTAAACTCGGTTGGGAATTACAATAGCTGGTATAAAGTTGAGGGAACAACCGTCATGGCGTATAGCCAAGGTCTTCCCAAAATAATGTTGTACGGAGAGGGCATGTTGATCACGGTGAACTTCATGGTTATAGTCTTTGTTCCCGCTTGAATCACCAAACATGTAGTTTCCAAAGGCCCGTTGAGGTCTCATTAAATTCGACCATAGGGCTGTCGGATTGCTCTAGGTCATCCTTGTGAAGTCCGAGCTCTTTATAGCATCTGACGTACATGATGTCACAAGAGCTGCCTTGGTCAACAAGTATCTGCCTTACCTAGCACTCTCTGATCTTCAGGGTCACTACCAGAGCATTGTTGTGTGGATCCTGGACCATCTCCAAGTCTTCATCTGTGAATGAGATCATCGGCCCTCGGTGTCCCTCCGTTCGGGGCTTCTTTTGTTGAACTTGGAACAAGTGTTGAAGGTGTCTTACCCTCTGTGTTTCTCTACGAATTTCGTTCGCACTGACCTTGAAATGGATCACGTTGACAACTCGTGGTCCATCTGCCTGTGGTGCTGGGGGTGGTGGTGGTGCTACTGCCGACACCCGGGCTAGCTTCGCCTATTCAATTCTTGTCTTCTCTTCGTCTATCAAGTCTCTTAGGTGTTCCTGTCTAACAAGATCCTCTAGAAGTTGTTTCAGAGCCCGACACCCTTAGGTCATGTGCCCGTTCTCTTTATGGTAGGCACAACTCTTCTCGGGGAATCTGCCTATGTATTTCCCTAGGGTCTTCTGTGGTGGCCTTAAAATAAGGCTGGTTCTTGATTCTCTCAAGGATCTTGTAAATCGGAATCTTGAAAACTGTACTCATGGCCTACATGGCCTTCAATTCTGACTCTGATTTGTCGGTACTAGTACTTCCTCGGCTACGCTTCGGTGAGCCATTCGCTTCTCCTGCTTCACTGTACTCTCTTTCTTTGCCTTCTTGTCTTTTTCTACCCTTGCGCACTTCTCAGTCCTTGCCATGAGATCCTTCATATTTTTAGGGAGGGTCTTTGCAAAGGATTGCCAAAGTTGGCAATCATTCTCCAAGCTGTTCTTAAGAGACCCGACTGCAAGTTCCAAGTTACACATCGGAATTCGGTTGTAAACCTCCTAGTACGTCTTGGCATAAACCGTAAGGCTTTCATTATCATCAATCTTCAAGGCCAATAAAGAGTCAACCCTCAATAGCTGCAATCTGTTCGTAAGAAACCTGACCACAAACATCTCTGCCTGGTCTTCCCAACTCTTGACACATCCTTTCAGCAATTTGAGGAGCTAATCTGATGCTATTTTCCCAAATTTTGATGAGAGCACCTTGCACAATAACTGTTCATTCCCACTCCACAAAGACATTGTATTCAAATATAAACTAACATGAAAGTTTTGATTTGACTTACCACTATAAATCTAGAACCTTAATATGGTGAATCTCTTGGGTGCCTTGAACGCGTCTAACTCTACCGAATGCTGATCTTGGTTGCACGGTGGACATAACCTCAGCACCATTCCTCTTCCTCTGGAGGTAATTGCACAGCTTCTTCTTCATTCGTCTAGGAGCTCAGCCATTGATCGACTTCAATCTCTTCGACGCACTACTTCTCGTGCTCTAATGTGTCCTTTTAGACCTCTTTATCTCATCGAGGTAGTGGCCTTGCCCGTTGATCTGTCGAGATCCCCTGATCTGTGTTCCTCTAGTTCTTTGTGAATCTATTTGTCGTGATTCTATTCGCTCGGTGTTCTACGATCGCTGATTTGAATTCCCAAGTCTCTTCTCATGCTATGGGACGGTTAACACCATTGTCTGCCCTCCCTTCTAGGCACCAGCGTTTGCTGTTGGCGTCAGTTTTTCCAGTAATGGCAATGTAGATTGCATCATCTCGTTTTGCATCATGAAGTTCACCACGGTTTGCAGGTTCATCAATTTGTTTGCCAGGTCCTTCACCTCATCGTCTCTTCGCAAACCCTGGTCCTTCCAAACATGGAAGTCACTTTTGTTATAGTATTCCTCTCGGTTGCCTCTCTTTAGGCCATCATGGCCCCTGGTGACATTGTTTGCTTCTGGATTCACTTCCTGATCTTCATCTTCATTGTTTTCTCCTCTAACGTTTGGATCGACGTACTCTTCTTCCTTGCTATGTATGTCATCCCCGACTCTTACCTCTTGTCCAACATTGGCCATCTATTCTTACTAAGGTCCCACAGACGGCGCCAAATTGTGGGCGTTAATTTCTGACCTTACAATCAAACTAGGAACTTAGCTGGAGAGCACGCGGTAGAATGGATTAAACTAAACACCTGCACACAAGAAGATAAGAGAAACTATGGTGGTTCGTCCATCCGAAGGCACTCCGATGATCAAGTCAGCATCTCTCAAAGATATTGATAAAATGAACAATACACAAATCAAAGCATACCTTAGACCCATGGGATACCTCACTTTTATAATAAACAGTGCCCTTGTCCCCTAGAAGTCTCACTTCATAGGACTTTAGCATAACACTTATGTTGGGCTCTTAGTTAGATAAGAATGAACCCTTTAAGAGCTTCATCTCTATGCGAACTAAGCACATCAACTTATCTAGGACTCTTATCCTCCATCCGAATATCTTGGATCCTAATATTTCCGCACCATAGCTCAGCAATATTGCGGCAACCTTGGCAATATGGCTTGTCCACGTGGCACCTCAGCCAGCGCCTCAACCACGTGGTGTGATGCGCAATCCTAAAAATATGTCCCCACATGTAATATCTTTTGAGTCTATGAGAATGGGATGATTTATATTCGGGAACCCAAAGTCCAAATCTGGTTTCTTATTGTAATTTTGCTGCAATATCATTGTCATGTTCTATAAAGGATCATAGAGCCACTTACTTCTATATGTGCAAAGTTTAGGTTCAAACCAATTTCTGAAGAAATCATGACTGGTCATGTATTGGACATTTGTAAACAGGAATGCCTTAATCTGGATTCAGAGGTGTGGATCTAATGTTAGAAGCTGGTTTTGGAGGTAGTGACTTATGCTAAAGGTCTTCTTCTTTGCATTGTTACTTAATTGAGAGGGTAATTTACAAGTAAATTGGGCCGAGCTGAGTAATGGGTCGTTTTATGGGCCGTGGTAGAAAAGGGCTTGGCAAGTGGACCGTAGTGTTAGCACGGTCCAAATGGAATGACAATCACCACGGTCAGAGTGGAGTTAGCTCGGTCTTAGCGTTTGGAGCCGAGGTATGGTGGCTTTTCGGGGTGGACCTCGCTCTGGTTAACGCGGTCGCAGCTTGCCGTAGATTAGCCCGGTTTCAACAGGCAACCGAGGTACAACTATACAAGAGCCGAGCTAGCTTGGCGTTGTGCATTGGAACACCAAGCTTGATTAGCTCGGTCTTAAGGTAACAGCCCGGTTGGAGTATGCCTAACCAGGATACAGGCACTAAAGGGAAGATCTGAGCTGGGTTAACTCAGTCGTACTGTCATCCAATCAGGATAAAACCATCTCACTTTGTTTAAGTAGTGTGGGGGGTGTTGAAGGATAAGCATTATCTATCAGGAGTGCGATTCCTAGGAGGACTCTGCATGGAGGAATAAGAGTCCAACTAGGATTGTGCCACGCAGAACCTATAAAAGCTCACAACATCACCTATGGAGAGGTTACACAACTTTGATTTCTGAATTCACAAAGCTTTTGTGTCTATTGTCTATTGTGCTGACTTAGGCATCGGAGGGGTTTCCGGCACACACCCGCCGGTTAGCTCACGTTTGTGTTCTCAGGTGGCAAAGCGACAACGTTTCGAGGAGCGCAAGCTTGATCAACAGGATCATACGAGAAGAATTATTTCGTTCTCGTACAATTGGCGCCGTCTGTGGGAATCACAGAAAGAACAAAATCTCTTGATCAAAGTTTCCTCGCTAGATTAGATGCGATGGTGCACAATGAAGATTTGCCGCAGTTTGCCATTGACGGACAAACCCCAGAGAGAGGTGTGAGGCGCAAAGGTTTGCCTTCCATCCCTCCCATGGCAGATTTAGAGCCCCAACGACAGAACCCCCGGAGGGATGCAAGGGGGAGGCGGGGAAACAGCCCCCGTCGCTCATCAAGTCCTGATAGGCAGAGGCGGAGGATCGACCCTCAAGTTTTGAAGGATCGGGTAAAAGAGCAGGACGAGTTAATTAGGAAGATGGCGGCGGACATGGAATTGATGAAGCACCGGATAAAAGGGAATGGGGTGGCGACAGGAGAGGAGCGCAAAAGAAATACGCCTCCTCGCCACTTGGAAGATCATGGTAGGCATACCACACCATCACAAGCAGTGAGTAGGAGCCTCAGGACAGGCGACACTCAATCAAGGACTGCCAGGACTCGTTACTCCAGGTCTGAAAGAACGAGGACTGAGAGGTCATATACTGAGGGAAGCACCTATCGGCCCTCACGCACGCACCGGACGTCATCCTAGCAAATAGAGCTGCCTAGGTCGTCCGATTTGCGAACTGTGCTCGAAGAAAGGGCGCGATAGAAGGAGGATGCCAGGGCACGCGACCCGTGCAGTGTTTCAGCCCTTCAGTAGTTGGCTCCTTGGACGCATGGGAGCGTCAAGGTAGGAATGCCAATACCGCACCTTGCCTACAAACCAACAGATAAAGCATTGGCAAGGCTACATAGCTCACCGTTCGTTCTGGCGATTGAGAACGCACCATTACCTTCAGGCTTTATCCAGCCTAAATTTACGACTTACAAGGGGAAGATAGACCCCTACATGCATCTAAGCCACTTTCGCCAGGTCATGGCAGTATACCGGCGGAACGAGGCTTTGATGTGCATCCTATTCCCATCCAGCCTTGGCGACCTAGGTTTAACCTGGTTCGAAAGGCTACCAGAAGGCAGCATAGCCTCCTGGGCGCAATTAGCGGAGACGTTCGTGACTAGGTTCCGAATGAACACCAAAATGCCAGTGGAGATCAATCAGCTACTCTCTATTGACATGGGCGACAAGGAGACGCTGAGATCCTATAACAATTGCTACTGGGAGACCTTCAACCAGATAGGAGACTGCCCCACCAATCTTGCCATCGCGTAGTACAAAAGAGGGTTACCAGTCGGAAACAAGTTGAGGGACACAATCACAATGACCCCCCCCTCACGATGGAGGCCTTGATGGAAAGAGTACACCAACATATTCGGGTGGAGGAGGACGGCACCCGTGCTAAAGCAAAATCTGGCACAACAGCAATGCCAGATAAAAAGACTATAGCAAAAGTCAACACGGTAAAATGCCCAAGCAGGAAATGGGCAGGCAGTTCAGGCCAATAGAGAGGACTCAGACAAAAGGTGGTTAAGAGTCCGCACTGCCATCACCACGGTGTTCAAAAAATCGATCTACAGAATTCTCAGTGAAATACGCGATGAACCTTTCGTCAAATGGCCAACTAAGTTGGGAGAAGCACAAAAAGACTATGACGAGAGGTCCCGGTGCACCTTTCATGATGAAAAAAGGGCACTGCACTGAAAATTGCATGCCATTGAGACAGCATTTGGAGGAGGCTAGTGGCGGCTGGGCATCTGGACCAATATATAGAAGGAGGGACACAGCCAGCCCCCCAAAACCACAACATCCCAGATGGGATGCCAGTCGATGCTCCACCTTAAGGCGTGATTAACGTAATACATGGAGTATTTGAACCTGAGCAAATATGTGAGCTCAGAGGAACGATCAAAAAGGCTAAGCACTTAAGGGAGGTATTAAGTTGCACAACCTGTCATCAAGAAGGGGAGAACAGAGGCCATGGATGTCATATCCTTTTCAGACAAAGACTTGGCAGGATATATAGCCCTCACAATGATGCTCTAGTCATCACTCTACGCGCCAAGGATTTCGACGTCAACGGATTTTGATTGACCAAGGAGCTCATGTGAAATTATGTATTACGAAGCTTTCAAACAATTGAAATTGGAGGATAAAGACTTGGCACCTGCTGTATCTTTCCTAATCAGATTCAACTCAAAGCCATAATGGCCAGTTGGCAAGATAATCCTCCCAGTCAAAGCAGGAAGCATGACAAAAACAAGTGGAATTCTGGGTATTGAAAGTCCCTTCCACTTACAACATAATCTTGAAGGACATGCTGCTGCCATGCGATCTGTG
>NW_021026675.1:327593-343332 GCF_004153795.1 Camellia sinensis | reverse complement strand
TTCTCACCAAATGGTCTTAAAATATTTAAAATCAAGTTTTTTAACAAAAAAAATTAGATTATTGGTGACGTATATTCCTCATTGATAATTTTTTAATTGTTGGAAAAAAAAAATTCTCACCAAAAGTTTCAAAATTTTGGCACCATCAAAACAAATTAGTGAAAAAAATTTAGGTGACGAAACTTATTTTTTTGTCACCTAAAAGTAAATATTTATTGACGGAAATAAATTTCGTCACTTATTATTTTTATTTTTTTATTATACATGACAAAATTTATAATTCCTCATGGATTATTCTTATTTAGTGAGAAATTTATTTTCTTCACTAATTTTCGTCACCATACCAAAACAGAAAATAAGAGAAAGAGACACCAGAAAAAGAGCAAAGAGAAATCACGTACCAAATCACCAAGCGAAGAAGATGTGGCAGTTATTGGCAAGGCTACTAGTGGCAGCGACGATCGGCAAGGCTACTAGGGGCGGCGATGGCGATCAGCGTGGTGGAGGAGCAAGAGGTAAGACAAATTAATACCCTATTTTGAGAGAGAGAGATAGAGAGAGAGATGATAAACAAAAAAAGGGTAAAAAAAAATTAATACCCTTTTTTTTTTATTGCCGCTCAATATATCAAAAATTTCCCACAAAAAATGGTGACAATATTATTTCCTCACCAAAAGATATCAAAAATATTAAAACGTTTTGGTGACGAAAATATATTCCTCACAAATAATTTTATAATTAGTGACAAATTTTTTTCTCACCAAAAGTCCCAAAATTTTGGCGCCATCCAAAAAAAATAGCGGGAAAATTTTTGGTGACGAAACTTAATTTTTCCTCACTTAAAATGAAGTATTTATTGACGAAAATAAATTTTGTCACCTATCATTTTTATTTTTTTATTATATGTGACAAAATTTATAAATTCCTCACGAATTATTTTTATTTAGTGACGAATTTTATTTTCTTCACTAGTTTTCGTCACCATAGGTTACTTTTGTTGTAGTGTCAAGAAGGGGAGAACAGAGGCCACGAATGTCATATCCTTTTCAGACAAAGACTTGGCAAGGATATATAGCCCTCCCAATGATGCTCTAGTCATCACTCTACGCGTCAAGGATTTCGACGTCAAACGGATTTTGATTGACCAAGGGAGCTCATGTGAAATTATGTATTACGAAGCTTTCAAACAATTGAAACTGGAGGATAAAGACTTGGCACCTGCTGTATCTCTCCTAATCAGATTCAACTCAAAGCCATAATGGCCAGTTGGCAAGATAATCCTTCCAGTCAAAGCAGGAAGCATGACAAAAACAAGTGGAATTCTGGGTATTGAAAGTCCCTTCCACTTACAACATAATCTTGGGAAGGACATGGCTGCATGCCATGCGATCGGTAGCGTCAACCTACCATCAAGTATTGCGATTTCCTAACGAAGCCGGAGTAATTGAAGAGGTCTTTGGAGACCAAATTATGTCCAAACAATGCTTCGTCATAGTAAACGGCAGCCGCGCTGCCAAAGGGTATGTACAGATGGTGGAAGAACCTGAGAGCAATGAACTGTTTGCGGATGTTGGCAAGGTCGCTGAACAGAAGGCAGTGGAAGACATGGTATATGTAAGGATAGATGAAAAAGACCCAGAGATGTTCTTTCTACTCGGCTCGTCTTTGTCCAACACTGAGAGAATAGAGGTGGTGGAATTCCTAACCTCTAACATCGAAGTGTTCGCCTAGACACCGTATGACATGCCTAGCATTGACCCAAACTTCATTTATCACCAATTAAACGTCCACCAAAATGCCAGACCAATTATACAGCGCACTTGCAGATCAGCACTCCACCACGCCGAGATAGTGGCGGAAGAAGTGGGAAACCTTCTAGAGGCGGGAGCTATCAGAGAAGTGCACTACCCCAAGTGGATATCCAACACAGTAGTGGTGTCAAAGAAGAATGGGAAATGGTGTGTCTGCGTAGACTACAAAACAGTCAACAAGGCATGCCCAAAAGATAGCTTTCCCTTACCCAAGATAGACCAACTGGTAGACCTAACGACAGGGCACAACCGACTTAGCTTTCTTGATGCATACAGAGGTTACCATCAGATCGTTATGTATGAACCAGACCAGGAGGTCACATCCTTTACAACGCCAAGAGGACTATTGCTACAAGGTCATGCCCTTTGGCCTAAAAAACGCAGGGGCAACATTCCAGCGTATGGTCACCAAAATGTTTGAACAATTGTTAGGCAGAACAATGGAGGCATACATAGACGATATAGTGGTCAAAAGCAAGGATGAGAATGACCATCTTAGGGATCTAGATGAGATGTTTCAGATCCTGAAGAAGAACAAGTTACGCCTTAATGCATCCAAGTGTGCGTTCGGCGTAGGATCTGGCAAATTCCTAGGCTTCCTGGTGACCAACCGAGGTATCGAAGCAGACCCCTCTCAGATCAAAGCAATCCAGGATCTACAGAGACCCAACTCAGTAAAACAAGGGCAACATCTCACCGGTATGGCAGCTGCGCTCAACCGGTTCATAAGTCGGTCGTCAGACAGATGCCGACCATTCTTCCAAGCACTAAAATGCATGTTTGAATGGGATGAAGAATGTGACCGCGCCCTAGAGAGCTTGAAAGAATACATGTCTTCTCCACTGTTACTGGTAACCCCAATACCTGGAGAAGAGTTCTTTTTGTACCTGGCTGTTTCACAGCACGCGATCAGCACGGTGTTGGTCAGAGCGGAAGGAATCCAACACCTGCCCATCTTTTATGTCAACAAGACATTGCTGGGCGCAGAAACCAGGTACTTGCCATTGAAAAAACTAGCCTTAGCCTTGATGATGGCATCAAGGAAGTTGTCGCATTACTTTCATGCCCACACCATAATCGTCCTCACAGCTTTTCCATTAAAAGCTTTGTTTGAGAGAGCGAACTTTTCTGGGCGAATCTTGAAGTGGGTGGTGGAATTGGGGCAGTACGATATCAAGTTTCAACCCAGGACCGCAATAAAAGCCCAAGCTTTGGCAGACTTTGTGGCTGAGTTCACGCCAGGAAGCCATCATATCTACCCAGTTGATTTGACTAGAACAACCGAAATGGGGACGGAAAGTGTCGCAGTAAATGCGCAACCCCTAATACCAGATACTCAGCCACATTGTGAATCACACAGGCCTGAAGACAAGCATGAAGAGGCAGACCATGCTACACCAGGCCCCAAAGACGCATCAACAAATAAAAACTTGGTACAATTAGATAGTGAGGGGCAAACAGTAAGCATGGACTTGGAAGAAAATACTAGTACCACTCATGACCCCAAGGCATCATCCGATCCCTCTACTTGCTGGAGGCTATTCGTTGGAGAGATGTGGAAGCTCTTCGTGGATGGAGCGTCCAACAGACACGGTGCAGGACTCGGCATAGTTCTCATCTCACCAGATGACCTAGTAGTGGAACATGCAGTCAACCTTAGCTTCCCAGCATCAAACAACGAAGCGGAATATGAAGCGCTTCTGGTAGGACCAAAATCAGCACTCTACATGAAGGCCACTGACCTAATGGTTTACAATGACTCATAGCTGGTGGCAAACCAAATTTTAGGTGACGACGAAGCAAAGGATGAAAGGATGGCTAAGTACCAAGAGTTAGCCAGAAAAGAGATTATGAAGTTCGAAGTAGTACGGATAGAGCAGATTGGCAGAGAAGAAAACAACAGAGCAAACGAACTAGCAGGCTTTGCTTCGATGGCAGATACATCCATCCCACATCTGTTGCTAATTGACTACGTACCAAGACCAAGCATCGAAAAATCCAAAACAGAAGAGGTATGTTGCGCCGAATTAGGCCCTTCATGGATGGATCCCATTATAATTTTCTTAAAAGACAGCATCTTACCTGAAGAAAAGAAAGAAGCCAACAAGATCAGAGCAAAGTTACAGCGATTTTGGCTCTCCCCATCAATGGCCTTGTACAAAAAATCCTTCACAGGACCTTCCTTGAAATGCGTCCATCCCAGCAAGGTTGAGGCATTCTTATTCGAGATACACGAAGGCGTATGTGGGAGCCACCAAGGGGGAAGATCATTAGCCTACAGAGCGATTTCGCAGTGATATTGGTGGCCTTACATGCAAGCGGATTCAGAGAAGTATGTCAAGAAGTGCGAGAAATGTCAGAAGTTCGCACACCAAATACATCAATCAGCCAGAGAGCTTCTACCATTAACGAGCCCATGGCCCTTCGCAATGTGGGGCTTAGACATAATAGGGCCACTTCCAACGGCACCCGGCAACAGAAAGTTTTTTCTTGCAGTAACAGACTACTTCACAAAGTGGGTGGAGGCAGAAGCACTCGCATTAATAAAGGAGAAAGATGTGAAGAAGTTCGTCTGGCAGAATATCATCACTCGATTTGGCATACCCAAGGCTCTAATATCTGACAACGGCACTCAGTTCGATGGTAAAATCTTCAGAGGCTTTTGTGAGGAGTACAAAATAGAATTCTACAACTCTACACCGGCATATCCCCAAGCAAATGGCCAGGCGGAAGCATCAAACAAAGTCATCTTGGATGGATTGAAGCAAAGATTAGAGAGAGCAAAAGGAAAGTGGGCTGAGGAGCTTCCTCATGTTTTATGGGCTTACCGCACCACACCTCGGCGATCAACTGGCGAAATGCCATTCTCCTTAGCCTACGGCATGGAAGCAGTAATCCCACTGAAAATTGGCCTCCCCACCATCAGAAGTGAAAGTTTTGACCCAGAGTTAAATAGAGAAGCCATAGCCTTGGAGCTCGACCTTGCAGAAGAAAGAAGAGAAAGAGCACTGGTTCACATCGCCTCATACCAGCAAGAGTTATCTAGAAAATACAACAAGACCGTACATCCGAAGCAATTCAAGATTGGAGATTGGGTACTGCGCAAAGTAATGGGAAACACCCAGGTACCCGGAGATGGAAAGTTAGGGCCCAATTGGGAAGGACCTTACAAAGTGGTTGGATTAGTAGGAAAAAGGGGCATACCACTTAGAGGATGGAGACGGCATGACCATTCCCAGGCCATGGAACACTGCCAATCTCAAACTATTTTATTTTTAGCTTTTCTTTTAAGTACATGTAATTTTCCCTTTTTTCAATAAAACAAGTAGTTTCTTTTCAGCACAATTGTTGTTTGCTGTAAAAGTTGTTTTAGTGAGCTAGGGGCATTGTAAGCAGAGTTGGCCGGAATAACCAACTTTGCGCTCTCTTCAGCTAAGATTAGGATTTGGGCTGAGGAGGTTGGCTGGAAAAACCAACACTTCTCCTAAGCCGAGGATAAGGATCCAGGCTGCAGGACGTTTGGCTGAAAAAACCAAACACTTCCCTCTACGTTGGCCAGAATAACCAACCTGGAGCTCTTTTCAAGCTAAGATAAGGATCTGGCATTGGCCTCCGCCATGGCTTGCCTTGTACTTTTTCGAAGCTCCAACACGCGCTTGTGAGCTACGTGGTTTTTCTGCATGGCCTGCAAATGGGTGGTAAGAAACTTTTTAGTAAAACCGAGCAGAAAGACGTACAAATTGGAAAGACAAGCAAACAGGCAACTTACTAGCACCATTGATTTGGTTGTCAAGTGGATGGCCTTCAACTCGGTGAGATGGTCGTGATGCTCCATGTCAGTTGGAAGGCAAACGCTTTTGGCAAGGTTGAATGCCATCAAATGGTCTTTTTTTGCGACCACCGAGTCAGAGTCACGGATAGCACGATTCTGGAAAGTGATCTTGGGTGCCCACTTGGAAGAGCTAGCTCGGTCTGAGCGCTCAGGCTAGGGGCTTGGTGGGGTGGTTTGCGGCAGCATGGTCTCATCCTCATCAACAAGGCGTAGCTCGGTTGTGGAGGTCCGAGCATGCTTGCTTGGGCGGGATGATGAAGGCTGATGGGATGGTAAGGCTACCACGGTCTCCTGAGTCTGACCGGATTGTGGTACCTTGGGCTGATTTGTCTCGGTGATTAGGGCCCTCACTGCTCTCTTCTTCGCCATCTCTTGTTCAGCAGTTAATGGGATCAGATTGATTTGAGGCAAGGTTGGATTCGGTTCAGGAGAAGGCTCCAAGAGGAAGTCTGTCACTTTGGTTTTCCTTCTGCTGCTGTATCTATACGTCAGCTCAAAGTTGAGTAGCTCGGCCCAACTTCGATCGGGATGTCTTAGCGCGGCACGGATGGTGGCAAGGTTTGGGTAACTATACTGCAACTTTAAAAAGTTTAAATCTGCATAAGGAAAAATTACAACCGTTAGTGCGGTTCAAAGCTTACAATTGAAGTAAAGAAAGCATAAAACTAAGCCGAGGTAATCATACCGGCAACCCCTTTGTTCCAGTTAATTCGGTCGCCCGAGATCTGGGCTTCTTGGTTTTCAAAATTGCCCGAAACCCAGAAGAAATCGTTATCGTTTACATCTTTTTCCGGGGTATTTTTTATTATTTTCTCTTGGCGGCGTCTTATTCTTAAATAATAAACCCAGCCAACTTCGTTCTGGCCTAAAGAGTACTGGTGAAATAGTTCGGCTAAACCGAGGTTCAAGCCAAGGCGGCGATTTAGTTCAGCAATGCCGTTTATTATCCTATATGAATTGGTGCTAAGCTAGGTAGGGCAAAGATTGGTTTGTCTGAGGAATTCACAAAGGAGAGGCTGTACAGGGAATCAAAGTCTGGTTTCTACAATGGAAAGAAGGGTAAAGGGAACGAAGCCAGGATTTTCCCAAGGTGTGGTATCCAGTTCGGCTAAGGTAAGATGGACATCATCAGGGATATGGTAGTCCCTTCGGAATTCGGCCATAGCACTTGGTGAGTTTACTAAGAACCTATACTTTCCCATATGGGTTTAAATTATGTATAAATTAAACTCAAGTGTTAGCTCGGTGCTGAGATAATATGGAATATCTCGGCTGAGGCGTTCAAGGGAGTGCTTGGCCAACCTAAGTCTGCATGGTAAAAAGGAAAAGTGTTAAGCACAGACCAGTGGACCGTGCTAAAAGTAAACAAAAGGTAAAATAAATGTTGTATTAGCTCTGCTACGTGGAATAATATCCGTTCTTAGCTCGGTTTGAGCTAGAGATTTAGCCTGGTTAAGTTAATGAGACGTTCGAAGCCCGGTTGTAGCTTATGGTGCAACATTTTTAGTTCGGTTTTGACTAAGTCAGGGAGCTGGTTTAGCCCCCAAGTTATAGCTCGGTCAGTGGTTGAGGCTTTCTAGTACGGCATTGCGCAAACCTAGTACGGTTCGCTAGTTCGGTTAAATTATGCAAAAGGTACGCAGACTTATTGAAACTACAAGTATGGCGTGAGGTTTTAGTTCGGTTGTTTGGTTTGGCTAAGCTTGCATCTAACACAAACAACTTCCTAGTTCGGTTGGAGTGTGATTTTGGATCAAATACATCATTCTTTAGATTGTCCGTAAGTACGATAGTTCTATTACGTGGGTTTTTTTTCCAGAAAAAGGGAAGCAAGAATGGAATGTGCTTTGAAAAAACATACAAATAAACATGTTATGTGTTGCAAAACATGTGCGAAATCGACGAAGAGGGAGTAGATTTGAACCACTTACCAGTTCAAGATGAAGGCACTAAAGATGGAAGTAGTAACAGCAAGAAACACGAGCTTTGCAAATGTAAGGTTGAGGAGAAATGGAGAGAAAGAGAGAGAAGGTGAACATGGGTGTCTTTGATTCAAAATGGACGTTTTTCGAATAAAGCAAAGAAAAGGCAGGACTGTTCAAAAATTTTGGAGTACGAAGATGGCGTGACAGCTACGCTGGACCAATGACAGTTTGCCATGTGTCCTTAGAATGGGAAACGGTTCAGATGACAGCGTGACTGAAAAGACGTAATTTGACCGAACCAATCCGTAGCCCGGCAACATTTTATCTCGGTTGAAAGGCTAAAAGTTTTAGCTCGGCTGGAAATAGGTAATCCCAATCATGTTGTGCAGATGGAATTAAAGGGCAATTGAGAGGGTAATTTATAAGTAAATTGGGCCGAGCTGAGTAATGGGCCGTTTTATGGGCCGCGGTAGAAAAGGGCTTGGCAAGTGGACCGTAGTGTTAGCACAGTCCAAATGGAATGACAATCACCACGATCGGAGTGGAGTTAGCTCGGTCTTAGTGTTTAGAGCCGAGGCATGGTGGCTTCTCAGGGTGGACCTCGCTCTGGTTAGTGCGGTCGTAGCTTGCTGTAGATTAGCCCGGTTTCAACAGGCAATCGAGGTACAACTACACGAGAGCCAAGCTAGCTTGGCGTTGTGCATTGGAACACCTAGCTTGATTAGCTCGGTCTTAAGGTAATAGCCCGGTTGGAGTATGCCTAACCAGGATACAGGCACTGAAGGGAAAATCTGAGCTGGGTTAGCTCAGTCGTACTGTCATCCAACCAGGGTAAAACCATCTCACTTGGTTTAAGCAGTAAGGGGGTGTTGAAGGATAAACATTATCTTTCAGGAGTGTGATTTCTAGGAGGACTCTGCATGGAGGAATAAGAGTCCAGCTAGGATTGTGCCACGCGGAACTTATAAAAGCTTACAACATCACCTATGGAGAGGTAACACAACTTTGATTCCTGAATTCACAGAGTTTTTGTGTCTATTGTTTATTGTGCTGACTTAGGCATCGGAGGGGTTTCCAGCACACACCCGCCAGTTAGCTGACGTTTGTGTTCTCAGGTGGCAAAGCGACGACGTTTCGAGAAGCGCAAACTTGATCAACAGGATCATACGAGAAGAATTATTTCGTGCTCGTACATTAATGATGTATGTTTCATTTACAATTTTAGGCTCTTTCAACCTTAAGTTCCGTCTCACACGGAGATCTTCGTCGGGCTATAACATACTTGCAGGTAAGAGGACATTTGCATATTCCCTGTGTATGTTCTTGGATACCTTTATGTGATAATTGATATATATATATATATATATATTTTATATAGATAATTTCCTGAAGTTGTTTGCAATGAGCATATTTGCTTTTTATTTTTTATTTTTTAAATTAGATGACGGCCATTTTTTTTTTATTTTTTATCAGTAGGAATTAGGATAAAGAATGTGCCAAGGGAGTACCACCCAAATACAGAGGAAAAGAAAATGAACAGCTCCATCCTCCCAGATAGCCTAAAGAACAAACCTCAACACTAGCTAAAGCCTCCAAGAAGGCCAAAAAGGGCAAAAACAAGAAACTACAAAATGAAAGAACCTGTCCCAAACTCTAATAAGAAAACAACGACTACCATCAATGGATACCGTGTTGACTTCCCTCTGCTCCAACCTCTCTAATTCTACCTTCATAATTAATGTGGCTGACCAAATTCTTTAATTCCTTTCAACATCTTAATTTGCTTCCCCCTATCCTAGCATAAATTGCATCCAATGTTTGCCTCTTTTTTTATTTATTTTTTATTTTTTTCATTTTTTGGGTTTATTGGAGGCCGTAACTTTGGGGGGTAGGGGTTGCTTGTGACAAGACTTTGAACAGTTGACCTCTTAGTGAGGTGCAAAGATTCTGGCCAACTAGGCTTGCCCTAGTTGGTTAATGTTGCATCTTTTTATCTTCAATTGTTTCTATCAACTTCATAGTATCTTTCTTAAATCCTTTGCATGGAATTTCAAATTTAAAAATGAACTTCTGTGTTCTGGTTGTCACAGGGAGCTGCTCGCTTATTTGGATCATCTGTTTCTTCCAAGGAATTAATCAGTGTTTCAGGAGTAAGTTTGTAGTATTGAATTTCATTATGCAATATTTTCAGAATGTGTCATTCTAGTTTTATTTTGATGCTTGATGTTTGGTTTAGTGGATGTCGCAGCAGCTTCATGTATTGAACTTCATCAGTATTTGATTAAAAATCCTTCATTTCCTGTTCTTTTGAATGGAAAAAGTGGTCTGGAACTTTGGTTAATGTTTAAATTTCATTTTGAATAATTATTGTCCTGCAATGAACCCCCACTTCCTTCTCCCCCAAGTGAGTTATCAACGGAAGGTGAAAATAAAAGTTCAAGAAAAGGAACTTATAAAGATTTGCATAGGTTATATTTCTATCCATGTACCTCCCATACACATGCATTGCTCTGTTCCAAAACAGAATAAAAAAAAGAAAAAGAAAGGAGAGAAGTTACATCTAGGTTGAGCTTGCCTTGTTGCAGATATGATTCGAATCTAAGCAAACACCGATGCCTCATCTAGTTTGCTATGTCGGTGTGCGATATGCGTTGATCCCTGTTTCATTCTTTATATCAAGCTTGTTCCCTGAATGCAAAACACAGAGAAATTCTATCCTACTTACTATAGGAAAGAAGGATGTCTGAGATTGGAACTGCCCGAAGTTTGGAAATGCATCCATAAAATTCAACTTGTGTGCTTTTCTTTTCTGTCAAGTGTTGTTGCCACCAGCATGGGCAATTTTGTGCCAAACCAATTCCAATCCTGGTATTTTGTCTTCCTTACCTGTTACTTGACACAGATTGAAGTGTTATTTATTCTCTTTCTAGAAGGTGTTCTTCCTCTTCTTTGCATTCCCTGCTTTCTGCGGACTCCCGAGACTTATCAGGTCATCTCTGAGGAAGTTGTTCAGGCTCTTTTTTCAGCTTGCAAAAGTGATTATTCTGACTTGGCAAACAAGGAGGTCAATAATGTAATGGCAGAGGGTTATCCAATTTCTCAGATGCCTTCTCAGGTATAATTGTTACTAATTTTTACCACTGTTTTTTCCAATTGACTAAATGTTGCAAGTACTGATGTAGTGTTTCTTCCAGTTGTTTGAGGTATTTGTTGGAGCAGATGGCATATCAGATGAACAGAAAGCTAGAATATGCAAGAATCTGGGAGAAATGGATAAGGTTGGTAGTATCAATCAACTCATTTATTAGTTAGTGCAGGCAGGCATAGACCTAAAGTTTTGAAAATCTCCTTATCATAGTAGTAGTATTAGTTAAGAATATTTTGTCAAAATATATAGGTTTAGCCCCCTAAGATTTTTTTGGAAAATTTAATTCCATCCTCCTAAGCTTTTTTGGTTGAAAAATAATTAGTGATATTGTAGGCCCTAGTGTACAAATTGTTTGATTGCGTATATATTCGCCGGTCCCTAAGTGCTGGGTCTGCACTCTACATAATTACTTCAATTTTTGGATTTGTTATGTTTTCATTAAATTGAAATGAGGTCTGAAATAAGACTAAAATCTCCAATCAAGTAAACAAGACATGGCACATCGCAACTTGTATTCTTTGAAATTTCAAGATTGACCAAATCTCAAACGACATGTATATAAAACTAAAAGAGACCTCTAGACTACTGCTTTTCCTGTTTAATATGGAATGATAATAGTGTCAAGATATTCATAGGGGCTTCTAACCAGACGAGACAACTAAGTGACCAGTACAGTTCTTTCTTCATTATAGAAATTGGATAATCAAAATCGGTTGGAAACCCACATAAACATGAGAAAGAGAGATTATTTGCTTGGTCTTGTAGTAATGGTATTACAGTTTTAATACTGATGGATTTTTGTGTTTTCCTTTTACTTTATAGTTTATAATTCTTTGCTTTTATGGGTTGGCAGTGTCTTGTTGATGGAGGATGAGTATTTGCAACTGTTGAATGTGGCTAGCAATATAGTGCGTTTTCTTTGTAACATGCTGCTATAATTCTCATACGAGAATTAGGTAGACTTGAGATACAACATTTGTATCATGACCGTCTAGAATTGGTTTATGCAGAATCAGACCAATGGAGGACAAAATGGGATAAGTTCCGCTTGATACTTGCATCTCTTCATATCCATCCATACTCTCTTGTGAGCCCAAATTCGAATTCACATAAATAATCCGAACCGTTTACTTTGTACGTCCCACAATAAAGCACTACAACATTTTCTTAGTTTAGTGACATTTGAAAGTGCCACAAAACTATTCTTCTAATGACATTTTTTGGTCTTGTGGCATTTTGAGCAAGTGCCACTTCTATCGGTGCCACGGTAGATACGAGTGCCACGGTAGATACTTGCAAGTGTCACTGCACCATCATGGCTAAAAACTTTCAATGACATTTTATTGTCATGGTAGATATTATTTGTGGCACTATCAAGCGTCATTAAAAAAAGAGTTAGTGACACTTATAAGTGTCATTACACCATCAAGACTAAAACCTTTCAGTGACACTTTAATGTCATGGTAGGCACTATTCGTGACGCTATCAAGTGCCATTCATGATGATAATTCGTTGTAGAACAATTTGATCCGCTCTTGCGGAGACTCGAACCGCCAACCTTCCACACCATAAACCTTATACACCACACTCTTCCCACTACACCTCTATACCACCACATGATTATATATGCAACATATATTATTTATATAGTACATACATCCATATTAATATAAAAGTATATGTATAAACATAATTATTTTATTGAACATAATTTATGTAAAATAAACTATTTACTACCAAAATAAAAAAAAGACCACTTTTGGCGACTAAAAATATTTTTTGGTCGCAAATTCTATACTTTTGGCTACAAATTGTTTTTTAGTTGCTAAAAAACTTAAATTTTGCCGACCAAAATCGGATTTGGTCACCGAAGATGCACTTTCAGCAACCAAAATTTTTGGCCGCCAAAAAATTTAATTCCCGCCTTAGGATTTTAGTTCTCCCGCGCTAAAAATAACCACTTTTGGCGACTAAACTTATTTTTTAGTCATCAATTATAGACTTTTGGCATACTAAAATTTTTTAAGACGTAAAACCCATATAATCAGCGACCAAACTTATTTTTAGTCGCCAATTGTAGACTTTTGGCTACTAAATTTTTTTAGTCGCCAAAAAGCTTTACTTTGGGCTTCTAAAAATTTTTTAGTCACTAAAACTCATATAATAAGCGACCAAACATTAGTTTTAGTCGCCAATTGTAGACTTTTGGCTACTAAAATTGTTTATGACATAAAAAGTCATTGCTAAAGAAAATGAATATATTGTTTATTGAATCAATCTCATTGGTACAGGATGAAGTCATATTTATACACTGCAATTGACTCTTAACCATAACTACCTAACCACAGTTAATGCTGAACAGTTACTCTATAACAAACTAACAACCTATAACAAAAATAACAAACTATACAGCTGGATATTACACATGTGATGCAACTGCTGTAGCTTCTGTATCTGTTGCAGCTGCTATATCTGTTGCAGTTGCTGTGACTTATCATACCCCTGCAAGCTCAAGGGACTAGGAAGGACATTGAGTTTGAGCTGAAGATATTGAAACCGAGCAACAGATAGAGGTTTAGTAAAGATATCAGCAATTGATCGGAAGTGGAATATGACAGATATGAAGCTTCTTGGATGCAACCCGTTCGCGAACAAAATGATAATCCACCTCAAATATGTTTCGTACGCGCATGAAACACAGGATTGTTACTCATAGCTATGGCAGATAAGTTGTCACACCATAGGGTAGGCACAGGAACCAAAACATGAAGGTCAGCAAGCAACATTCCAATCCAACTAAGGTCAGCGAGGTTTGGGCTAAAGCTCTATATTCAGCCTCTGAAGATGATCGAGACACAGTTGGTTGCTTCTTGGCAGACCAAGAGATAAGATTAGGACCAAGATAGATACAGTATCCAGTGGTGGACCTGCGATCAAGATATTACCTGCCCAATCTGAATCTGAATATGCATTGAGAAGAAGAGGACCAGAAGTGAATGAAGACCATAAGATAAGGTGCCTTGAGATATCTTAGCAATCTTTTAACTGAGGTAAAATGGCTAGTCAGAGGAGAGTGCATGAATTGACAAAGATGATAACTACAAAGGCTAAATCTGGTCTAGTAAGAGTAAGATACTGCAGGGCTCCAACCAAACTGCGGTACAAAGCTGGCTGAGAAAAGAGAGAATCTTCTGCTGCAATAAGAGTACTGGAAGAAGACTTAGTAGCCATGGGAGAAGAGTAAGCTTTGCAGTCCCTAAATTTCTTGAATTTAAATCATTTGTTGAGACTCAATTTCAAACTAAACTTCAGATTCTTCGCAGTGATAATGGAGGGGAATATCTTAGTACATCATTTCAAAATTTTCTTAAAAATAAAGGCATTGACCATCAACTAACTTGTCCACATACACCTTCCCAAAATGGTGTAGCTGAAAGGAAACATAGGCACCTCATTGAAACTACTATTACCCTCATGCATCATTCTTCTCTACCTTTAATTTACTGGTTTGATGCTCTTACAGCTGCTGTCTATTTGATTAATAGACTCCTACTCTCAAACTTAAAAATCTTACTCCTATGAGGTCTTATTCAAACAGAAACCTAATTATATGCTTGAGATCCTTTGGCTGTAGATGCTATCCTTGGCTCAAACCATATACCACTAATAAACTTCAACCTCGATCTCTTCCTTGTGTTTTTCTTGGTTATCAACCTTCCATCAAAGGTTATAGTGTTCTTGATCCCATCACAGGCAAAGTCTATATCTCCAGACATGTAATATTTGATGAGTCTTTCTTTCCTTTTCAGACTTCTTCAAACAGTCTTCCTCTGCCACTGCTGTCTCTCTCCAGCAGTTTTTTCTGGTCTTCACCTCTATCTTCTCTCACACTGCACCTCCTCCAGCAGCTCTTCCACTTCCAACAGCTGCACCTACTCCAGCTACAACAATTCCAACAGTCCCAGCAACTACACCTACTCCAACAGTTCACCCAATTTCTGCAAATCCAACAGCTGCCACTACTCCAGCAGCCTACTCTCTAATCCAGCAGCTCCCACTGTTTTCTCAATTCCAGCAGTACCAGTCTCTTCCACTTCTGTTCCTCTTCTATCTTCTGTCCCTTCTGATCAGATTGCTATTTCCAAAATCTCTATTGATCTTCCCTCTCTTTCTTCTAATATTCATCCCATGATTACCAGATCCAAATCAATCTCTTCTCATACTGCTTGTCTTTCTTCTTTCTCTTCTCAATCTGAACCACAAACTTTTCAGCAAGCAGCTTCTTCTTCTGTTTGGCAATCTGCTATGCTGAAGAATTTCAAGCCTTACAAAAACAAGTACTTGTTCTTTAGTTGATCTTCCACCTGGCAAACAGGCAATAGGCTGCAAATGGGTTTATAGAATTAAGAAAAATTCAGATGGTTCTATAGCCAGATATATAGGCAAGGTTAGTTGCCAAGGGCTTTCTTCAGACTGAAGGGGTGGACTATCATGAGACCTTTAGTCCTGTGGCTAAGCACCTACTATTAGAATTCTGTTATGTCTGGCCCTACATTTTGATTGGCCCATCAAAACAGCTTGACATATCTAATGCATTTCTCCATGGTGTTCTTGAAGAAGAAGTTTATATGGTTCAGCCTCCAGGCTTTGTTCAACCAGCTTGTTTGGAAGTTACACAAGGCTCTCTATGGTTTAAAGCAAGCTCCTAGAGCTTGGTTCTCTACCTTCTCCAATTTTCTTCTCACTCATCAATTGTTCAAAGCCATTGTGACTCGTCTCTTTTATTTAAGAAGACTTCTACTGCTATTACCATTCTTTTCATCTATGTTAGATGATATTCTCCTCACAGGAAGTGATCCTCCTATATTACCTCTCTCATTACACATATGCATACCACCTTTTCCATGAAGGAGCTTGGCTTTGTTAATTACTTCTTGGGTATCTCTGTCATAAAACATGCTTCTGGTTATGTGCTTTCTCAGCAAAAATATGCCTCAGATTTATTAACCAAGGCTGTATGAGT
>NW_021026675.1:149695-324913 GCF_004153795.1 Camellia sinensis | reverse complement strand
TAGTTATGCTATATGTGTTAGTGGTTATGAGATATGTGGGTAATGGTTATAAGCAAAGTGGTGTCAAAAGGTGTTTGATTATGCTATATGTGTTAGTGGTTATGAGATATGTGGGTAATGGTTATAAGCAAAGTGGTGTCAAAAGGTGTTTGATTATGCTATATGTGTTAGTGGTTATGAGATATGTGGGTAATGGTTATAAGCAAAGTGGTGTCAAAAGGTGTTTGATTATGCTATATGTGTTAGTGGTTATGAGATATGTGGGTAATGGTTATAAGCAAAGTGGTGTCAAAAGGTGTTTGATTATGCTATATGTGTTAGTGGTTATGAGATATGTGGGTAATGGTTATAAGCAAAGTGGTGTCAAAAGGTGTTTGATTATGCTATATGTGTTAGTGGTTATGAGATATGTGGGTAATGGTTATAAGCAAAGTGGTGTCAAAAGGTGTTTGATTATGCTATATGTGTTAGTGGTTATGAGATATGTGGGTAATGGTTATAAGCAAAGTGGTGTCAAAAGGTGTTTGATTATGCTATATGTGTTAGTGGTTATGAGATATGTGGGTAATGGTTATAAGCAAAGTGGTGTCAAAAGGTGTTTGATTATGCTATATGTGTTAGTGGTTATGAGATATGTGGGTAATGGTTATAAGCAAAGTGGTGTCAAAAGGTGTTTGATTATGCTATATGTGTTAGTGGTTATGAGATATGTGGGTAATGGTTATAAGCAAAGTGGTGTCAAAAGGTGTTTGATTATGCTATATGTGTTAGTGGTTATGAGATATGTGGGTAATGGTTATAAGCAAAGTGGTGTCAAAAGGTGTTTGATTATGCTATATGTGTTAGTGGTTATGAGATATGTGGGTAATGGTTATAAGCAAAGTGGTGTCAAAAGGTGTTTGATTATGCTATATGTGTTAGTGGTTATGAGATATGTGGGTAATGGTTATAAGCAAAGTGGTGTCAAAAGGTGTTTGATTATGCTATATGTGTTAGTGGTTATGAGATATGTGGGTAATGGTTATAAGCAAAGTGGTGTCAAAAGGTGTTTGATTATGCTATATGTGTTAGTGGTTATGAGATATGTGGGTAATGGTTATAAGCAAAGTGGTGTCAAATGGTGTTTGGTTATGCTATATGTGTTAGTGGTTATGAGATATGTGGGTAATGGTTATGAGCAAAGTAGTGTCACAGGGTGTGGTTATGCTATATGTATTTTTGGTTATGAGTTATGAGATATTGGTTATGTGACTAGTGGTTATGAGATATGTGATGTTGGTTATGACTCAAAGGGATTGGTTATGAGATGTGGTTATGATGTATGTGGGTAGTAGTTATGAGATGTGTGATTAGTGGTTATGAGATATGTGATGTTGGTTATGACTCAAAGGGATTGGTTATGAGATGTGGTTATGATGTATGTGGGTAGTAGTTATGAGATTTGTGACTAGTGGTTATGAGATATGTGATGTTGGTTATGACTCAAAGGGACTAGTTATGAGATGTGGTTATGATTTATGTGGGTAGTAGTTATGAGATATGTGATCAATGGTTATGCGATGTGTGATATTTGTTATGTTTAAAGTGGTGTTGGTTATGAGATATGTGATTATGATTATGAAATATGTGATATTAGTTATGAGCAAAATGGTGTTGGTTATGAGATGTGGTTATGAAATATGTGATATTAGTTATGAGCAAAATGGTGTTGGTTATGAGATGTGGTTATGAAATATGTGATATTAGTTATGAGCAAAATGGTGTTGGTTATGAGATGTGGTTATGAAATATGTGATATTAGTTATGAACAAAATGGTGTTGGTTATGAGATGTGGTTATGAAATATGTGATATTAGTTATGAACAAAATGGTGTTGGTTATGAGATGTGGTTATGAAATATGTGATATTAGTTATGAACAAAATGGTGTTGGTTATGAGATGTGGTTATGAAATATGTGATATTAGTTATGAACAAAATGGTGTTGGTTATGAGATGTGGTTATGAAATATGTGATATTAGTTATGAACAAAATGGTGTTGGTTATGAGATGTAGTTATAGCTAAGTTATGATCAATTTGATTATAGTTATGAAGAAATATGATTTTAGCTCATAACTATAAAAAGTGACTTGTTTAGCAGGTCACTTTTAATGACCTGGTTATGAAGTAATATGGTATAAGTAAATAATTGAATATAACTAAGTTATGGGTTAATATGGTGATAGTTATGACTAATATGGTATAGGTTATGATATAAAATCATATAAGTTCATAACTAAATGTATGGTACACCTAAATGTACCATAGCATCACCCTTCTTCGGATATCTATAAACACAAGAACAAATGACATTTTGTTTTATAAAATGAATAATGAATAGGATTGTAACTTAAACTATTCATTTTATAAAACAAAATGTGATTTGTTTATGTGTTTATAGTTTTCCAATAAATCTAATTTTTTATATGGATAACCTTTATTGCGAAACCTACAAAATTGACAATTTAGATCATCAAAGTAAGTCCGGATTGAGGCCTACAAGAGAAGTATGGATGAGTATGGAGAGATCAAAACTTAAATATCCATAAATGTTTACACTTCATGGGTACGGACTTTTAGTGTTCTTTTTTTTTTATTCCCCTCTTTTGATTGATGAAAATGTCGTACATGTATTGTTCTTTTTTGCTAGAAACGACATGTTTATACTGAATCTCATTGATCTGAGGATGACACCATTTTCAAACTATGAAGTTGATTTTGTTTTCAGTTTCTATCCTCTTGCACCAAGGTTTATACACCATTGTCTGTTCTTTGATTGTGCTTGTGTTTAATCTTGCAATGAATGTCTCGTTCTTTAATCGTGCCACTTGGTTTTTCATAATCAGTTTTTTGAAATATTTTCAAAAATATATAACTAATTTGGTGTAAAAATGAAAAAAAAAAAAGAAGAAAAAAATACACTTTGTTTTCCTATGGTTTTAATTTTTTTTTTAAGGCAGAAATAATTTTTGAAAATTTAAAAATATCTTTTTGATATTTATTTTTGTCAAACTAATAAAAAAATGAAAATGAAACCAAGAATTTGTAAGCAGAATTTAGTATTGCGATGATGCTGCTGAGAACAATATGATTACATTGCATTGCTTTTGTTTGAAATACTTGTGCTGTTGTACTGTGTGTGCATGCCTCTCTACATTTTGAATTTTGAGCACAAAGCTCATGCCAATTGCACTTTCCCTTTCCAATGGATGTTGTGTTGTGTGATTTAAGGCGTGCATTCTCCATAGTGTTTTGTCTTCAGATCAGTGTGTATCATATGTATTTTTGTAATATATGTTATTTATTTTTATAGTAAATATTACGTTTTTTTTTTTTTTTTTTTTTTTGTAGTAGAGTTACAATAGTTTGTAGTTCATAAATAAAATTACATATTTTGTATTAATATTATATATTTTTGTGGTAATATTACATATTTTTTGGTTATAAAATATTTGGATAATAAAATGTGTAATTTCATTTTGAATCACAAATTGTCATAACTCTACTAAAAAATTACGTAACATTTATTATAAAAATACATAATATATATCATAAAAATACATAATAATATGCATATGGTATACACACTTTGAGAGTTGTACCATAGAGTTTTCCTAATGAGGCTGCTCAAAATGTTTAAAAGGAACTATCATTTTGCGCACTATTACTTGAAATTCAAATTAACCCCATACTTTCGATTATATCAATTTTACACTTAAATTATTTAATTTTAGATCAATTTCGCCTATGTTGTGCTATCACCTATAATTGCACGGCACTTACTGACGTAACACCAGATTTTATTTAAAATATCATTTTGTCTACCAAACTATCCCTAAAAAATCAATTAGACTTATAATATATTAAAAAAATTAAATATTTAATAATAATTGTTCATCTAAAAAGGTGAGAAAATAAAGTTTAAATTAAAAAAAAAATTGAGTATCCTATTGAGTATTCTCTAGAGAGTAATTGCTAATTTTTGCATTAAATTGTCATTCAATCGATGATATGATCGAGTAGGTACTAATCTCGATTTTGTAGGCCGATCTCAACATATTCATTTTCATCATTCAATATAATTTTTCAAATGTCAAAAAATATGTTACTCTCATAATAAGTATGGTCTAAATTTTTATCCACTTAGGCCAAGTTTGGGAACACCCCAAAAAGTCAAAAAGTCAAAAAGTCAAAAAGTTACTCAAAAAGTTAAAAAGTTATCACTATTCACCAAAAGTCAACAATTACGGCTGCACAACTCCCAATTCTAATTTTCTCCTACAAATCAATTTTTACAATTTTTTATTACACATTTTTTATTCATTTTCATCATTCAATATAATTTTTCAAATGTCAAAAAATATGTTACTCTCATAATAAGTATGGTCTAAATTTTTATCCACTTAGTTTTGAAATCACTATTAGTCAATTAATTCTATTGAAATTAATTTAGGAAATAAGCTAGCTACAAATTGCGCGTGCACACAAATAGAGTAGCCAAAGAATTTTTGGCATAATTAGTTTTTCTAGGATCGACTTGAGATAGTTTGTAACTTAAAACGATAATTCTAAATGAGGAATTTAATATATTTTTTAATTATTTTTTTGTAAAGTATGTTATTTAACATTTATTTTTTTCATTTTTAAGATAAAAAATTATTAATTAAATATTTAAATTAATTTTTTTTAATATTTGGGAATCCAATTGATTTTTGAGGTATAATTTTGGGGTGAAGGAATAGTTTTGGGGTAAAATGAAATTTAGTGTGAAGTCAGTAAATTCTGTCTAGTTTTCGACGAAAATTGATGACGGACAAAATTATTCAAAATTAAATAGTTTAGATATAAAATTGATATAATTAAAATATAAGAGTTAAATTAATTTTTAAATAATAATTTAAATAACAAAATCATATTTCCTCAATGTTTCCCAAAAGTCCATGCTCCCTCCATCCTTTTTCTATGGTAACAAATTTCAAAAGTTCAAAACCTTTCTTCATCAAACGAGAGCGATTATTATTGCATAGCAACGTTCTCCATCGTCATAATTATCACGCCGTCTGTCAAATTTGAACTCCTAAATCCCTCTCCTCCAAGCCTCTTAAGTATGCCCCTAGCCACCATATCATGTCACCACTATTCGTGTGATAAATTCAAACCTCATCTTCTTAGGCAGCCTTTGAATTTGTCGTTTTGAAAAAATGTTTAAATATTTTCAACTGTTTGGAAAAAAAAGTTATTTATTATGAAATTTTTATTTTAAATATTCTCAACTGTTTGAAAAAAAAAGTTATTTATTATGAAATTTTTATTTAAAAAATTATTCTGAATATGAAGTACATAATATAAAGAAAAATGATTAAGTACTTGTTTGGGATGATCTAAATAAGTGTACTTTTTGACTTTTTATGAAATATGGGTTGGGTTTGGATTGAGTTTGAAGTGATGTGTTAGAGAGTTGATGTGACTTAAATAAGATGATGTGACTTAAATAGAATAGTGGCTTTTTGAATTTTTTCAAACATGCCAAACTAGCTCTAAGACCTCGTTTGGGAACTCTCATTTTTAGTCAAAAAGTTACTAAATTAGCCAAAAAGCCAACAACCCATACAAAAAAGTCAAAGATTTTCTTTTCTTTCTACTTTTTGCACATCTTTTTGTAAAAAGTCAAAAAGTCATCCCAAACATACTAGTTTTTTTTAGCTCATATTTTAGCCAAATAATTAAAAAATTACTAAATTAGCTTGTTCCCAAACGAGACCTAAGAATACTAAAAGTGGTGCTCTAATAGCATCACTAATGATGCATATATACACTCATACACTAAACATAAGTAGTGGACTATGTCTTGTTTTTTTTTTTTGACATTTCTAATGTATTAGTGCTATTAATAATTTTTTTTTTAGTGGTATGAATTATTATTGTAATATAAATTTAAATTTAGCAGAATGTGAATCATATTTAAAATAATTATGATGCATAAATTTATATTTCTAATTAATTATTCAAGATATGTATTATTGGGTTTATCTATAAAATTTTTTTGGCCTTTTCCCCGCATAAAGTCAGGTCTATCATGCAATAATTCAAACGGACACATGTTTTGGCCCACGCAACCCCTCCTCCCTCGCCTCTAATCTCGCATATACCAACATCATCTTCATTATCTCTCCGACATCCTTCCACTATATATATACACTCATACACTAAACATAAGGGGAGAGAGAGAGAGCGAGTGTGTGTTATTTTTGGTTCACTTAAAATGAACATAGATGATTCTTTTAAGAAACCAGGAGCTATTCCATTCAAGTGGGAGATCCGACCCGGTGTTCCCAAGCTCCAACAACAACAACCACCTCCATCACCATCATATCATCTCCAACGTTCATTGATCCAACATCATCAACAAAAACAACAATCCACCAATCACCACCGTTCATCTCCAACTACCCCGCGAAAGCTTCGACCCCCACCCGCCGGGTTCAACTTCCAGCCTCCCCCTCCGGAGCTCCGTACCAGCTCCTTCCGCTCCGCTCCACGCACTAGGTCCGACCAATGTCGGTTTGACCGATCCATTCTTGTCCAACCCGAAACCGCTGCAATTGGGTGCTTTCCGGCTCCATTGCTTAGGCGAAACGATGACAAGAAGAAGAGGAGAAACCGAAAGTCCAAACCTGAGATCGACCCGGAACCCGACTACACTTCGGATCTTGAGACCCTGTCTCGGTGGTCAGTGTCAACTCGGAAGTCGCTCTCGCCGTTTCGTGACTCACCCTTGTCATCATCGTTCTCTTTCTCTTCATACCAATCATCACCGCGTCCACTGAGTGATGCCGAGTGGGCCGGGTTCGGGCTTTTCTGAAGAAATTCACAGTTGCTTTGCAAGTTCAACTATTAAGCCACCCGTCGTCTCAGTTTGTTTGGGATGAAAGTGGTGAAAAGTGAGAAAAATAAATTTTTTTGTGAGTTTGTTTAGGATAAAAATGATGAAAAGTATCAAAACAAGAGAAGATTTTCTTGTACAACTAGGATTATAATTAAAGAGTTATTTGGGAAGTACTAGTATATTTTTTATTTTTTATAAAAAAATATAAAATATAAGTTAAATTTAAAGTAATGTAATAAAGAAATAATGTGATCCAAATAAAATATTGTGATAAAACATGTCAAAGCACTTTTAAACTGCTCACGCCTTGAATTTCACTATATATATTTTGCTTTCTAATTATGTTTTTCCATTGTTGAAGATTTGGTTGCGCTTGGTAGAGTTTTCAAATTATGATTTGAGAATAGAGTTGTATTTTGAATTTATGAATTTTGGAATTTTGATTTGAATGTGAATAATTTATTTAGTTATGAGTTTTGAAAAGAATTTTGAATTGCATGATGTGACACATGATATTTGATTAAAAAATTTACAACTCATAACCAAACACGCAATCTAAAATTATATTCCAAACTCATAAAAAAAATTTTAAAAATTTCGAAAATATTTTTTACTTAAAATATAAAAATAATAGGTGTAAAAAAAAAAATATTGTTCCATTTAATCAGCTAGATGTCTGCGGGATGTTCGAGATGATGATCGAGTAGACATATTCTCAAAAGTGAGGATAGAATCAATTTTTAAAATCACTAACTAAGCACGACACTCAAAGAATCGTGTAAAATTATGTTTCAAGAGTTGCACCAAACATAGTCTTTTATTTTCCAAAGGCTCAATAATCATATTTTAGTATTGGATAAAAGCTTATGAAAATTGGTCAAAATTATGTGAGAGGCCAACAGGCCTATAGCATTGTGGGGTCATTATAAGACCTAACTTTTCAAAAGATTTTGAATTGAATTAAGCTCATAAACGGAACTATTCTAGTCTAAAGTTTAAAAATAAAATAAAATTAAGAACTTGTTAAATAGTTGAATAATGAAAAATAAATTAATTAATGGAGGATGTTTTTGAAGTGAAGTTGCTGCATGCACAAATAATGAAGGTGGGTCATTTTTTTATTTTTTATTGAGGAAATTGATGAAAAATCCATTTTAAAGAAAGTATAAGGCGTTAAGTCCTATAAGTGTTTTTCTTTGTTAGAAGTGCATACTTTGTAAAATATTTTGGTAAGAAGTATGTTATATTGTTTTAGAGGACATTTTGTTTCTAATTTTACCGTTTAATCTATCTATTAAATTTTTTTTGAACCTATCTGTTCAAATATTTTTTTTTGAACCCATTTGTTGAATTTTTTTATTTGTTGAATTTTTTTTTTTGAATCTATCTATTGAAATTTTGATTTATCTATTAAAATTTGCCAACCTTATTTTTAATCAAATTTTGATCTTATATGTCAAAATCTTTTTTGTCTGTTCAAATCTTTTTTATTTGTTCAATTTTTTGGACCTATCTGTTCAATTTTTGTATCTATTTGTATTTATCTGCTGAATCTAGTCTCTCTCTTTTTTTTTTCTCTCACTCTCTCTATCTGTCAAACCAAACATAATAGACCATGTGTTTGATCCTAAATATATGTTACGTAAATTCACTTAAATCAAGTAACTATAATGAAGAAATCAAACATAAACACACAAATATAAGCTTATAGTAGCTACAAAGAAAAACACATCAATTTCAACAATAGAAAGAGATCGAGAGATCGATTGAACACATATATGGAAATAAAACTAGCAAAGAATAGTGAAAGAGTTCAAAACAACATATTTGAGGCTATACAAATCATGTATGTAGGGAGAGAGAGAGAGAGAGAGATAGAGAGAGAGAAAGAGAGAGAAAGATGAGCACTTTTGCTGGGTTAGGGTTTCACAGACCACCCTTATTCGATTTCACACACTCATCCCAACATCAAAATTCATCACAATATGACCCAAAATAAAATAACATAAAAAATCACACAAATAATCTTGTTATCATATATTCATACCCAAATATACTTGTTTTGCGCAATCCTTGCATAGAAGATGAAAGAACTATAAACAAAAGCTGAAATCATGAATACAATGATATAAGAAGATCATTGGAAACACAAATTATACTAACCATATATGTGATTCATATCTTCCAGTTCTTCTGTAGAACGTGACTCATCTGTATTGTGAGCTCTGAGGTCTAAGCCCCTATCCCCTCTTCTTTACCTGCTACTTCACCACTCTTACCTCTATTAATCCATCATCGCTAGCTTGATTCAACGATGAATCTACCCAATTAGGGCATAAAAACGAAGGTGATGACAAACTTAGACCCCGAGTTAATCCATTATATCTTATCGTAGTGAAGAACTGGCGAGTCACAAACTCAGTCCGAGTCATTCGATTTTCATTACCTTCTTCAATTGTAGTGGTAGTGGTGATGGCAGTGCAGTGTTGAGTGAGTGCGCGCTGCAAGAAACAGGACAACATCAACTTCGATCGAGGTTCTGGTTACAAGAATCATTCACGTTGTCGAAGAGCTCTGCAGAGAGGTCGAGCTGGCAAGTAGGCATCCGTGTCTGGACCAAAAACTCAAGGAAGAAAATGATCGCCGAAGGGAAAAGGGGTTTTTGTACAGATCTGAAATAGTTGATGAGAGAGAGAAAGAAGAAGGGAATACAGATCACACACACACACACACACACAAAGAGAGAGAGAGAGAGAGAGAGAGAGAGAGAATAAATGGTTTAAAGAAACCACTGTAATTTGTACAAATAGTGTCACAACCCGAACCCGTCCCTAGAGGTTTAGGTCGTAATCGGCTAGTAATCCCAAATTACTTTTGGCCTCAAAGACAAAGCTGATAATTAATAATAATGGGGTCTTGCGGAAGCAATATTAAAATATAAACATGTCCATCGAGTAGTGCATTGTAATAACCCCGACCTCCGATTAATGTTAAACCATGATTATTTATACCTAACAGTAATTTAGAAGGAATCCGGAATTAAATTGCATATGCATTGCATTATCTTTGTGTTTTTATCTGTTTGCCATAAAATGACCTGTTCACGTTTTAGTTTTGGTTTGCGAATTGGAAGACTTATCGGCTTTCGAATCAGAAATTGATTTGATTTATGTGCTAGTTAGGATTTATAGAATTTTATGGTAGATTTAATTAAAATTCGATTTGGAGCGATTAAATTAGATTAAATCATGTTAGTTTACACTTGTTTGAGTTATTACAAGTTTTCCACTTAGTGGCTTGAGTCTAGACAACCTTTATTTTGTTTTATTACATATTGGATGCATCTTTGCTCATCTTCTTTGTGACCAAACCGTGAGAAAAAGGGAGAGTGAGAGAAACTTGGTTTCATCAAGAATTTGGCTTGGAAATTGAGGATTTGTAGAAGAACTACACAATTGAGCTAGCACACCTTGAACTCAAGACTTAAGGTAGGAGATTCCCCTTTCAATTGTGAATTTAAGATTAATTCTTATATGGTTCATGGAAGATTAGAGTTTAAAGTCTAGAATTGGTTTTAAGAGTTGGATTTGAGAGTGAATTCATGCATGCATGCACATATTTTTGGATTTTGGAGTTGTTCTTCATGAATTTCCACATGCATGTCCACATTTTTGTTATAGTCCATGAATTTATCCTATTCTTGAGCTTAATCTTGCTTTGGATCATGTTTTGGAGCATTAGAAGTCATGAGAATTCATGCATGTTACATTTAAGTTATGTTCTTGAAATTTTATTTGAAATTGTGTTTAATTGACTCACCTTTGGGCTTTGATTTTACAAATTGATCTTTGAAACATTTTATACTATGAGTTTACAAGTGTTTTCTAGAAAATGGGCCCAAAGGGTTGAGATTTGAGGTGTTGAATGCTTGATTTGAGCTTAGTGATCAAATCTGAAATTTCCAGAAATTTGATCCACGCTCGAGCGTGGGACTTTACGCTCGAGTGTGAACTCTGAGTACGTGCACTCTGCTCGAGCATGGAAGTATACGCTCGAGCGTGAAATGCATATACCTAGAAGTTTGTGGGTTTTACAGTCCGCTCGAGCGGGGTAATATACGCTCAAGCGAGGGTCTGAGTCTCACGCTCGAGTGTTGGTCGAGCGCCCGTCGAGCGTGAAAATCATGCATCCAGTACTTTTGTCAGGTTTATAGTCTGCTCGAGAGGGGAAGTCCACGTTCGAGCGGAGCTTCATTGTCTGCATGTCCACTCGAGCGAGGGAAGCCACGCTCAAGCGTGGACCTTATTTTCAGCAAATCTTGAGAAATGTTTTCCAATGCATTCTTGCATCCTCATTCCATCCTAGGCATTTCTAAGCCATGTTTAAGACTCCATAATGAGGATTAAGGGTTAGAAACACACTAAGAGCAAACGACATAATTTATGTACAATTCGAACGTGTATTTCAAGTGTGTGTTCGTATGTGTGTTCATATAGGTCACGCGCCTCAGAACAAGTGATGGGCTGCCTTACCATCTAGTTAGGGCTACCAATCATCTGTGAGTAATAACTTTGTAAAGTTATGTTTAATGTTAAGTATTTTCTGAATATTAAGATAGGAAGTAATTAGTTCTCTGAAATGCCATGCTATGTTTGAAATGAATGAATGGTTGTCCAAAATTCTGAAAGTTATTCGTGGCATCCTTAGCATCATATGATATGCGTCCGTTTATGAGTCATCAGGTCCCTTTATGGGTCATCAGAAATGTCTCTGTGCACATGAGTCATCAGAATGCCTTCAAGGCCGTCCCTTTATGGGCCATCGGATTTATTAACGCTAACGGATGTACCACGTATGATTATATGCAAAATCTGAATATGGAAATGATTATGAATATGTATATGAATCTGTTTTTGATAAGAATTTGATTTCTAACTCTGTGATGGACGTCATTCATTAAATCCTTTACTCTGTTATTATTCATTGGGCTTTAGCTCACAATCTATATTATGTATGTAGGAGAGCCGGCGTGTGACCAGGGCCAGAGCTGACGTTCTTCTATTCTGTTTTGTTAGCCAACCGTTGTGCCTCCTGAGGAGGTTCCGAACGAAGCCTAAAGCCATGGCCGTTTTTGTATTCATGCTAGTCTTTGTGTATGCTCTGTAAAGTCAGGTCTTGGGAAGTACATTTTGTAAATACCTTGTAAATATTGTGTATCTGGACTGGCATGTTTATGTATATATAAATAAGTTTTGAAATATTCTGTCTCATGTACATTATTACAGCTCATTGGACCTTGTCTATTTTGTATTATTGCTTTCGCAGCCCCTTATTATTTGCTAATCTGTTCAGAGGCCTTTGGTAATCCACGAATTACTGGCCGGTTACGGTGCTAAACCTACAGGGGCGGGTTTGTGTCGTGACAGAGTGGTATCGGAGCACATGTTCTACCGTACACATAGGTCCACATGAGCTTAGGAAGTCCTAGTAAGAAGTAGGGACATTTCTGCTGCATGTTTATGTGTATTTTTCGAAAGTGAAAGCATAAGTTCAAGTATAAACATGTGAATTTGAATACATAAAGTTTTGTTTACCTATAGCAAATGGACAATGCAAGAAACGATGACACAGCAGGGTCCTCTGATGCCCGAATGAATAGAATGGAACAAACGCTTGCAACCTTAACCGAAGTGGTAATGCAACAACAGAGGCAACGACCTTTACTACCTCCACCCCTGCCGGCTCAAGTTGAAATGGGCACCGGTGACATCATCAACTTGACACAGAAGTTCATGAAAATGAAACCGCTAACATTCTATGATGGAATTGAACCGTTGAAAGCAGAGACATGGTTACTTGAAATGGAGAAACTGTATGAGGTGTTCCCTTGTTCTGAAGTCCAGAAATTCCTCCTAGCCACCTATACTCTGAAGGATGAAGCCCGAAGGTGGTGGTTACTGATTCGAAATGGCCACGAGAATATGACGTAGACTCAATTCAATACAATTTTTTATGACAAGTACTTTCCCCAGTGCTTTTGAGACCGGAAGGTTTTAGAATTCCAAGAACTCAAACAAGGTAGAATGTCTATAGCCGAGTACGAGGCTAAGTTTACTGAGTTGGCCAGGTTTGCTCCTCACATGGTGGACACAGACTACAAGAAGGCCCGCAAGTTTGAGGGTGGATTGGATCTGGACATACTGGATAGGGTGGGAGTCCTGAACCTGCCCACGTACGTGAATGTTTTGGATAGGGCATTAATGGCAGAGTCTATTCTAACAGCGAAGAAACAAACTCTCGTCCCACGAACTGATTGGACGGAGAAAAGATATGGAAACAGTTTCAAAAAGGGTCATTCATTTTTTCGGAATAAGAGGCGAAACACAAGATCTTATAGTAGCTTAAGCCAAAGTAGTGGTACTATACCGACTTGCTCGGAATGTGGTAGGAAACATAAGGGGGATTGTTATCGAGCTTTGGGCACCTATTTTAGATGTGGAAAGATTGGTCATATGATGAAGGATTGTCCTATCAGGTTCGAAAATACCAACCAACTAACGGCAAGCTCAGCTGGATCCGCTTCTGTATCCAAGACGAATACGAGGGCCAATACTGGGAAAGAACCTCTGAGACAGGGTCGAGTGTTCACCTTAGTGCCTGGTGACGTACCAAACACCTATATGGTGGTGTCAGGTACACTCTCTGTATGTTCTCAAGATGCATGCGTATTGATAGATTCCGGTTCTACACATTCCTTTGTATCGCATGCTTTCTCTCAAAAATTGACTAGACCATTAGAACTTATGACATGTGTTATCTGTATCTATGTCGTCTGGGGATTCTATGATGTGCACTCATGTTTATCCGGCATGTGATATTATGATTGGCGATATGATGTTATATGTGGACTTATTACCCTTGGACATTAATCATTTTGATTGTATTTTGGGGATGGATTGGTTGACTAAATACTGTGCTACCATTGACTGTGCAAATAAAATTGTTGTGTTTAGACCACCAGGTATGCCTGAATTTACTTTTATTGGGAATGGGGTAGTTCCTCCCCCATATTTGATTTCAGCCATGAAAGCTATAAAACTCCTTAGGAAGGGATGTAGGTGTTATCTGTGTTGTATACTGACTGCACCATCTGACAGTACTACTGTAGAAACAATCCTTGTTGCTTGTGAATTTCCCGATGTGTTTCCGACTGACTTACCTGGGGACTTAGTTGATAGAGAAATTGAATTCACTGTTGAGGTGTTTTCGGGGACACAACCTATTTCCAAGACCCACTATAGAATGTCTACCTCAGATTTGAAAGAATTAAAAACTCAACTTCAGGAGCTATTAAATAAGAAATTTATCCGTCCGGGCATTTCACCTTGGAGTGCTCCAGTCTTGTTTGTCAAAAAGAAGGATGGATCGTTGAGGTTGTGTATAGAGTACTGAGAATTGAACAAAGTGACTATTAAGAACAGATATCCCTTACCTCGAATAGATGATTTGTTTGATCAACTCCAAGGAGCTAAAGTGTTCTCTAAAATTGATCTTAAGTCCGAGCATTGGTCGAGCGCCCGTTGAGCGTGAAAATCATGCATCCAGTACTTTTGTCAGGTTTACAGTCCGCTCGAGCGAGGAAGTCCACGCTCGAGCGAAGCTTCATTGTCTGCATGTCCGCTAGAGCGAGGGAAGCCACGCTCGAGCGTGGACCTTATTTTCAGCAAATCTTGAGAAATGTTTTCCAATGCATTCTTGCATCCTCATTCCATCCTAGGCATTTCTAAGCCATGTTTAAGACTCCATAATGAGAATTAAGGGTTAGAAACACACTAAGAGCAAACGACATAAGTTATGTACAATTCGAACGTGTATTTCAAGTGTGTGTTCGTATGTGTGTTCATGTAGGTCACGAGCCTCAGAACAAGTGAAGGGCCGCCTTACCATCTAGTTAGGGCTACCAATCATCTGTGAGTAATAACTTTGTAAAGTTATGTTTAATGTTAAGTATTTTCTGAATACTATGATACGAAGTAATTAGTTATTGAAAATGCTATGCTATGTTTGAAATGAATGAATGGTTGTCCAAAATTCTGAAAGTTATTCGTGGCATCCTTAGCATCATATGATATGCGTCCCTTTATGGGTCATCAGAAACGTCTCTATGCACATGAGTCATCAGAATGCCTTCAAGGCCGTCCCTTTATAGGTCATCGGATTTGTTAACGCTAAGGGATGTACCACGTATGATTATATGCAAAATTTGAATATGGAAATGATTATGAATATGTATATGAATCTGTTTCTGATGAGAATTTGATTTCTAACTCTGTGATGGACATCATTCATTAAATCCTTTACTCTGTTATTATTCATTGGGCTTTAGCTCACAGTCTATATTATGTATGTAGGTGAGCCGGCGTGTGACCAGGGCCAGAGCTGACAGCCTTCTGTTCTGTTTTGTCAGCCAACTGTTGTGCCTCCCGGGGAGGTTCCGAACGAAGCCTAAAGCCATGGTTGTTTTTGTATTAATGCTAGTCTTTGTGTATGCTCTGTAAGGTCATGTCTTGGGAAGTACATTCTGTAAATACCTTGTAAATATTGTGTATCTGCACTGGCATGTTTATGTATATATAAATAGGTTTTGAAATGTTCTGTCCCATGTACGTTATCACAGCTCATTGGACCTTGTCTATTTTGTATTATTGCTTCCGCAGCCCCTTATTATTTGCTAATCTGTTCAGAGGTCTTTGGTAATCCACGGATTACTGGCCAGTTACGGTACTAAACCTACAGGGGCGAGTTTGGTCGTGACATGCATACATGAAAGTCCGTATGAAATTTAAACTTCAACATTCTCATAGATATAAACACATGGTACGTCAAAACATCTTAACATCTATACACATTATCCATACATAACAAGTTCCAAAAGAATAAAAGTAAACAAAGCAAAGTAACTTGATCCACAAGGTTGATACAACTTGGCTCCGCGTGAGTCCAAGATCGCTCCATCACGGAGGCACTTCAAACGGTTGACAAAAGAATACACTCCTGAGGTTGCTCTAAACTTGATGCTCCATTTTCTCACTTGCATATATATAGGGGAAGCGGGTGAGCTAAAGCCCAGTGAGTAATACCAATATATAAGGTTTAAATGAATGATGTCAATCATTGTACAAAATCATATCACATGAGTTCAAAGCAAATCATATCTGAGTACTTGTCGTATTAAAGTTCCCAAATCATATTCATATGTGGTACATCCAATAGTGTGACGAAGGGCTCGAAGACATAACGAAAATACCACATGGCTCTAATGAAGGGACTACATAGGTCAAACAAAGGGATCACTTGGGTCAACATCAGAGATCTATATACACATATAACGAAGGGCCATGGTATTGTTTCCTTTGGACGAGGGCCACATAGCAAAGGGCCACGGTATTGTTTCCCTCGAGCGAGGGTCTTATAACAAAGGGCTACAATATTATTACCCTTGGGCGAGGGTCTCATAACAAAGGGCCATGGTATTGGTACCCCTAGGTGAGGGCTACACTAAGGATGCCATAATTACATTTCGAATGAGACGATCATTCATTCACAACGAAATAACATTTCAAAGTAATACTATTGTAGTAAAACAAAATACATTTTAATAACATATTTTTACAAAGATACTACTCACAGTGGGCGACTACTGATGGTAGACCTTGGTTGACCACCTACACAAATCACATAATATAAATACACATTGAACACACGTTTGAAACAAGTATATATCTTAATTTTAATCTTTTACGTGCGTTTCTAGCTTATCTCATGATTAAGGATGTTCAAATGATGCCAAGAATGCCTAAAAAGGAATGATGATGCAAATATGCACTTATAAGTGTCAAGCAAAACTTGCTGAAAACAAGGTCTTCGCTCGAGTGCACACTTGGTCGCTCCAGCGATTTGACTTGTCTATAAAAGTATTGAATGCTCAAATTTTACGCTCAATGGCCGCTCGAGCCAAGTGCTGAACAAAAGTGGGTTTGCTCGAGCGCACACTTGGTTGCTCGAGCCAATGACCAAATGTTTGTAAAAGTAGTGAATGCCTTCATTTTTTGCTTGAGCGACGAATTCTTCGCTTAAGCTCATTGGACGAATTCTGGGTTTTCCAGCCTTGTGTTTGAATTTCAAAATCACTTCTTTCAAGTTCAAAGCTTGCATGGTTGGTTTCAAAAGCTTAGAAACACTATATAAAACATGGATTGTTGGAAAATATAAAGCCATGATCTCAAATCCTCTTTTAATTCTTCAAATCAAAGCTCAAAACACCATGTTCTTGACATGGATGTAGGAAACCCAACTCTTTTCTTTACAAAACATGCTTATATGTTAAGTGCAAAACCATGAAGGACCTTAAGAAGTAACTCATGTAAGTCCCATGCATGTATAAATTCGTAGAAAATCAAGTTCAAAAGTGAAGAATTGTGCATGCATGTACACAATTCACTCAAATTCACTAAATTCTTGATGATTCGTACTCATTCCTTTCAAATACATGCAAATAATCCTACAACTTGGTGAATTCATCTTCCTACATGGATTATTTTCATGAATTATGGGTAAAGAGCATACTTAGAGCTTGAATTTGACCTTAGTTAAGCTCAATCTCTTCAATCTCCCCTTAATTCTCTTGAACTCTTCTTCCATCTCTTTACAATGTTGAACTCTCTCTCTCTCTCTCTAACTCTAATTTTAGCTCAAAGTTTGTTGAAGAAAATGAGCTCCTAAGCTCAATTAACACACGCACAAGCACACACACATATAGGGTGATTAGGCTTAATTAATTACATATGATTAAGACTAATCAATTGGACTTAAGTCTAATCAAGTATAATTATTTTATTCTAATTATTTTGATTTGAATCAAATTTTAATCAAACTTACTATATGGTCCTAAATATTCCAACTAGCATTTGAATTAACCAATTTTAGTTTCTGAATCTGTTTGGGCCTTTAATTTTGAATTTTAAGCTGGCAATTAAATAGATAATTCACAAATAAATAGAAAGGTATCAAATAATTACATAATCATGCAAATTATGCCAAATAAAATGATATGCAAAAATGATACGGAAGTCGAGGTTGTTATAGATAGAAACAAACAACGAAGTGTTTTTCTAAACTTTAAAAAGATGCCTGAATTGTTGAGCAATAGAAATACAGTAATGCTAGGTATCATGAAAAGTTTTTCATGAAAATGGTCATGAAAAATTTGTGACCTTTGGATTACACTTACAATAAAGCACCACACACTAATCAAGGTAATCTAAGGGCCATAAATTTTTCATGATCCTTTTCATGATAAAATTTTCATGATCTCTAACATTTCTCATAGAAATATGGATAATTTGGTCATATCGTAAGAGTAAGTCCTTACAGATATACTATTTTCGCGTGTGAACTTTTTGGCAAAAGGAATTTAAATTTGAATTTATGGCCTGAACATCCTTTTTTTTTTCTTGAGAAAAATTATAATGCAATTTTATTAAAATATATATAAACATCATACATGATAAGAAAATGAAGAATCATAAAGCCTAAAACAGGAAACAAAAACCCTAACAAGAATCAGTGCCGGCCCAGGGCATGGGCCAACATGGCCATGGCCTAGGGCTCCTCAAAATAGACTAAAAAAAGAGGCCCCTTCTATTATGATTTAGTGTAATATATTAGGTATGTTTTAAGTTTAAAAAAAAAATTAAAGAAGGTCCAAACTAATTTAAAATAAATTGATCCATTAGAAAATTGAAAGGCCCATTCAAAAAAATTAACATTGTTATCCATTGAAAATAGACCCAAAAAAAGGGTCTCCTCTTATTATAGTTTATTGTAATGTATTAAGTATGTTTTAAATCCAAAAAAAATAAAAATAAAGAAGATCTAAACTAACTTAAAATAAATTGACCCATTAAAAAATTGAAAGGTCCATTTAAAATAATTAGCATTGTTATCTATTGAAAATGATTTTGCAAAAAAATTAGATTATGCAAGTATGATTGATTTATTTGCTTCTAAAAATGCAAGAAGCGCGAGGATCAAGCGACACTTATTAATTAATTGTTGTAATGTGATACTAAGTATTTTTTATGATTTTGACACAAATCTTGTCTTTTATCTTCAATTTTTTTTTTTTCATTTTTTTTTTCATTCAATGAAAAAAAAAATGTGAAGGACTCCAAAAATTTATTAGTTGATTATTGGCTTTGGGTCCTGGAAATTTCAGGGCCAGGCCTGACAAGAATTACAAACGACAAATTAAAAAATTGTCAAAAATCAATAATGATTTTGACAAAAATTACTAATCTTCTCACAAACATAATTTTAAAAAATAAAATCCACATTAAAATAAAGTCTAAATCCGCCGTCAACAAACAAAGTGGGTCTTTAAGCTTCATCAATTATGGAGAAGGAACTTTTGTCAACAACACTCTCTAATACTGAAGAACTACCCTACCTCTATTAGACATCTCAAATGTCTCTCTCTCCACCGTGATTAGAGGGCAATTTCATTTCATATGCTATCACCCTTCTTGCCTTCTTGCTATGATGGCTTAAGTGGATTATTTATAGTCACACATACCAGAATTGTCAAAGGCTCTCTCTCTCAAGTGTATTTGGTTTGAATTTTTTGAATTAAATTTTTTGAAAATTTAATTTTTTGATTTTCGTATTTTTTTTTAGTGAATATTTTTTAAATTTTAAATATTTTTTTACTTTTTTAGATATACCTTACTTAGATGTATCTAAAAAGTAAAAAAATTGTAAAAAAATATTTTAAAAATTTAATAAATACATAAAAATACAAAAAATGTACTGAATTCTCATTTTTTTTTTATATTTTTGGTATTTAGTGAATTTTTAAAAGGTTTTTTTCACAAATTTTTTACTTTTTAGGTATATTTATGTTAGGTATGTCTAAAAAGTAAAAAAAAAATTACTTAAAATATTAAAAAAAATTCAATAAAAAAAAAACGAAAAATAAGAAGGTAGAATTTTCTGAAAAGTGTTTTTGAAAAAACACAACCAACCAAGGAGTTTCAAATTTTTTTTTTCATTCTTTCTTTTTATGCAGCCTTTGCCCGTAGAAGAGGACACTCCTTTTTTATTATAAAGAAACTAATATCATAATATATATTATCTAAGTGGTAAAAATATTCTTAATGAAATTTAAAGTTTTGAACTTAAATCTTACTCACAACTTTAAATAATAATTTTTTTATTTTAAGATATAAAAATTTGCCACATAATAGAAGAAAAAGTTATCAAACACTTGGATACCAAATCCAATACTCACATATATAATAGTATAGAATATAGATAGAAGATAGATATATGTTTGAGGAAATAGAATATATGCAAATTATTATGGAAACTTTGTATGACATTTGGGATATTTTTTTAATAAAACACTTTATTTTATCAAGAAGCATTTTTAATTTGTTTTTTGTTTTTTTTTTTTTTTTTTACAATTTCAAAAATAGTTTTTTACACAATTGAAACTCTTCGTCTGGGAACAATCAATAAGGGGTGTTCGTTTGGTGGGATGGAACTTTGAGATTGGATTACATGTTTCATGGAATAATCAATCCAACATTTGGATAGAAAAACAAAAGTTGGGGTAATAGTCCCCCATATATGGGATAAGTCTATCCCATTGGGGGTATTGGATAGAAATGGACAGATTAAGCTAACTTTCAAATTAACTAGTTAAATGACGAAATTAATCCTCAAGTATATAACATTTCTTTCTTTTATTTTTTAAATATTTTTATTAAACATGTTGATTTTTTTTAAACATGTATAAATTAAGCTCATGATATATAATTTTTTTTGGTATTACTAAAATAATAAAAGGAAATATACTTTCAATATTTAAAAGGAAAAGAATATATCACTACAAGAAAAGTAACTTTAAAACACAGAACTTTTTGCGACGGCGTGTATCTCGTCGCAAAAAGTGGTCTTTTGCGACGGCATTTGAAGCCGTCTCAAATAAATGTCTTCTGCGACGGTAATCACATTGTCGCTAATAAGCACACAAGAAAAAGTGCCTTAAACACGGAAGTATTCGTGACGCATTGTGTGCCGTCGCAAAAATAAATTCTTTTGAGACCGGTGAAATTTACCGTCGCAAATAGTGGGCATTTGTGACGGCAATTCTCTGTCGCAAAAAAACCCTTACTAAAATGACGTCATTTTAATAAATGGATTTTATCATTTGTGACGGTTTATCTATATCGTCGCAAAAGGTACTGAAATATTCATCTCCCTCCTTTAGCTCAATTGGCGCTCGATCAAAACCCCCAAAATTTCATCCCCAAATCCCTAACACCATTCTCCCTCACAATCACAGAGATTTCGAGTTCCCAATCTCAGAGACGAGTTCGAGTTCGTGTTCACCGACGATCACAGAGATTTCGAGTTCTCAATCACAGAGATCTCGATTGTTCACCGACGATCTCTCTGTCGACGAGCGATGACGGCTAGCAGTGGTGCGGCGACGGCGTATTACGATCCTTCTCTCTTGCGCGAGCTCAGTCAATATGCTCTCTCTCTCTCACACACACATACACACACACACACACACTCACACACTGATATATATATACATATTTTTCTTCCCCTGTATGCCGATAAACTTTCTGATAAACTTTATGTTTATGTTCAATGTTGAAATAAATGTATGTTGATTTGTAGATCCAAGTATGAGTTAACATTGCTTCATCTAAAGACTATGATCATCAGAAATGATTTTTGTTAGATTTTAAAACTATGGTTTATTATGAATATTCAGTGTTACATTTTGTTAGATTTTTGATCATCAGAAATGATTTTTGTTAGATTTTTGCTTCATTTTGTTTATTAAAACTATGATTTTAAAATTGTGGCTTATTTTGTTAGATTTTAAAACTGCGCTTCATCTAAAAACTGTGATTTTAAAACTCTGATAAACTTTTTGGTAGATTTTATTATGATTCTAAGAGTTAGATTTTAAAGTAGGGCCACAGAAAAAAAGGGGTTTATTATGAATATTCAGTGATTAGCCTTTTTTATAGTTATTAATCACCTATTTTCATGAACTAAAGTTTTAAGCATGAATTGAACCAAGACTATAGTTTTGTTATTTCCAAGGGGAAAATAAATAAATAAATAAAATGATTTTCTCTTCATATAGCATTGATATTTGAATTCTCTAGAAAATCACTTCCATTCATATATCATTTTTTCAAGATATTAAAGTGGTTTACGTCTCTGTTACAAAATGTGGTGTCAAGAAGCCTAGAAGGACTTGGTGATTTTGCTTCTACTGAAAGCTATTATTAATTGTTGTCTCATTCATGCCATGGCCTATATATATCTATTGAACTACTTTCATATATAATTCATCTAGAAGGATGATCAAATTTGCTCACGTTAGCTTTACAATTAGTCTATTAACTAAATTAATTTGGCCAATTGTTTATTTTATCATTATTTTGTTGTTTGCTAATACAAGTTGTATGTAGTGTTGGTAAATGAAGATGTGGAGATGTGGGTGTGGTGGGTCAACCCAAGAGATGGTAAGGAACTAGGAAGATTCATAGAGAGAGAGAGAGAGAGAGAGAGAGAGAGAGAGAGAGAGAGAGAGTAAATATTGGGGAAGGGGGTGTGGGTGTGGAGTAGGATTAACTATAGTGTATATGTGTTGTATCATGTATGAGTTGTGGGCTATGTATGTGAGGTGGGGGGCCACAAGTAAGCAAGTTGATGGGGTTCACATGAGTGTGGACTGTATTTTAGAAAGTTCATCCCCCCCTGGGCTTTAGCTGCTTCTGCTGACTACCAACATGGCCTCTCTCTCTCTCTCTCTTTGAGCCCAAAACAACACTTTTGGGCATATTTGTTGTTTAACACTTTTGTTTGGCTTATGACACGTAGAGCAGATGACCCAGAGGTTATCTAGACCTTGGTAGCTTCCAAACACCTTTGATTGTATTTAAAGTTTATTTTTTATTTTTTGTGTGTCAACCATCTTAATTTGGCATATACTTGTATTTCTTATTCAATACAGGATAAGTTTAATGGTTGTGAGGATGGTCCGGACTTTAAGGCTAGGAATGCCATTTTCCATGAGTTGATAGGTCATGGCGGACATGGATATTGTCGCACATACGTGAGAACTGTGCCTCAGAGAGCGGTGTATAAAGATGGTGCTGGGCCATCACAGTCAACACCCCAGATCACCTAGTAGGTTTGTGCGGAGCTAAGGGATGAGTTGAGGGAGGAGATGCGAGCAGAGTTCTCTACACATTTACAGCAGATGAGAGCTGAGATGATGGCCTTTGTGTTACAGGGGGCGAGTGTGGATCCTAACAGACAGGTTCGATATAAATTAAATTGTTTGATAGTTAAATTTTCACACAACATTATGTATAAAATTCGAATATGATTAACACATTATGCATTGACTGTCATAGGTTTCTGATGCATCGAGTGGCCACCGGGCATTTAGGGAATCTGCAGAAGACGAGAATCCATATACACCACCACCAGAAGATCAGGTATAAAATGTATCTTTGCATTCTAAGCTAAAATGTATCTTTGCATTCTTTGCATTCTAAGCTAAGAGACTTATGGGAGAAGACGAGACTTAAATCGGGTTCCCGGATTGGGAGTTAGAGGCGGATTTCACTTTAGGCAAACTAGTTCCTTAAGAAACTTGAATTCGAAGTGTTGACGCCCCAAAATCACCAAACGGGTTCGGATTAGCACGAAAATTGGCACGCACGACTGCCTAGGAACGAGAAACTTGTGGGAGAAGACGGTGCTCGAATCGGGTTCCCGGTTTGGGAGTTAAAGTCGGATATCACTCTAGGCAAGCTAGTTCCTTAAGAAACTTGAATTCGAGGCGTTAATGCTCCAGGAGGCATGGATTTATGAGCTTTAGCACGAAACTTGGCACACACGACCGCCTAGACACGAGAGCCTTGTGGGAGAAGACGGGGCTCGAATCGGGTTCCCGATTTGGGAGTTAGAGCCGGATTTCACTTTAGGCAAACTAGTTCCTTAAGAAACTAGAATTTGAGGTGTTGACGCCCCCAAAATCACCAAACGGGGTCGGATTAGCATGAACTTGCCACACATGACCGCCTAGGCACGAGAGACTTGTGGGAGAAGAGGACTCAATCGGGTTCCGTTTGGGAGTTAGAGCCGTATTTCAGCTCTAGGCAAACTAGTTCCTTAAGAACTTGAATTCGAGGTGTTGACGCCCAAAATCACAAACGTGGTCGTTAGCACGAACTTGGCACACGACCGCTAGGCACGAGAGACTTGTGGGAGAAGACGGGGCTCGAATCGGGTTCCGGTTTGGGAGTTAGAGGATTCTCTAGGCAACTAGTTCCTTAAGAAACTTAAATTCGAGGTGTTGACGCCCAAAATCACCAAACGGGTCAGTTGATACGAAACTTGGACACACGACACTAGGCAGAGAACTTGTGGGAAGACGGGCTCGAATCGGGTTCCGGTTTGGGAGTTAGAGTCGGATATCACTCTAGGCAAACTAGTTCCTTAAGAAACTTGAATTCGAGGTGTTGACGCCCAAAATCACCAAACGGGTCGGTTTAGACAAAACTTGACACCACGACCGCTAGGCGAGAGACTTGTGGAGAAGACGGGCTCGAATCGGGTTCCGGTTTGGGAGTTAGAGTTGGATATCATCTAGGCAAACTAGTTCCTTAAGAAACTAGAATTCGAGGTGTTGACGCCCAAATACAAACGGAGTCGGATTGGCACGAAACTTGGCACACATGACCGCCTAGGCACGAGAGACTTGTGGGAGAAGATGGGGCTCGAATCGGGTTCCCGGTTTAGGAGTTAGAGTCGGATATCACTCTAGGCAAACTAGTTACTTAAGAAACTTGAATTTGAGGTGTTGACGCCCCAAAATCACCAAACGGCATCGGTTTAGCACGAAACTTGGCACACATGACCGCCTAGGCACGAGAGACTTGTGGGAGCAGACGGGATTCCAATCGGGTTCCCAGTTTGGGAGTTGGTGCCGTATTTCGGTCTAGGCAAACTAGTTCCTTAAGAAACTTGAATTCGAGGTGTTGATACTCCAAAATCACTAAACGACGTCGGTTTAGCACGAAACATGGCACACACGACCGCCTAGGGACGAGAGACTTGTGGGAGAAGACAGGGCTCGAATCGGGTTCCCGGTTTGGGAGTTAGGGCTAGATTTCTGTCTAGCCAAAATTATTTACTTAACTATCTTTGTAATTATATAGTAGTTAATTTTTTATGTTTTTTTGTAATTAAAATACTAACACATAATTATATTGTCATTAATTATTTTTATTTTTTATTTTCAGATATTTCCTGAGTAGCAGTTTGCTTCTTGTGGAATGCAGGCGTGTGAAGGTTGCGACTAACTTTTGTTTTTGTAACCCACGGAGGAATCATGACGAAAATTTTTATTTTTGATTTACGTTGTTTAAATTTGTGAACAACATTATGTATGTATTATGCAACATTATGTGGTGGGATAATTTTGCAAATGTGTTGTTATGAATGGAAGAATATTTTAATTATGGATGAATTTTTATTTATATACTAGAATTTTTATATTATTATGTAATTATCGGTTTCTTTTTTAGTTATTTTTCATTTAATATAGGTAATTTTCATAGTTTTAATAATTTTATTGTAGTTTTTTTTTTCTTAGACGGCACCACACCGTCTCAAAAAAAATTAGAACCAGGGTTTTTATGACGGTAGCATAGCCGTCGCAAAAGATATTGGCATTAATTAGTTGAAACAAAGGACCTTTAGCGACGGTATTCTTTACCGTTGCAAATAATATTTTTAGAGACAGAATGTTTGCGGTCTCAAATAACCATTTAGTGACGATATTTTTGCTGTCGCAAATAACCTTTTTAGCGATGGCAACACAGTGTTGTCTCAAAAAATTTAGATTTCCACGCATTAATGTCGACATCATTTTGCCATCGCAAAAAAGAGGCGACAGTGTTGTACCGTCGCTAAAACCCTTTAGCAACCCATTTTGTTATGACCCCCCACTTGCCGTCACTAAAAGGCAGTTGCCGTTGCAAAAAAGCTTTTAAGACGGCGTTTTGGGTATTTGCAACGGCATTTTGCCGTCGTAAAAAAGCAAATTTTTTGTAGTGTATAACATATATATATATATATAGATATATTTTAAAACATGTGTAAATTAATCTCGTAATATATATAATAGTTTCCTCTTTTTTTCCTTTTTCTTTTTTGTATTACTAGAATTATTAATGAAAATATATTTATAATGTCTTATTTAAATAAAATTAATAGTGGTGTTACTAAAATAAAATGTACTTTAAATTTAGGGGTTGTTTAGGATGATCTAAATAAGTTGTCGTTTCGCAATTAACTTTTTTAGTTGACTTTTTGACTATTTTAGCTTGGTACTAAAAGTTTGTTTGCTTTGGCTTTTTTTGATTTTTTTGACTTTTATAAGAGAAAAAATGAAATGATTGTCGTTTGGATGTGATATTTTGTCTTATAGTCAGTTTTGTCTTTTGTACTTTTGTAGCCAAAAAACAAATATCAAAGGAAGCATTTTTACTTTTTACAAAAATATGTGCAGAAAAGTAAAGAAGTGATGTGGCAAAAAAAAAATGATAAAAATTGTAAGTATCTCCAATGGAGTCCAACAACTAATTTAACACACTAGTATTGAATCTTCTCTAATTGTTATTATTAGACGTTTGCCAAGGTGGTGTTTAATTATCTAATTCAGTACTTAAAATTTAATATATTAAATGATAATTAATTAAGTATGTTTGATAACTATAATTGATATTATTTTAAAAATTAAGTGCCTTTTAAAATGGAGGAAATATCATTTTGTTCCTCAAACTTTTTCAAGCCTTTTAATTTGACCTCTTGTCACGCTCCAAAATTTGGACAATTAAATATTAAATTAGGACTAAACCCCCAATCAATATTCCATCATCCAAATCCTAGGGACGAAACAAAAAATAAAAAAATAAAAATAAATATTCTTGTCTCCATAAGATTTAAATAAATTCCATGCTCAAAAGCTTACAAGGGAGTAAAAAAACTAACAAAACGCCAACTAAACCATCTACCATAAATTTCATAACTAACCAATACCTCCAACATTAAAGTAATAATAACTAATCAAAACAACTTAAATAATGCAAAGTTGAAAAATAACCTACAATGTCAAATTATCACAATACTAAGGTTATAAAAAAAATAATAAATAAAATAAACTAATATCAACCGTAAGATCAAGAAAACAAAAGAAATTCAAGAGACATGTCCAACAACGATAGTTATTTCACATCATCATCATAGCTCCAACTAATCCTGCAAAGGAAGCTCGGTTGCGCTCAAATAGAATGCACTCGAGATATCAAGAGATAAAACGGGTCAGCATATAAGTATATTGGTATGAGTACAAATATTTGACACCCACGTGTCCACCAGACACAAACAAAAATACATTTAATTCTTGTTACGGGACAAGACAAGTAGTTCCATCCGCATCGAGACGAATAAGTAGTTTCTCGAGATATGGTGATATTTAGTTTCTTGCCCGTACACAACGAAATATAAATTGAGTATAAAATCAACAAAATAAAAATAAAAATATGGTAGATCAGCCTTGCATAAAAAGTTATTAAAACCCACCATTCTGCAAAAAAATAAATTTAGTATAATTTAATCATAAGTAACTTGCTGAAGAAGTATAAAAATGCACCGTTTCATGCTTAAATAATTCGAATTGATCAAAACTCAACGAACAAAATCCTAAACGAAATTCAATCGAAAAACCTAGAACTGAAAACGAAAAGAAATTGATGTAAGATGAATTTTTTTCGAAAACGTTCAAAACACAAAAAGTGTTCAGAATAATGTTTTACTTCAGTTTTTGCGAAACCAATAAAAATGAGCTTGTTTCGTGGGTTAAAACAACCTCTAAAATCTGCATTGCTAAAACGAATCAAAACTACTATAACTAAGATCATCTGATTATAAGTTCTAATCGATCTTTTTAATAACAAGTTAAAAAACAAAAGTTGATGCCTCTGCTCAAATTTCATAATTTATCAAGGTCGATTATTATTTGTGATGTACAAATCAATATAATTCAAACTATACATATAAGTTCATATTTAATTCTTTGTACCTTAACTCCACCACTTCGACGTTTCACTTCCAGCCTACACATATATCCCATGTGCCTCCCATATACCTAACACCGCTCCAAAGCCAAACTTGCACGGGGATATCGTCCCGAGTTTGACCCACTCTCCTCGGATGATTAGCATATACGTACGTGCGTAAATCAAAACACTCGTCTACTCATGAGAACGAGGCAACAATATATATATACACAATCTCTCATCTACTCATGAGAACAAACATAACAATGCCAAGCCTAAGGCATTTAAATAAATCTCATAATCCTTACATTTTTTTTCTTATACACTCTTTCTCACCATCACTCAAATAAAACAACAATCTATGGAGTCATTGTGGAGTATAATAAATTTATCTATGGGTTCTAACTTTGTTTTAATTTCATATATCCATGAGTGTGATTACAACCATAAAATAAACCCATATAAAACCTTACATACAATACTAATCAAAATAATTAAAATCAATCAATCATTTAAAAACCCTGAACCTTACATACACAACTAATCAAAATAATTAAAATTGATCAATCATCTACATGCAAGTACGAAATCAATTCAACATCAAATAAATAAAAATAAATAAATAAAATGTAACACCCTCAAAATAACTACATTAAACCCATCAAATAAATATGCATTGATATATAAAAGTCCCACAACCTTACATTCATCAAAGTTTCATTACAAAAGTATTACATGTTAACAACAAAAGCAAAATGCCCTACGGGCTTACAGCTTTCCAAGTTAACACTTGGTTACAACAAAAGAGTACTAACTCATTTACATATTTAGCCCTTGGCTTGAATTTACATGTAATACATCAAAAATAAAACGACAAAAGTATGTCCGCCTCTAGCCTCCCAAGCTATGTCCTTGGAGGTGGCATGCTACCTGTACCTGAAAATGATATTCCCATATAGGGTGAGCCACCGCCCAGTAGAAATACACTAAACCAACCATGAACAATGACTAAAAGATTAGCAATTGATAGATGGCCAATACTGATATGTTCACATAAATCACATATTTATGTCATACGACTTATGAGTCCAAGTTACTTTTCATTTTCCCTTTTTCAACAGATAAGCATATTAGCTCTATCACCCTCTCAACAAATATGTATAAAAACTATATCCCACATTCACAGATAAGCATATAAGCTATATCCACATTCTCAACAGATATGTATAACAACACTATCTTCACTTCTCTAGACAAGCATATGAGCTGTATCTACATTGATATCATCATCAAGAGCATGTTTATGTAATTATATTAATAATGGTTCCTTTCCGAAAGTTGCCTCACAAGAAAGTGTTTTTCATACAAAGCTAGAAGAATATATCCTCTTCGAACCCTTTCAAATTGTTGTTTATTCAATCATACGTGCTCTAATATTGCTTCATATACTTAAAATTTTAACACTGTTTCAGATGTACGAACATTCTAAGCAATGTAGATTATCGCTATGGATGATACACTAGGTGTCAACTTGTTTATAGCACAAGGAGTCATTATCAAGCAAATCACCGTGGACATTTTTTTTTTTCTTATCCAAACAAATATCTTGAGGAACTTTCTTTTATATATTTTTCTTTTTTTTATTTGTTTTTGTTGGTTTAAACAATTCATTCCCACTACTTTCAAATGCACCTATAAATAAGAGGTGATGAAAGCTCAAAGTCCAACATAGATAAGCAAGCATTAGACTCACTTGGCTTTAGTGAAATTTCTCTGTTCTCCGTGCATTGCATTTGTGAAATTTCTCTGTTTCTGAACATCAACACTCTCAAAAATGGATAGAGTTAGAGATTTGGCGTCAAAGAAGGCTGCGGTGATCTTCACCAAGAGCTCATGTTGCATGTGCCATAGCATCGAGGCACTGTTTCGTGAACTTGGTGCAAGCCCGGCAATCCATGAGCTTGACCGCGATGCAAGTGGGCGAGACATGGAGCGTGCGCTGCAAAGACTAGGTTGCCAACCCTCAGTCCCAGCAATTTTTATAGGTGGGCAATTTGTGGGCTCATCAAAAGATATCATATCTCTTCATGTTGAGGGGTCTCTAAAACAAAAGCTCATTGATGCTGGAGCTATATGGCTCTAGTACCCTCAAACCAGCCTACGTTATGTATTTGTGTTCATGTTCGTTTTTGTGTCATGGTCATACTCACTGAGTCCTGATACCATGTTCAAAGTAAGGTGGTATTAAGGGCTCTTTTCTTTTCTTTTCTTTTTTCTTTTTCTAAGTTCGGTGACTATGTTTTATAAGAGCCAGACTGCCACTCTATATGTATGGAATGGCTAATCAAGACTTTACAATTTATGTGACAGTTTGTACTTTATTTCCTTATAAATATTGGAAACTAAAAAAAAATATAAAAAAATATAGATTTTTTTGTTGTTTGCTTAGTTTTCCCCCTCCCAGAACTTATACTCTGGAAGTACTACCCGCTCGAGCGCCCACCGACCCGCTCGAGCGCCACCGCTCGAGCATAAACAAACCTGCTCGAGCGCAAAAATCACATCTGCAGAAGTTTTACAGAGACACGAAATACTGGAAGTGTGTAATCCCTGCTCGAGCGGACAGGCCAAAATCTGGGCAACTAGTTTTGGTTTCTAAACTCAACCAACCCATAACAAACCTGCCCAACACATCCTATAACTCAAATACGAAGTAAAAAGGATGTAAACAAGATAATAATCAACTACCAACATCCACGGACACATGTCCGGATCACTGTTCAACAAGGGTAAACCCGGGATCGCTATATAAAAACCACGAATTAAACATAAATTAAAGGAAGTGGGTTTTGCACTCACAATATTTGTTTGAAGATAAAATAAATATTTGAAGAATTAATGGAGCCACCAAAACAAACCCCTAACCCTTTCTTTTTCTTCCCTCTCCTCTTTCTCCCCTTGCCGCCGTCTCTGTGTTCTTTCTCAATTTCTTTGATTAATCTCTCTCTCTCTCTCTCTCTCTCTCTCTCTCTCTCTCTTTCTTTCCCTCCTACGGCTGCTGATGGAAATCTTCCACCAAAAAGTGATTAAACCTAGGTCTATTATAGTATATCTAATTGACTATTATATTTATATCTTACACATATAATACAAATACAATATACATAAATATGAATATGGTATATATTTTATCAATATATAAACACCTTTTTTTAATTATTTTTTTAAACAAAATAAATATATCAATATTCGGATTAATTACCTATAATTAAATAACACATTAAATTAATTAAATACCACATTAAATTCTCATGTATCCACATAATTAATAAAACCAAAAATAAAATAAAGTAATAATAATAATAAAAAATAAATAAATAAATAAATAAATAAATAATGACTTACGAAAACTCAGGGTCACTATACCTCCAAACTTTGATTAATATCAATTTGACGCCCAAATTTTTGAAATTTTGATCAATTTCGTGAGACGCCCAAAAAATCGGGAATATTAATGAATATAATAACAAAGAAATACAAGGTACTGTTAAAGTAACAAGTGTGGCACCCTAAAATCTACTCTAAGATTGAAGTCTAGGAAACGTCACTAGTGAGTCTTTGGTTAATAACCACGTAAGATCCCAAGAAAGATTGGAGGAGTCAAAATAGCCTCCCTTTTAAGTCCAATCTACTTAGGTAACAAAGCTACCTTTGTGATAAATCGTAATAAGGTATTAACCCAAGGTCTACATAAGTTGACGGAAAATAAAAATAAGTTAAAAAAGAGATATATAATAAAAATAATAATTATGAAAGATAAGTCGTAATGATATCAAGAGTTTTAGACATTATAATTCCAAACAGGATTATAAAACAAGATTCAACGAAACTAATTCCTAATTCTTCTAAGATAGTCATACGTCTTCAAATATTTCAACTTTGTCTTCGACCGGGTAAAAGTCTTCAATACTTGGCATAAAACACCATGAGCTTGGAATGCCCAGCAAACTCACACATACTCTATCCATTTTTCTCAATCTAATATACAATTACAATTACAATTAAGTAATGAAGCATGATATTCAAGTAAACAAGTAAAGGGTTATAAAGTTAGATGTTAGAAATCCAGAAATTTCCCAAAGAGATTTCATCCTCCTAATAACAAGAATTGGACTTGGATTATTCAATATGCCCTCACTTTTGCTGCTTTGTAAACCTTACCTCGGATGCCTACAACGGTTATGTACTATGTAGCGCCAACTGAGGACCTCAAATGAGATGGTAAAATAAGGGTCTTGTTCATAACTTCCTCCAACCTTTTCTGTCATAAACACCTAGGGTCCGAATACAACCGGTCCATTCAAAGATTTCGTACAACAACTTGCGCAAGACTTAACCTTCAATTAGGGAACACATCCCATCAGTCCATACTTGAAATTAACACATTATCATCTCATCATTATTCAAGTGATAGAAAACCCAATACCACCCCATGTAATTTTCCCTTGAGTTAGATATTTTAAGTTAGAGTTAGAAAAAACTATTAAGACAATAATTTATATACAAGTATGAACATCATCAAAGCACCATGGTAAATAAATATAGGCACAACAATAACACCATGGTAAATAAATATAGGCACAACAATGAAGATATCATACTAAGGCCCAAACAAGAGATAAGAAGCACATTCATCAAATTAAAAGTATGAAATCATCAACAAATATAAATTTCCAAATTACATACACTTTAAAGATCACAAGCTAAGAGACATTTCTAGAATTTTATTTTATTTTATTTTAATTTTTTTTGATTTTTAATTTTTTTTTTCTGAACTCGGCCTTACTATGATTTGTAGAGAATTTTATCTAGTTCTAAATCATCTTTCAGAAATGGGATAGGTTTTCTAGATTTTCAGTTATTAAAGAGATACTCTAGCACTATCCAGATTCATCCACTGTTACGAAAATCAGATTTTCTTTTAAACCACTTACTCTTTTTTGATAAAACCATTTTTACTTGAAATTTAACACTTTAAAGAAAGTTTTGACATAAAAATGAGGTCAAGAGGATTTTTCTTCATTTTTCTAAAATTTTTGAAGTGGGCTAAAAATACCGGTTATTTGTGCACAAAACTTGAAATAAAAAGAATTATACGAAAAGGAGGCAACCATGGGAAATTTTGTACTTCTTTTATGATGAAAACATGCCAAATAATATACTAATGACTCATATTTTTAGTTTGAAGGTGTGCCTTTAAAAATAATGTATGAAATGGATAGAAATTTGGTGACTTTGTTTCAATAAGGAAAAATACAAGCAAGGTAACCAACAAAGTACAACTTTGCTTATTTAAATACAAGAACCATAAATATAAACATATGAAAACTATATTCTAAGCATCTAATATCATGTATTTAGAACAGAAAAGAAAGGAATATGTTGTGTTGTGGCTTACTCTCTTGCTTAGGATTGCTAGAGTTGGACTAGGCTTTCTCTTCTTTTCTTCCTTCCTCCTCTCAAGCTCACACCTTGCTCTCCTCTCTCCCTACCAGCTGTGTTTGTGTGTTTGAGTGTATAAAAAAAAAACTAGGTGGATGGTTGTATTATAGAAAGAAAAAAAAAATGATGAAAAGTCTAAAGAGCCCTTGGTTGGAATTGAATGGAATATGACTGGATTTAATTGAAAGGTAATTGAATGGAGGTTGATTAAGAGGTTTAAATACGATTTAAATCATGATTTAACTATAGGTTAATTTGATTGGAATTAGATTGGTTGTTAGTACAAATATGTTTCCATAATTTTTGGTCCAAGTCAAATTTTGTTCCTTAAATCCATGAAATTTGCTCCAAAAGTACATCACAAATCTCCTAGAAAGGGTGGTTGACCATGTGCTTCAATTGACTAGGGTTTTTATCATTTCTTCGTACATTTATATTCATATATATGTTGTAAAAGGGAATATTATAATGGAGTGTACTTATATATATGTATGTATATATATATATATATAAAGTAATGAATTTGAGGCTAACGCACAATATTAATAAAGTTTGAGGGCATGGACTAAATTTATTAATTAAAATAATTATTTCAAGTATATAATTAATTAAAATAGTGATAGGAAAAAACAATTCTGTTTGCATTACTTTGCTTTGAATTAGAAGATAGGTAATCTATCAAAACGATGAAAATTGAAAATTAGGGTTTATAGTGATTAAGCTATAATTAGAAAGTCAAATAATTAATATTATAGCGTTAGAAATGATTACTAAGGTACCGAGGTTGATTAAGGTTATCATGATTTCGTCTAGGATGTGTTTTCAGTTCTAGGGCTAAATTTGCAATAAGGTAAAAATTTAGGGTCTTAATTGTAATAATATCAAGGTTAGGGTTTCAAAAGAAATTACAAAAATTGGGGTCTCTACAATCTATTCCCTTTGCACAAATTTTATCCACAAAATTTAAGCCATTTATCAAGTCTCGAAATGTTGTGGGTAATTCGCCCGTACTTTGTGCCAACGTACTTTGGTCATCTAGATCATCTTTTTCTCTTAAGTTCTTCTCCATTCTATCTAGAACCACCACTAGTCTCGTTCTAATAATATCATTTTGAATATGAATTTCTTCCCAATTAATGACGCAAGGGGGTGCATTGACTTTCTATGGTTCTCGAAAATTTTGAACTGCTTGTAGTACGATATTGCTACTCTAGAGTGAAGGCCTATGTTGCCAATTTTTTGATGTGATGGTCCATAAACTTGTTAAGAATTAATCTCATTGACCCTATGGTAGGTTGCTAATGCCATTGTATTTGTCGTAGTTGGGGAAGCTAGTTTATCCTTCTTAAACAAAAAAAAAATAAAAAAATATGTCCAATCAGATGTATGAGTTGTCTCTTTCTTCTGATAGTCGTCGATAATAGCTTGATGTATGAATAATGAATTTATTTCTAAGGTGAGGTCGAGGTCGGGTTTCTTTAAATCTTGGAAATCAAAAATCAAATGCACAAATATTTTCTAAGTGTCGCATACAAGGTCTATATACTATAGATATGAAAGAGTACAATAAAAGAAAACAATTGCTTGAGAATTGTGAAATACGAGTGTTAAGACACTGAGACTTGGACTAAAAGAATTTACACATCTATGCTCGGCTTATAAAAGTCATTCTGAAAAGTTATAATTTCTATCCTTGTTACATTTTTTCCCCTAAGTTAGCCATGGCTCGTACTACGGTTTCTTAGGTCCGTACGCAGTGTACTGCTCACTTTCAGGGTATTGCTTAGTGAGGTCTTCATCTTCTTTTTCTTGCAGTGCGAAAACTTTGCCAATATTGTTAAGTCCAGGCCTCTTGTTGCCTCCTTCCCTCTGGTATTGTTGACCGGTTTGTCATGCCTTGTTCATTCATAGCTTTAGCCTTCCAATCCTTTGTGCGTTTGCTCATGTTACTTCTTTCTGATATCCTGATTGAGTGAGTTAGGGACATTTATTCTTAAAACGTCCTGGTTGGCCACACTCATAACATTTTCCCACCTAGTCATTAATCATATTCCTCTACTCTTGCCTACGCCTCTAGCTGTTCGTTTCTGGACCCACATGGGATTGATCTTTGTCTTTTCTCAAGCTCTCCCTTCCCACTCATTTTCCAAAGCTGTATCTACCACCTCTGCATAGGTCTGCAAATGTATGGGTACAACCTTTCCTCTAATTGAAGGGTCCAATCCCCATTCAAACTTCCTTGATTTCTCTTCATCATTTGCTACATATCTGGGGGCGTAGCGAGACAATTTCTCAAACTTTGTGGCGTACTGAGTTACTATCATGTTACCCTACTCTAAGGTCTGAAACTCCTAGACTTGTCCTGTCTGATAGTGCTCGGAAAGTACTTCCTGAAAATAGATTTTTAAACTGCGCCCACCTCATCATTGTGATGTCCCTAAATTCCTTGATTAGGGTTCACCAATAGTCTGCTTCCACTTCTAGTTGCTAAAGCAATCTTATCAGCATGCTCGACTATTCCCATTGTATCGAGTACCTTTTCAATCTATCGGATCCAAATCTTTGCCACCTTCGGGTCTGGCACTCCTGTAAATTTGGGAGGTCTGTGCTTCCTAAACTCCGAGGAGACGAGTTCTATGGTTTTGTCGGTTCCCTTTTAATTGTCCCAACTCTTCTAGAATTTGGTTCCTAATGTGATTTAGGGTTTTGGCCTCTAAAAGCACGGGTCCGTTCTTAGGGTGTCGATTCCTTGGTACAACATTCCTGATGCGTTGTTGTTCACATGTTCGGGGCATTGTTGCTGGTTTCATCATTGACATGTGTACTCACCATGCTGTTCATAGTACATGGTGAGGCATAAGTCAGGGTCTAATTACAGAGCTAATTTCTCTAATGTAACCAACTAATCTTAAGGTTAGGGTTTAATTAGCCGTGCTTGAAGTAACAAGATTAAGTAGTAAATAACAAATATAGGAAAACATATAAGACAACTTCATATATATATATATATATAGGCAAAATAATAACTCTAAGAGTTTCAAGATTGGATTAATAAAAGGAATGAAAGGATATGAAGCAGTTATAGCATCAATTAACACAAGGATCAACTGAAATACGTATAAATGATATAATGAAATGGATGACATTACGGTTTCAGAGTTTAATGCGGTCAAGGTTATAGAAGTAGTGACTAATCTAGATATCTAACTTGAAACTGCGTTGGCCATACGTGTTTCAAAATAAATATCCAAGATTTATCACTGAGTTAAGAAAACACAACTGTTTACAATAACACAACATAGTAAAGTCCTCTTCATTAAGATTAGGAGAGCCTTAACATAATCGCTTGATAAAAATTGACATTTATTATTTGTAAGGAATTTTCAGATCCTTACTGGCACGCTTGAATTACATTCATGGCCTTTGAAGTGTCAAAAAATAACTAACAGTGACCATTTCTAAATAATAAGAGATAAAATACAATTGACCTAAATCACATGGATAAAACAGATTTTGCCCTAATTTGTAATAATAAAAATAATAAAATAAAATTTTCAACCGTTCCTTAATCCCTAACGCACTAATTAGACATTAATTGTGTTCACACTGTGTGCCTTTATATAGCAATCGAAACAAAAAACTACGAAAAAAGATTTTGTACCAAAAAACCAAAATGAAACAGAAAAAGAAATTGCTCATTCTCTCTCTTAACTCTCTTTCTTATTTTCTCTCTCTTTGGGTCTCTCTCTCTCTCTCTCTCTCTCTATATATATATATATATATGTGCATTCAACTACTATTTTCAGGATTTGAGAGTTGATAATGTTTTTGAAAAAATGGCAGTTCACCTAGGAAAACTAGTAGTCTGGTGTCTGATCAAGCCAAACCCTGCTCACCTAGCTTAGTCATGCATGATTTTCATGCTTATTTTTTAAGTTTGAACTCAAATACTATTTCACTAGTCGGTGAGACGGACTTGCTTAGGTTGATCTCGAATTGATCAAGCTCTCTCTCTCATTTGCTAAAAAAAATTTAAATTATTTTTATTTTTGCCACTCATTTATAAAGTTAGTGATTATATCTCATGGGATTGTTGTACTAGAGTTATTGAAAATTGAATTAGTAAACTAGAGAGTTTACTGCTTTTGATGGTTTTTTTTTTTAAAATAAATAAATAAATAAATAAGCATGGCATATCTTCTATTAGAGAAACTCATCAAAATGACAATATTAATGCTTACTGAAAAAATTAAAAATTTTCGTGATATTGATTTGTGATTATATTTCAATTTTAAACAATAAATAGCAATCACAATCAAACAATCAAATAATAAATTAGCACAACGATTTAATGTGAAAAAAAAAATCACAATTAGAGCACTTCCAATTGTGATAAAAAATCGACGGCCAAAGTTATAAAACAATCCACTAAGAAGACAAAGGAATTACACACAGAAATTCTCAATTACCTAGCGAATCCACGCCCAAATTGAAGCAAACTCGATGTGTCTCTTCTACCTCCGTCTTCACCTCAGAATTGCTTTGCCCAACATTGAATCCACAATGCCGATGTTGAATCCATGACGATAAACAGAGTCGCGAATATCGCTTAAGCCACCACTTTATTGCTCAAGCGGTGTGAGTAAAGGCAGTGCAAACATATAGGCCAACTGCACGAGCGCAATATCTACCGCTCAAGCAGTAAAACTTGTTTCTTAGAAGTTCAGAATGTAGGCAGAGATATTGGATAAACCATTTCACCGTTCGAGCGCTCAAACAACTTTGACTTCTTCATTCAATCCCCATACATAGTCAACGAAGTGGCAAATAAGGAATGCTCAAGATACAGAACGTCAGCACAAACTCTTCTACACAGGTACAATTCAGATTGGATTTCCATCTAAATACTCACAATCTCATTGAAATAAAAGTACGAATAAAATTACAACTAATTTTTTTTTTGATTAAACGAAATTGCCAATTATAAAAATTTAACACTTATAATAAACACCAAAGCATGCATGCATATGTCCAAAAAAAAAAAAAAAAAAAATTCTCTTTTTGTCCATTCGTGAAGGAGAAGAAATGATATTTCTATTTCTATTTATTTTTATTTTTATGTAGTTGTATATTATAAAGTTGGTGTCTGGAATCACATATCCATAAGTAATGCTAGCCACCATTTTTTGACAAATTCACTTATAATGATTTGGTAAAGACATTGGACTATTAATTATTAAGTTTGTAACAAATTAAAAGTTAATATTTATCTTTACATATCATTGTGGATTGTGGATAGAAAAAGAATTTTTTTTTTTAATAGTGTCCAAACATTTTTTTGCATGCAATTGTATATTCCTGTTTTGTAATGTACAGTGTACTAGTACTAGGTAATTAAGGATTGTTGAGCTATACGGAAATTGGCTTTTGTAAAAGTTGGTGTAATACTCCCCATTGTGATGGGTGAGGTATTATTTATTTTATTAGACAAAAATAATATTATTTAAAAATACTTGTTAATCAGTCTTATTAATTATATATATTTATTTATACCTTCACTAATAAATTTATAATTGTAAATTTATTTATAAAAATAAGAGAGACTAATAAATTTATCAATTGATAAATCTATTAATAAAACTTAATGGATAATAAGGCCAAGTTTGGGAAGACTAAATAAGTGCACTTTTTGTCTTTTTAGACTAAAAAATTGAGGTTGAAAATATGGATGTTTGGGTTAACTTTTTGACTTTTTATTGAAAAATGTGTAATAAAAAATTGTAAAAATTGGTTTGTAGAGGAAAATTTGAATTGGGAGTTGTGCAGCCGTAATTATTGACTTTTGGTGAATAGTGTTAACTTTTTAACTTTTTGAGTAACTTTTTGGCTTTTTGACTTTTTTGGAACATCCCAAACTTGGTTATCCTCACATTTGACATACTGTGTTTGGCTAGAATAGTGCTATGCAAATAATTTTTTTTATACAAATAGATAGCTTCTCTCCGATCCACTAGATAGTGCTATTTTGGCCCATTGAATCTATTACGAATTTTATTTCGATAATCTAAACTGTTCATTTTGATTACACTTGTTTATTTCATCCGCATATAAAAATTAGGTAGATCTGATAGTCGTAACATGTTCAATTTTATTGCGTTTAACACCAAAAAAACGGATGGTTTATTTTGAAAAACACAATTAACGTCTTTTTTTTTTTAAATTTATGACAAAAGTAATAAATTGAATAAGTTACAATTATCAAATTAACCTAATTTTTTTGATGTGAATGAAATATACGAAGTGTTCGACAAAATAAATAGTTTAAATCATCAAAATAAGATCATAGTGAACTCCATAAACTCAAACAATGCTTTATAAATCAAAGGGAATCCTTCTCCAAATTTTAAATGGGAAAAATACAAAACAATGGTATTTAAAAAAACATACAAAATCATGAAAAATTTAAAATTTTAATTATTATTAATATTTATAATAATTTTTAAAAATACTAATGATGTGATATTTCTCCATTTTAAATTGTCACTACAATATCATTTTTATTGATCGTGTGCAAATGATAATACTTTACTTTAATTATCCCATGCGATTCTATTATTCTATCTAGTGTTTAGCAAAGAGAAAGTGGGAGCGATATGGGAGCAGTAAAAAAGATGATAGTTGTGGAGTCAAATCGAAGGTACTAAAGGCTCACACGCGATTGTGAGAATGTGAGTAGCACCCGCTGAGATGAGAGACCAATTGGTTGTTGTTCAATACAGTGGTGACAAACATTATTACTAGGATAAATTACCCAAACAAAATTTGTAGATAAATTCAAGTCCTATACCTATATATTTTCTCCTCTTTCATTACACCTTACCTTTTCTTTTTATCTGTCTTTCTCTGATATCAACGACGACCACAACCACGACCACACCTTCTTTATTTTCTTTCTCTTTCTAATCTACAGTTACCGACAACTAGCGACCACCATTGATTTGGGATCATGGGCAACCACCGAGCACCAACTCTTTACTTCATGCTCACTGATGGCAAAAGAGATGAGTTTCTAACGAAGAAGATGAGTAGAACTACTCAAATCTGATGTAAATTTACTCAAATATGATGTAGATCTGTACATGATAAATCTTGCTAAATCAACGTTAAATCAGATCTAAGTAGATCTACGTTAAATCCGGCTAGATCTAAACCAAAATATAGTTATCGGAGTACAAGCATTCTCTATATCTGTATTTTTCAGTCGATCTCTCAGTTTTAATACTTTTTCTGTACTACACACTTCTATTTTCATATTATAATGAAGAAGATTTTCAAGTTCTGAACAAATTGTTTTCAAGTTTTAATTACAGGCGGTGGAAACTGTAGTTTTTTTTGTGTGTGTTGAAATGAATAATTCTTTAGAACTATAAAATTTTGCAGTTTCATAACTTTCTTTAGAGTTGTAAAATTTTGCAGTTTCATAACATGTTTTTCAATTTGATTAATAAGAATAAATACTTAATAAAATCATACTATGAAACCGTAACATTTTATAGTTTCAAAGTTTACTTTTCAATTTGATCAATATTAGAAATCATTTGCTTAAACCCTACAAAAATTGAAAATAACTTTTTTGTCCCCCCATTATTGCTGTTTGTTATTCTTTCTTCTTTCAATTTATCATATTTAGAACATTTTGCTATATTTTTTCACTTTAATTTATCAATTTATTTTTTTCCCCTGCAATATTCTAGATATTCTGGTGAGTCTTCGGCAATATTCTTGACGTCCAACAAACATTCTAGACATTTTGACGACTTCCAGTGATGTTCAGAATATTCCAATGATACTCCGACGAATTTTCAATAATATTCCGGTAACTTCCTGGTGATGTTGAACATTCTGGCAAGTCTCTAATGACCGTTTGAAGAAAGTTCGACAGTGGTGGGATGTAACAGCGTCTTTAAATTTTTTTTTAAAAAAAATAGGATTTTTTGGTAACAATTAAAAACATATAGGACTAATTGGTGCAAGTGTTTTATTTTTGGGCTAAATGGATTTTGAATTTTGTGTATGAGACTTATCAAATTATTATGCCTTTGGCTCCTTTTTGGTCCGTAATTAGATTAGACAGTATTATTGGGTGTGGAGAGTTCAAATTTGGGTTCATCTTAATAATTCAAACCATTCAATGTGTACAGTTTGTTTATTACATTATTCTTATAAAAAAAATTACATTGATTAGATATTAATAGACATTAGTCAACGACAAGTATGATTTTCAAAGTAAATTGTTGATAGAAATATAATATGATCAAATGGCTATCAATATCCAATAAAGTTGATTATTTATAGAAATAACTCGATGAGCTCTACACATTGAACGGTTTGAATTATCGGGATGGTTCTTAATTTAGGTCCACCACGACCCAACAGTAGTTCCCTCCAATCCGATTGCAAACTGAAGAGGAGTTAGCCTTATTATTATTATAGTTATGATAAATTAAGAAAATCATTTAGCAATTTTTGACACTTTAATGATGAGAAAAATCATTTAAAAAAATTATTTGATAGTTATTAAATGTAACAATTATATAAAGTACAAATATATATATATAGAGTTTATACAAAATAAGCATTCTCTTTATATTATAATAATAATAATAATAATAATAATAATAGTAATAATAATAATAATAATAATAATAATAATAATAATATCTTGTATTGAGTTAGAACTCATATTTTTGTATCCAAGTGTTGGCTTGGAAAGATGTAAGCCTGTAGGGCATTTTATCCGATGTTACATGTAATGCTTTATTTAGTAATACTCTGATGAATGAATTAATAAATTGTCTTCTTTAAATAATGCATGTCAATGATATATATAATGGGTTAATTTTGAGGGCGTTACATATATCAACAAATCACAAAATAACTCCCAAAGCATGGCCTACAAACACCTATACAAAAGGTCATGTAAAAGCACAAATCAAAAAAAGTTTGCCTTAAAGATATATTTTCAAAAGATTTAAAAACTGAGCTATCAAATCAGTTGCATTGCAACGTGAGAGAGAAATATATATAAACGACAAGCACAGTAAAACCTTACTCCATTGTACCATGACTATGGCACAAACAAAAACCTTAGTTTCAAGTATGTCATTTTCTCTCTACATTATATGTGTGTGTGTGTTTTCGTACTATACATCCTCCATGAGATTCTTGAGCACAATGTTTTCCATTCTTTTCCCAAAGAAAAAATACCAATCACTTGCTTTTCTTGCTATTGGAGTGAAGAAGTATGTGGTTCGTTGTTCAAAATCCCTACTCCGTTGGGGATTAATGAAATGGGTTTCATTTCATCTCCCTTTTTGAAGATTTTATTTGATTGGTAGTATGTTTTCAAATTGAAAAAGCTTAAAAAAAAAATTAAAAAAAAAATTCATTGGGAAAGCAACTTTTGCAGACCTTAACATTATGTTCAATCTTCAAATGGTAGAAATAGGAGGAGGTGGTTGATTTAATTCTCTCTCTCTCTCTCTCTCTCACAACTTAATATTTCTGACTTTATTTATCATCTTAGGGAGATTGTTAACCCATCTTGGTAATTTTATTTGTACTACTATGGAATATATGTTTGGCAAGCTCTCAACAGCTTTGCGTGAATAACTCTTGAGATTTTTATGTGTTGGGTAAGTAGTTTTCCTGGTGTTTCTCTGTCAGCTTTCTTTACATTACATCAATGGTATTTTCTTTGCAGATCCAAAAGTTTATATTTATATATATATATATATATATATATATATATTATGTTTCCCATTTTGTGTAATGCCCTCAAAAAAATGATATAAATCAACCATGCATAAGATCTACAAATATGATAGAAATGTTACATTTTCATTCATCAGAGTCTACATTACAAAAGATATTACATGCATTACACTTTCATAAATGTCCATCTTGAAACTATAGTATGTAACTCTAATTGATAACAACAAAATAAATGCTCTACGAGCTTACATCTTTCCAAGACTTTGCTAGTTACAACAAAAGAAGAGTCCAGGTCTCTATACAAGCAAAGCCCTCGGCTTGAATAAACATTTAACACAAACAAAACAACAAAATGGAGCCATCAGCTCTTAAACCTCCCAAGCTATGTCCTTGGGGGCGACATGTCACCTGTACTTGAAAATGGTTTCCCAAGTAGGGTGAGCCAAAGCCCAGTAGAGATATGCAAAAACAATATATGAGATTTAACTAATATATAAGTATCAGATAAATGTGCAATATTCTTAACCAACACATATTCTTTCCAAGACCATTCAATATAGATAACCAATACCTCAATTCATTTTAGGTACATCTATTAACCAAATTCATTATTATCAAAACAACCAAAATGAGACTACAACTCAATGGTTCATAATTCAATACATTCATCAATCCAACACTTCTATTTCTTGCCATTTTACGGAATCACATCCGAGGGAACTGGCACCCATATGTATATAAGATTTTGGGACTTTCACCCTAGACACTCCGACCAACTTAATTTTCAATGAAGTCCATCCCCTATCTCCTCCAAAACAATGAAGTACATCCTCTATCTCCTCCCAAACAATGATACATATAAAATGTATTTAAACATGTCATATACAATGACTAATCAAATCACATATTCAATGGTTTAATCAAACCATCATATTCAATGACATAATTCAATTTATTAGTTTCAATTCACCTAATCCACATGTAGTTTCTATAACAATCATAGCTATCCTCCACTGATAGCCCAAAACAGATATTTCTAAATAGATATACAATCTATCAAACAGATAATTTATCAAATTTCCATATGTGAGTGATTTAACAAACCCAACTATACCATTCAATCATACACCCTTCCAATTTCATATTTTCCATGTCAATTTCGTTATTTATTCAAAATAGTCATTTAACACAAATTAGGGCAAAACCTTTCCCCTTTCCCAATATCATCTCCCAGACCCAATCTCACCATTTATTTTCTTATAATACCATAATCAAGCCCTCATCTACATATATGAAGTCAAATATTGGAAACCCTTCTTTCAAAATTTAAACCCAAACCTTAACTTCACCCCAATCTTCCCAAATCCAACCATTTATAGAAAATGACAAATATTTAGGTTAAAACCTATATTAAAGAGTAGGATATCCCTACCTCAAGCTTAGATGAGAGAGAAGAGGGAAAGCTCAAAAGTCAATAGTGGTGAAACCACGTTTTGCCCCGATCAAAATGAAGCCCTTGACAAGCTCTACACTTAATCTCAAAGGAGCAAGGTGAAAAGATCACTCTAGGTGAGTAGATCTAAAGATTTAAGTGAAAAAGTTTGAGTTTTAGAGAGAGAAGAGAGAAATCACGGTTTAAGAGGAAAATGAGAGGGAAAATAATGAGAGAAAAGTCGTTTGGGCCTATTTATAGTATTAAAGAATAGCTCTAAGGTCAAATAAAGTAATAGACCACTTCCAGAAACTTCACCAACAGGTAAGGATCGAACCTTAGGAAGGCTGATGTCGACCCTAGAATAGAATTTCTAAGTCTCCAAGGAACTTTTGACAAGAACAAGTGCGAACAACCAAAGCCAACAAGTTTAAATCGGATTATACTCCTCCAAAACCAACCCATAACAACACCAAAGATTTCCAAAATAAAAATAAAGGATTCGAATACACTTCCCCATAAGCTTTGAAGGATATAGGTGCTACATTTTGTTTTCCATTACCATGTACGTTGTGTTTGGTTGGGAGATTTGGGAAAGGATTTGAAAAGGGAAATAGAAAAGGAAGATGAAATATGAATAAAAGATACCTACATTTCACCTAGTTTTTGTTGAAATAATAAACATGATTTTAGTTCAATTAATTTAAACTTTTTCTAGAAGTATCTATTTATATTTTATTCATGTATTGTCAATATTCATGTATTTTTGAGATTCATGTATTCCTAGGATAAATGTATCTAGGAAGATTCATGTTTGGTACATTGGATGTAGAAGGTATATTGGTCTCTTGGCTTGTTCATTAGAGACTATAGATAACTCATGTACCTAAGTGTTTTAAGTAAGTGTAATCAAAATATTTGAGAGTAAAGAATTCTTCTTCCCTCTTTCGATTTGTCTAGCCTTTGTGTGATCCATTTTATTTCCAACAAAGTAGTATCAGAACAAAGTAGTATCAGAGTTAGGTTGTATGGTGTGATGGGATTCTAGTTTCCCCAGCTTCAGAAAGATAAGTACAACAATTGGTCAATTAAGATGAAGATTGTGCTTGGATCACAAGATGTTTGGGAGCGGTTCTTTGCGGGGCCTTCCCTAGGCAACGAACAGTTAACTTAGAATTGGTATGGACAAGGGGAATCCAACTATTTAATTAAACCAAAGCATTGCGATGGTCCCTGCTGATGCTCACGCAATGTGATTTCTGCCCAATGCTCTGATACCACTTTGTTGGAAATAAAATGGATCACACAAAGGCTAGAGAGATTGAAAGAGGGAAGAGGAATTCTTAACTCTCAAATATTTTGATTGCACTTACTTAAAACACTTAGATACATGAGTTATTTATAATCTCTAATGAACAAGCCAAGAGACCAATATATCTTCTACATCTAATGTACCATACATGAATCTTCCTAAATACATTCATCCTAGGAATACATGTCAGAAAGATGCCTTGCAAAAATCTAAGAAAAAAGATAAGCAGGCCCTTGCTCTCATCCATCAGTGCTTGGATGATCCTTTGTTTGAGAAAGTGGCAAATGCAACCATCGCAAAACAAATATGGGAGCTTCTCCAAAATAGTTATAAAGGAGTTGACAAGGTGAAGAAAGTTCGACCTCAAACATTGAGGTGAGTTTGAAAGTCTTCAAATGAAAGAATCTGAGTCTGTTTCGGATTATTTCTCAAGAGTATTAGCCATTGTGAATCAAATGAAGAGATATATAGAAGATTTACCAGATGTTCGCAGAATGGAGAAAACTTTGTGCTCGTTGCAACCAAAATTTGAACATATTGTGGTGGCTATTGAAGAGTCAAAGGATTTGGAGTCCATGACTATTGATCAACTCTCGGGATCTCTACAAGCTCATGAGTAAAGGCTAAAAAAAAAAAAATTCAAATGAGACTATGGAACATGTTTTGTAAACAAAACACTCTTCTAGAGATGGAAGAGGCCAAAGAGGTTGAGGACGATTACGTGGATGTAGTCACGGAAGAGGTGGAAGAGGTGGTTGTGGCTCATTTGTCAATGAGTCAGAAGGAAGAAACCAATCTTCAAAAGAAAGAAACAAACCCTCATCATCAAGAACGAGTGGAAGAGGAAAAGCTAGAGGACAAGGAAACTTTTCAAGAAGATATGATAAGTCTCAAGTTGAATAATTGCCACCAATATGGCCATTATGCTTCGGAATGCCAAGATGTTACTAACAATCTTGAAGAAACAGCTCATCTTGTTGAACAAAAGGATGAAGTAGAATAGCCTACTTTATTGCTAGCCATCAAAGCCAATGAAGATTTAGAAGCAAATCTATGGTATCTTGACAATGATGCAAGTAATCACATGTGCGGTGATAGAAGCAAATTTGTAGAGCTTGATGAAACTTGGAGAGGTCAAGTTACTTTTGGAGACTCCTCAAAAGTTCCAATAATGGGCAAAGGTACAATTTTACTTCGTTTGAAAAATAAGGATTATAGAATTATGTCTGAAGTATATTTTTGTGCCCAAAATGAAAAATAATATTTTGAGCTTGGGTCAACTTTTAGAAAAGGGTTATGAAATTCAAATGAAGGACCGTACCCTTTCTTTAAGAGATGAAATGAATAATTTGGTTGTTAAAGTTTCAATGACCCAAAATAGAATGTTCTTATTGAATCTTTAAACCGACATGGCCTAGTATTTGAATGCAACCGTGAAAGATAAGTCTTGGGATTGACACATGAGGCTTGGACACTTGAATTTTAGAGGACTAAATTTGATGGCCAAAATAAAGATGGTGCATGGGGTTTGCCTTTATCAACCATCCAAAACAACTATGTAAGGGGTGTCTATTTGGCAAACAATTCCGGAAGTCCTTTCCAAAAGAATCCACTAATAGAGCTATGGAGCCACTAGAGCTTGTGCATATGGATATTTGCGGTCCAATTAAGCCATCATCATTTGGTAAGAACACTTATTTTCTGCTTTTCATTGATGATTTTAGCAGAAAAATCTGGGTTTATTTTTTGAAAGAAAAATTCGAAGCTTTTGGAGTTTTAAAAAAATTCAAGGTATCAACCATCCGAAACAACTATGTAAGGGGTGTCTATTTGGCAAACAATTCCGGAAGTCCTTTCCAAAAGAATCCACTAATAGAGCTACGGAGCCACTAGAGCTTGTGCATATGGATATTTGCGGTCCAATTAAGCCATCATCATTTGGTAAGAACACTTATTTTCTGCTTTTCATTGATGATTTTAGCAGAAAAATCTGGGTTTATTTTTTGAAAGAAAAATTCGAAGCTTTTGGAGTTTTAAAAAAATTCAAGGCATTGGTTGAGAAGCAAAGTGGCTATGTCATTAAAGCCTTAAGATCCGATAGAGGAGGCGAGTTCACATCATATAAATTGAGAGTGTTTTGTGAAGCCAATGGGATTCGTCATCTCGCCACAACAAAACGGTGTTGCCGAGAGAAAGAATAGATCAATCCTTAACATGGCAAGAAGCATGTTGAAGAGTAGGAGAATACCAAAAGAATTTTGGGCAGAGGTTGTGGATTGTGTAGTTTATTTGTCAAATCGATGTCCTATAAGAAGTGTACAGAACATGACACCACAAGAAGCTTGGAGTGAAATAAAGCCCAATGTCTCACGTTTGCGTGTATTTGGAAGCATTGCATATGCTCATGGAGATCAACAAAGGTCCAAGCTGGATTCTAAAAGTGAGAAATACATTTTCATCGAGTATGATTCAAGTTCAAAAGGCTACACACTCTACAATCCTATTACGAGAAAGATCATCATCAGCAGAGATGTGGAGTTTGATGAAGAGAGCACATGGGATTAGAATACTCAAGAAGAAGAAAGTTATGATTTCTTTCCCATTTTTGAAGAAGAGCAATCACTTTCTGAGTTGCTAGAAGAGCCTATTACACCTCCACTATCTCCTCCTCATCATCATGAACCGTCATCGTCGGAAAGAAGCTCAAGTAAGAGAAGGCCCGAATGCGGAGCCTCGATGAACTCTATGAGGTAACTGAACCTATGGATTTGTTTTGTTCTTTTGTTGATAGTGAATCTTTGCAATTTAAAGATGCTAGACAAGATGAGAAGTGGAGAATTGCCATGGATGAGGAGATGAATTCCATTAACAAGAACAACACATGGGAGCTCACTACTATTCTAAAAGGACAAAAAGCCATTGGCGTGAAGTAGGTATACAAGGAAAAGAAGAATGAGAAAAGGGAGAGGTAGAAAGATACAAATCAAGATTAGTGGCAAAATGTTATAGTCAACTTGTTGGGATTAACTATGACGAGGTATTTGCCCCTGTTGCCTGTTTAGAAATTGTAAGGTTGTTGATTTCTCTTGCTGCCAACAATAATTGGAAAATTTATCAAATGGATGTCAAGTTTGCTTTCTTGAATGGGTTTCTTGAGAAAGAAGTGTACATCAATCAACCTATGGGGTACATGATAGCAGGCCAGGAAGATAAGGTTTTCAAGCTAAAGAAAGCGTTATATGGGTTGAAACAAGCACCAAGAGCATGGAATACTCGAATTGACAAGTATTTCATATTGGATGGTTTCACTAAATGTCTATTTGAGCATGCTCTTTACTCTAAAGTGCATGGAAATGGAGATGTCTTAGTTGTTTGCTTGTATGTGGATGATCTTATTTTTACAAGAAACAATCCAAGCATGTTTGAGGAATTCAAGAAAGCAATGATTTGACAATTTGAGATGATTGATATTGGACTCATGGCATACTACCTTGGCATTGAAGTCAAGCAGATGAAGAATGGCATATTTACTTCTCAAGAAGGATATGCAGACGAAATACTCAAGAAATTCAAGATGATTGATTGCAAGCCTGTTAACACCCCCATGGAATGTGGAGTCAAGCTAACAAAGTACGAAGATGGAGAAAAGATTGATGCAACTCTTTTCAAGAGTCTAATTAGAAGTTTACGGTAATTGACTTGCACAAGACCGGATATTCTTTTTGGAGTTGGGTTGGTAAGTCACTTTATGGAAGCACCCACAATGACTCACTTTAAGGCTGCGAAAAGAATTATTCGTTATGTTAAAGGAACAATTAATTTTGGCTTATCTTATTCATCCTCAAATGAGTACAAGCTTGTTGGCGATTGTGATAGTGATTTGGCTGGAAACTTGGATTATAGAAAAAGCACTACTGGCTTTGTGTTTTTCTTGGAAAATACTTCTTTTACTTGGAGTTCAAAGAAACAACCAATAGTAGCACTTTCTACTTGTGAAGTTGTGTACGTTGCTGCTACATCATACACTTGTCATGCAATTTAGCTGACGAATTTGATGAAGGATTTGCAATTTGCACAAGAGGAAGCGACGGAGATCTTGGTTGATAACCAGTCAACAATTGCCTTGGCTAAGAACCCAATGTTTCATGATCGAAGTAAGCATATTGATACGAGGTATCATTTTGTTAGAGAATGCATTGCGAAGAAGGAGGTACAACTCAAGTTTGTGAAATCTCATAATCAAATTGCTTGACATATTCACAAAGCCTCTCAAGTATGAAGACTTCACCAAGTTTCGGACCCTGCTCGGAGTTACTAAAAGTCAAGTTTAAAAGGGGTTGTTGAAATAATAAACATGATTTTAGTTCAATTAATTTATACATTTTCTAGAAGTATCTATTTATATTTTATTCATGTATTGTCAATGTTCATGTATTTTTGAGATTCATATATTCTTAGGATGAATGTATCCATGAAGATTCATGTATGGTACGTTGGATGTGGAAGATGTAGTGGTTTCTTGGCTAGTTCATTAGAGACTATAAATAACCCATGTACCTAAGCGTTTTAAGTAAGTGAAATCAAAATATTTTAGTGTTAAGAATTCATCTTCCCTCTATCAATCTCTCTAGCCTTTGTGTGATCCATTTTATTTCCAACAGTTTCATACACCTCTTCCCTTTCTTTTTTTAAATCCCTTCTTAAATCCCCCAACCAAACACAGCATTAGTATTGTTTGTAGATCGTACTTTTATTTTTTGTTTTTGTTGTGGATACTATTGATGGGTTTAGTTGATTTTGCATTTTTGATTTCTTGAGATTAGATATGTTTATGTGGTATTTTTTTTTTTGTTTTTTTTATTAGAGAAAAAGAAGAAGTAATGCTAATCTTTTTTCTTATCTTATATTTTCAGTCCTAAAACACAAGGTAACAAGACTCACATTAATAAATGCACATGAGATCCACACACTTACGTTTACGAGTGTCAAAATAAAGTAAAATATAAGATTATATGTAATATTTTTAAAAGAAAAATTATTAATTACAAAACAGTAGTTTTAAGAATTTTGGATTGAGGTTGTACACTTTCAAAATTCTTGTTATGTGCTATACTTTAAGTAACTTGGCCACCGATTTTAATAATTTCAGGATACTTAACAATATTGATCATACAATCACAAATTGATCAATGTCCAATACACATAGATATTAGAACTTCAAAAACTAGTCATCTATCTATCAACTAATACAATATGTAATTGCGCATTATATGCATCTGCGAGGAGTCAATTCCTGTGCATTCACAATACTAAAGTAAAGAAAACATAGCAAAACGTTGTATGATTACTCATGTATGCCTTTGACCTATACCTTCCTTTGAACATGATATAAGCTCTTTAATTTTTAGTTTTTTTGTAAACAACATTTCAGTGTTACTTTCAAAAATTAATTTCAGATTGATGAAAACCGGATCATTTTTCATGTAATTCTGAATTTGAATAAGCAGATTGGTACATGTTCAAGCCAATCATTGGCAAAAGTAAAGCCCAAACAATGAAAAATATTTTTTGGAAGTATCTTTATTTTAGTGCAAAATTTAAAAAATATCATCACTTTTTCCATAGCTTCTTCTTGTAATTGTGATTCTAGTGTACTTTTCAATGAAATCACCTGTTTTAAAATTATTAAAAATTTTCTTTACAGATTAAAAATACAAATATATATATATATATATAAAATCCTCCATGACATCTTCTAGAATCTTAGTATATTCCCTTCATATTATATACAATACATATATATATGTATATTTGTATTTTTGTACTGTGGACAATGTAGCATTATAATCTAGCCCCTCAATATTTTCAATTTGTACTTTTAAAGTAAATTATATAATCTTTAAAATAGAAAAATAAGCACCAAGATTATGATTTTTCTTCAAGTAAAATGGTATAATTTTGTTGTAGATCTAGAAAATGGAAGCAATGACAAAAAATTTGAAGCTCCCATTGCAGGTAAGGTCCCAAACCCACTCTTCCAATTTTGCTTGCCATCTTTGACATTCTTTAATACATGGCTATCTCTTTTGCATTCTCTCTTTCACAGGTCTGTATTGGTCAATTTTCTTGCAGTCTATAATTTTAAAATTTGGATCTTCATTATGTTTCATTTTCCTTCATATTACTCCATAGTATATCATTTTAAAAGGAAAGAAAGGAAGAGATTTCAAATTTTTTCTATTTATTTTGTTACTAATATGTTTGAGAAAGTCGAAAAATTAAAAATCAAATACTAAAAATTAAATGCTAAAATTTTCTTACTTCTTGTATATTGGTGGTGATTGTAGTTGTTGTGTTGTGTCGTGCCATGTTAGATAGAACATACTAAGGTGATCTTTGGATGTAATGGGTGTTAAAATTGATGTAATGGGTGTTAAAATTGAGGGCAGTCGTTGATAGTAGTGATAATAAATGTTCCTCAAACTTTAAAAGTGAGAGTGGATCCACTTTCCAAAAATACGAAGTTATGGTGCCGTTTGGTAACACTTACGTTTTCAGTTTTCTCTTTATATTTATAAAAATTTTAAAAACTCAAATAAAAACTTGTTTGGTAAAATTTTTGATTTATAAATCAGTGGCCTCAGTTTATAAATTTGGCCAAAAAATGAATTTTCTTCACCAATTTGTCGCTTAAATATTGTCTCACAAAACTCCCGCGAGGAAAAGCCAATATTATATATATATATACATATATATCTATTCCATGAATAAAAATTAGGGAGACTTATTTGTAAGTCCTTTTTCAGGCACTTATGTTAGGTTAAGTCCTGTGTAATTTCTTATAGAGTCTCAAGTCCTATTTAGATAGGAATGTATTCCACAAGATCCTACATAAACGTAACGTGACGTGACACTTACATAAACGCAACGTAACGTGACACTTACATAAATGTAACGTAACGTGACACCTACATAAATGTAACGTAACGTGTCACGTTACGTTTCGCAAACTTAATGAGTTTTTATTTTTTTAAATTGAATGTGAAAATGTTTCTGGCTTATGTTGGTGTCACATTACGTTTCATATAAATATGATCTATGACAACATTCAATTTCCTATATAGGAAATTGAATATTGCCATAGATCATAGATGTCATGTTACGTTTATGTAGGCGTCACGTTATGTACAAGTGTCACGTTACGTTTATGTAGGTGTCACGTTACGTTACGTTTATATAGATATGATTTATGGTAACATTCAATTTCCTATATATGGTTTTACTATTATTTATGATATTAACAATTAATATTAAGGGTAAGTGTGTCAACAAACTTCCCACAGGGCTTATGGGAACATAAATTTTTTAGTAGGACCATATGCAGCATAAGTATCCCTAATAGGACTTATAAATAATTTTCCCTAAAAATTATTAAAACATTGTTTTATTTTCAGAATTATAATTTGAGTGTGGTTATATGAGTTGAGTTTTGAAAAGAGAAAATTTATTTAATTATGAGTTTTGAGTTTTGAAAAAAGTTTTGAGTTGTATTTTGAGTTTTGAATTTTTGAATTTTGAGTTGTATTTTGAAATTTTTTAGATTTATTGTTGTAGATTAATAAATATGATAAGGATCCTCACTTGTTAAAATTGAAATGTTAGAGAAAATATACTCACTTCGTTAAAAAATAATATAGTTTTGTTTTGGGGTATTTAATTTTTTTTATAGTATAATTATTTTATTTTAAAAAATTAATTTTTGAAAATTATTTTTTGAGAATATATTTTTTTAGAGAATATTAATTGTCATAATTATATTTTTTTGTGGTATTAATTAATTTAAGGATAAATTATAAATACATTTCTCAAGATTTACTTAAAGTACAGATTGTCTTCTGTGATTTAAAAAATTACAAATATTTCCTTATTAGAATTTTTTATTTAACAGAATTAACTAAAAAAATAAAATTCATAATTGCTCTCCTATACAATTATAAAATTACCTAAATTATTAATTGAAACATATTTTTAACATCATTAAAAACTGTTAATTGACTTGATAATTTATTAATAAAAGGGGCGATTTGTTATGAAATTAGAAACCTCAAGGGGGTGGAATGTAATTTTCAAAACCACAGGGTGCGATTCATATTTTAATCAAATCTCAGGAGGTGTATTTGTAATTTATCCTTAAAAAAATAAAAAAATATTATTTTCAAAAAAATAAAAAAATAAAAAAAAAACTTTAAAAAACAAAATAAAAAAATTTTTTTTTTATTTTTTTTTTTTTTTAAATAGAGTTTTGAAAATAGTTTGATTTTAAGTTTTGAAAAGAATTTTAAGTTGTTTGTTTGGTTATGAGTTTTAAAAATAGTTTTTAAATTAAATTTTGAATTGTGTGTTTGATTGTGAGTTTTAAATTTTTTTGATTGGAATCAAAATTTGAAAGCACAACCAAACGCTACCTTTATATTTTGCCAATTCCTCACCTATAAGGATGAAACTTATTTTCATTAATAATTTTCATCAAAAAAAGCCATGTCTATTTTGCTTTGTTGAGCATAACGACCTGTTTAATAGAACTATCCTGGCCTCACAACTCACCGCCCAAACATACATGCATACATGAATTCAATCACATAACATTTTCTAAATTTTAGGTTGTATCCATGAAATAAAAATATTAGATATCCAAATTAATGCCTCAAAAAATCCTTCCAAGACATTTACTACATGTTTCGAACAGAAGGTGATTGCAACAAAATAATTGTCAAAGGGTTCTCTTAGGTTGGACCTTTAACCTTTTGATGCTCTTGGATGGTTTGTTTCATTCTTGGATGGCTCTGTTTCGATGTGGTTGCTGAACTTTGGGTTTGCTTGGAGTTGTACCCTGGTGGGTTAAGAGCTTTCCCCTTTTTTCTTTCTTCTTATTTTCCTTCAGTTCTTATTTCCATGTTAGTTGAATTCTTTTTAACCAATGACGATAGATTGTGCAACAAATGATTGGGCTTGCCTTTTTGTGCTAACCTAATTGGGATAAGAAGGTTCTTGCTTTGATGTTTATAGTACTTTCCGTTTCATCTTTATTGATTTGGTTTTTATGTAAAATTTTACCTTAATTCTTATTTGTAAGATATATATAACGCAGTGGGTAAAAAAATTTAAGCCATATCTTATGTGATAGAATTCGAAACAAAGAACCTTGTGGGTAACTCACGTGCTTCTTTAATCACGAACTAAGAACACCCAGCAATGGAGTGATACCACAGTATGAGTATCACCCACTCTATTCATAGTGTAAAGACTGGATCGTTCTCTGATGGGAGAGAGTTGGAGAGAGAGTATGGGAAAAAATGTTATGGGTAAATCAACATAACATATCTGATATCTATTAAATAGATCAGATATATATAATCTCATATCCCTATCTCCTAATAGGATAAGATAGATTGGATGGAGACAGTGGGTTATCCGAATAGGATAAATAGAAATTCAAATTACATGAGTAATTTGAATGGGCCATGTGTCATGCCACATGGTCGCCCAAATCCGGGTCCAATACCCGACCCAATTTCCAACATCTCCCACTCGCACATGAGTTGGCGTGACACTGCCACATCTCTATCTCAATCTCCCTAAATATTTAACAATCTCATACTAGCTAATGAACTGTGCGACCGCTGAGAAGCGCCTGCATGTGGGAGCTTTATACTAGAACTCAAAAATGAGCCAGCATAGAGACATCAACCCAAAAATAAAAATAGTGTCTCATATACCCTAGACCCATCTAATTATATTGGTCCAAAAAACATCTCTAATCCCTCAAAAGAGCATGTTTGACCCTCTTAATTCTTGCAATATATTCACACTCAATTCGCTTCTCATACAGAGCGATGTGAGTTGCCGGTAGTGAATATACAACAGTGGTGTAATACTAGATGATTTTCCATTTGCCCTCATGCCATTTAGTTTAGGATTGACCGTTTTCCTAGTGATATCCCTTAAGGCCGAATCATACATGACCACAGGCAACATACTAAAATAGCAAAACATCAACCCCTTACCTTATGACATAGTCAAAAGTCACAAAAGGGTACATAAATGAAAGTCATATCAATAATGACACGTAAGACTCACACAGTAAGGAAATAGGGATCCATTCTCTCACCTTATTACTTGGTCACCAAGCACATGTAGTATGAATACATGCTACGGTAGAGTAACTCTTCCAAAGAGTGACGTCATACTCGATACACCGTACAAATCTTAGTCTAGTCACTTTTTAGCGCATAACCCGAATTCTCTATTTGCTCGCCTTCTAGGCGCCAAATGAGATCTCGCATTTGGGTAATCATAACAGGCACAACATAGAAAGTGGGTACTAATATCCATGTTTGGTCCTGAACACGACCTCATCTTGGTCATAACCAAGGCGACATACATAGTGGATAATTTAAGCCTCACTTGGCTCCAAATAAAAATGTGTCGAGATTGAGGCTAGCTATCATACCCTTACACATATCCAGTTACAAATATCATAGTGGACTAAATGCGCTAATACAAATGCCCTTCTGCGGCTTTCCTACTTATTTGTGGGCAACCATTGCGAACAAAGTTACACATTCACATGAGAGCAGGATGTCACAAACGAGTGGGCCCAAGAGGGCCTACTCAAACCATCCATGTCATTTTCTCATTAATGTGATTAAGTATAATAAGCCACTGGTTCATGACTAATGTCATAAATTAATTCCAATCATCCTAATGTGTGAGTTCTCGAAGACAAGTTTTTAAAGGTTTAGGCCCAACTAGGTAATGACTCACGACTAATTCATGTTCACTAGATCATAAAAGGATGTCTTGGAGATAATTAGTGCGCCTAAGTCGCAAATTTAACTAATAAGTGCTAATCCCTTGCACCTTTAAGTCAATTTTATTCTCCATACAATTTACAGCATCTAGTTGAAAGATGACGATACTCCTCTTGCCATCTCTATTTCTCGCTTCATAGTTACTTGTAATTAATTCTACTATCCACAAGAATGAGAGAATAAGCTATTAATCTATGATAGCTCCCGCAGTAACTTAAGCGCGAATTAGGGTAAAGAGTCTAATTCAACACAATGCTCTCACGAGCCATGCGTCAAATTCTTAGAGTCATAACAATCTTGTCGGCCTTGACCTTTTCATTACTATGCTGCAACGTTTGCGCTTAGTGGTAAACGTTATTCAAAAGCGTTAGCCTAGCTAAGGAATCATACAAAGAAGCACCTCCTCCTGTCTCACACTCAAGTGTAGAAACAGTAAGTGTCCAGACTTAGATAAGTTGACAATGCTAATAGATTTTGCAGCTGTAACGCCCTCAAAATAAACCCATAATTTCATACATTCAAGATACTGAAAGGAGATATTTTATTACAAAATCAGAGTATTCTTACAAAAAGTATTACACGTTGACATCAAAAGTAAATGCCCTATGGGCTTTACAACTTTCCAAGCCAACACTTGGTTAGGACAAGAGAGTACTAACTCTACACAAAAATAAGCCCTTGACTTGCTATACATGTAATACAAAAAAAAAAAAAAAAAACACAAAAACAATCCAACAGTCTCAAGCCTCCCAAGCTACGTCCTTGGAGGTGGCATGCTACCTGTACTTGAAAATGATGTCCCATATAGGGTGATCCAACGCCCAATAGAGATATGCTAAACATAATATGGGCAATAATTGAAACATTAGCACTTGATAAATGTTTGACTCAACAAAGCTCAACTTAAAAAGCATGGCTCAGAACCTGGCCAAATAACTGAAGGGAGACTACATCTCATGCCAATAATACTACAAACTGCCATTTTACGGAAATTGCGTCTGCGGGATTCGGCACCCATGTATAGATATTCAGATGGCCATTTTACGGATATTTCATCCGTGGGATTCGGCACCCGTGTATTCAAATACACAACTTGATTAGTTTCAATTTACCTAATTATCAAGCAGAGTCTACAACAAACAAGACTATCCTCCACCGATAGCCCAAAGTAGTTATTTCTAAACAGATAATAAATGCCTCAACAGATATATAATTGACATTTTCAAAAGTGAGCGATTTATAAATCCAACTCCACCATTCTATCTCATAATGAGCAAATTTCATCATATTCGACTCAATTTCATAAACACATAACTTTCTCAAATTAATTATACACAAATTAGGGCTTTCTCCCTCATCTCTCAATATTAACCCAATGGTTCAAATATCAACAACCAACAACAATAACATCATTTTGAGACCCAAAATGCATCTTTAAGAATTAAAATAACAAAGCCCCCTTTTATACCTTTTGAAACCCTAAGTCCCAAAACCAAACCATTTAAACAACATGCTTAAAATCTAGGTTAAAGCCCATAAAAGTAAGTAGGAATCCCTACCTCAAAAGATGAAACTCAACAAAGGAGATGAAGAAAACGAAGATGCTCCAAATCCCAAAATTTTCGGATCAAAATGTAACCCTCGACGATCAACACATTTTTTACAAAGGCCAAAGGTTGAGAGATTACTCTAACTAGATCAAACCCTAGAGAGAAGTGGAGGTTTTAGTGAGAGAAGCTCTCCAATGGCTGTTTTGAAAAGTAAGAGAGAGAAATGGAATTGAAAAAGTGATCCAAAAGCTAAATCTCAGAGTGATATACACGTTTTCCCGCTCGAGCGTGGAACTCCCCGCTCGAGCGTCAGACACAGACTCAAGCTCGAGTGTCCAAATACTCGCTCGAGCGCTGGATACACGCTTCCAGAACTTTTACAGAACCAGGTCCCCGCTCGAGCATAAAACTCCCCGCTCGAGCGTCACACACAAACTCACGCTCAAGCATCGAAATGCCCGCTCGAGCGTCAACACTACAGAGGAAAATACTGGGAGATGGATATTTCCGCTCGAGCGCCAAAATCTCCGCTCGAGCGTGAAGGCTAAATTCTGGGCAACTACTTTTGGTTTCTAAGCTCAACCCAACCTGATTTCAAACCTGCCAAACACAACCCAGACTGAAATATAAAGATAAAGGATGCTAAACGCAGACACATACAACAACTAACTTCACGGAGCCTAAGTCCGGATACAAACAAATAAAGGAAAGGGAAACCGGGATCGCTATAACCTTTCCCCCCTTAAAAGAATTTCGGTTCCCCGAATAAATAAACAAGTTTTTCAAAAAAACAAGCTTTTCTCAATCACCACATTTTACAATGCAAAATTTAGGTTTTCTCATCTCTTTTCAAGAGGCATTTTACAAAATTTTCCACACATGCCATTATAAATTGCATTTCCCTGAAATTCCACAAATTCAATACCATATCAACAACTCATATCATATTCAATGCTCATGATATTTTCCATTTCTACAATGCATCCAAAACTTGCAATGTTACATTTTAAAAACTCCATAAACCCAAAACATACACTTGTTTTACAACTTAAGACACAATCAATGCTCTTAAAGGTTTATCAATATTACATAAATTCAAACAGATTACACATGAACAAATAAGTCCGGATATTTCTCACGGGCCTGCAACTCACGTTCCCCCAAGTGCTTTCTCCCTCCGTGATGTTTCCACAAAACCTTTACAAGGGATATGGTCTTGCCTCGCAAGACTTGCTCCTGCCTATCCAGACCCGAACCGGTTGTCCTCATACGAGGCATCCTCATCTACCTCTAAGTCGGTCCAATCCAACACGTGCGATGGGTCTTGGCTTCGTACTTTCCGAGCATACTAACATTGAAAAACGTCATGTACTCCGGAATAACTGCGGCGCAAGAGCCAAACGATAAGCAAACCTCTCCAAATCCTCTCAAGATCTCAAAGGACCGATAAACCGAGGGATAACTTCCCACTCTCCAAACCTCAGCAAACCGCCTAGGTATATTTTTAAGAAACGTGATCACCCATCTTCAAAATGCCAAAGGCCTCCTCCTCACGTCGGCATTAACTCTTTTTGGCGACTCTGGCTTAAAACAGCCTCTTACGGATAAGCTTCAACTTTCTCGTTGTTTCCCTCACCCAACTCCAGCTCAAACAAAGGTGCATCACCCACCTCGGCCCAACAAACCGGAGACCTACAAGGTCGGCCATACAAGGCCTCAAACGGCGCCATACCGATACTAGACTGAAAGCTGTTGTTGTAGGCAAACTCCACCAAGGGCAAGTGCCTTTCCCACGTCCCACTAAAGTCAATGACACAACCTTGAAGCATATCCTCAAGGATCTGAATAGTACGCTCGGACTGTTCGTCAGTCTGAGGATGGTAAGCTGTACTAAAGGTCAGTTTAGTGCCTAAGGCACTCTGCAAATTCTGCCACAACCAAGCAGTAAAATGAGGATCTCTATCAGAGACGATCGACACTGGGACTCCGTGCAACCTCACTATGTCCCGAATATACAAGTCGGCAAGATGATCTACCAAATCTCTCACGCGCATAGGAATAAAGTGCGTTGACTTAGTCAACCAGTTTACAACCACCCAAATAGCATCACTACCCCGCTGAGTCCTCGGAAGACCTACGACGAAGTCCATAGTAACATGCTCCCACTTCCACTCGGCAATAGGCAAGGGTTGCAACAAACCTGCTGGCCTCTGATGCTCGACCTTCACTTGCTGACAAGTAAGGAACTTAGACACGAAAACTGCCACATCCTTCTTCATACCCCGCCACCAAAACTGGCGACCCAAATCACGATACATCTTGGTACCTCCCGGATGTACCGCAAGGCGTGGATGATGAAACTCTCAGAGTACGTCCTCTCGGCAAGACTCCGACACAAATAGACGGTCTCGGTATCTCACACTCTGGTCGGGATACACGGTCAAACCCTTCTCAACCTTCCCACTGGAGATCTTATCTCAAAGGGATTCTACCTCAAGGTCACCTCTTTGTGCCTCTAACGCTCAATTCACAAGTGTCGAAAACAAGGCTGCAGCCTCAATGGATTCGCCCAGAAGCAAATCGAACTCGCCCAGTGCACCTAACATCTCCTACTCCCGGATGGCTATATAGGCAACATCACTAATGGATTTCCTACTAAGGGCATCGGCCACAACATTGACCTTTCCTGGGTGATAGTGCAACTCGAAGTCATAATCCTCAATGAACTCCATCCACCTCATCTGCCTCAAATTCAGGTCCCTCTGTGTAAACAGGTACTTCAAACTCTTATGATCCGAGAATACCTCGAATCTCTCACCATAAAGGTAGTGCCTCCAAATCTTCAAGGCGAAGATCACTGCAGCTAACTCTAGGTCATGTGTAGGGTAATTTCTTTCGTGTATTTTCAACTTACGTGAGCCATAGGCAACCACTTTCCCCTCTTGCATCAACACATAACCCAAACCCTCTCGTGAGGCATCACAATAAACCGCATAACCCAAACCTGTCTCCGAAATAACCAAAACCGAAGCGGTGGTCAATCTAACCTTCAACTCTTGGAACGACTTTTCACAAGTCTCACTCTATACAAATTTGACCCATTTCCGCATCAATCTAGTCAACGGCAAAGCTAGCCTGGAGAAATCTTTCACAAACCGGCGGAAATACCCAGCTAATCCCAGAAAACTGCGGATCTCAAAAACACTCTTAGGCTGTGCCCAATCTTGCACCGCCTCAATCTTGGATGTATCAACAGACACTCCTTCCCCGGAAACCACATGGCCTAAGAATTTGACTTCCCCTAGCCAGAACTCACACTTCCCAAACTTGGCATACAACCTATGGGCTCTAAGCAATTCAAGCACCACTCTCAAGTGTTCATCGTGCTCCTCCTCTGAAGGTGAATAGATGAGAATGTCGTCCACGAAAACGACCACAAAGCGATCTAAGAATTCCCAGAATATCTGGTTCATCAAGTCCATAAAGACTGCCGGTGCATTGGTAAGCCCAAATGGCTTCACCAGAAACTCATAGTGGCCATACCGCGTACGGAATGCCGTCTTAGGAATATCGTCCTCCCTGACTCTCAACTGATGGTAACCTGATCTCAAGTCTATCTTGGAGAAGCAACGGGACCCTTTTAACTGGTCAAACAAGTCATCTATACAGGGCATAGGGTACTTATTCTTACCCGTAGCCCGATTCAACTTCCGGCAATCGATACAAAGTCTCAAGGCACCATTTTTCTTTTTAGCAAAGAGGGCCGGTGCTCTCCACGGTGAAACACTAGGGCGAACAAAACCCTTATCTAACAACTTCTGGAGCTGAATCTTCAACTCACTCAACTCGGCTGGAGCAAAACGGTAAGGTGCCATAGAAATCGGTGCCGTGCCGGGCACTAAATCAATAGAGAAGTCTATCTCTTAGTGAGGTGGCAAACTAACGAGATCCTCGGGAAAAACATCCGAATACTCACAAACCACCCTCGGCAATACAATCTGGGTCTCATCACACTCACCACTCATAAAGCTAGCAAGTAGACCACTAAGCTTATTCCGCCCCTCGCGGATCATACATCGGTGGCAACACACTACCAACCCGATCCCCCAAGAAATGGAAACACTCCCCGCTCAAGGTACAAACTGTGACCCTCTGGCGGTAGCAATCGATAACTGCCCGGTATGACGATAACCAGTCCATACCCAAAATAACATCAAAACCCAACATGGGCATAACTACAAAAGGAAAGGGAAGTCGGCGGTCGGCGACCTCTATGTCACAACCTCTACATCCATGTTTCAAAATCAATTCGCCCCCAATAGGTGATATAACACAAATAGGAGATGCTAACTGTGCTAACTCCAATTCCAAAACAGATGTGAATGCAGCAGATATAAATGAATGAGATGCATCCGTATCAACCAACACATTGGCAACCGAGTTGCAAAATAAAAAGGTACCTCTCACAACAGATGGAGCCGGTACAAGATCCTGTGCGGTAACAACATACACGTGCCCTGTAGGCCCCTGATCTACCTGCTCACCTCTCAGAGCAAAGGACTGATGCACAGACTGAGACAATGAAGCCCCCTGATTGGCCCTCGAGGCCTGAACAGACTGTGCTCGCTGCGAACTCTACGTCTGTCTCAAACCAGACGCACTGGGTGTACCACCCAACTATGGACAGAACCTCTTCAGGTGTCCTGTCTGACCACACTGATAACAAGAGGACGATCGGCTTCTGCTCTAACTCTGGCTCTGAGGTCGAGCTGAAGATGAAGCTGCTCCCTGACCTCCTCCCCTCTGCGGGCAAGCTGGAGACTTGTAGCCCAACTGACCAAATTTGAAACATGTGAAGTCCCCCTGGCTGCCTCTCCCAGAACCTGAACTCGGCACTGGAAAGGTAGATCTCGCTAAAGCAGTCTGGGACTGCTGAGGGTTAGAACCCCTCTGCCTCCTACCATCCCCCTGGCCTTCCTGACTCCTCTTAGAGCCCATCATCCTCTCCTCCTCGTCCATCATAGACTCCATATGGGTCGCGGCATCCACAAGACACCCATACTCCCGGATCATGGATCCCCCAACCCTCATCTTGAGGCCATGCCTCAACTTCCTTTCGAACTCAATACAACGATGTTCCTCTGACGCCACGAGCTCAAGTGTGAACCTGGACAAATTGGTAAAGGCGGCCTCAAACTCGGCCACTAACAAGCCTAGCTGCTTAAGCTGGCAAAATTCATCCCTCATCTTTTCCCTGATCGCTGGGGCTAAGTACTTCTCCTGGAAAGTATCAACAAAAGCCTCCCAGGTGCCACCAATATGGCCCCTCGTGAACTTCCACTATTGACTCGCATCCCCCTTAAGCTGGAAAGATGCCAAGGTCACCTTTAATAACCCATCCTCGATGCCAACCATCTCAAATGTCTTGGTCATCTGCTCTAACCACTCATCAGCCTTGAGTGGCTCCTTTGGATCCCCAACAAACTCCTCTGGATTAAACCGGAAGAACTCCCTCTTCTGAAAGGAAGGCCCTGCATCAACAACTTGGGCCTGCACTGGAGCCTGAACTGGAGCCTCAGCTCTGAGAATACCCATGGATTCCCTCAAAGCATCTGCTATCCCACGGGCTAAGGCGTCCATAGCCTGCTGTCCTGCTGGCTCGGCTACATTGGCCTGACCAACCCTTTCCGGCTGCGCCGGAATATCATCCAGTATAGGCATTTCCTGCCTCCTAGGCCTACCTCGCCTACCACCACGTCCCCGTCCTGACATCCTAATAACAGTAATGAAGAACATTAGCACATTCACAAATGTGCCGAACCTATAACACTCGCGTCCTAATGCAATGGACAACTGTAATTCATGCCACGTAAGCACGTAATCACATAAGCACCTACGAATTTCATTTCTGGATAATGATAGTCCCGAGGCGTTATTAGAGTTCCGGTCAGAAGCAGCATTGATCAAGTGCTTTTCCAACAAGACTCATAGAAACCCAAGGATCCAGTCAATCATCCTAAAAACTAAATCCCATACCCAAATAGTCACATAAACATGTTATCACATAAGCATATAACACTACATCTAAGTCTCTATCAAGCGAGACGAACCCATTGTGGTACAAACTACTTCCCGTGTACCCAAAGTATTCGAACCCGGTAGGCTTGGATACCAAGTTGTAACGCCCTCAAAATAAACCCATAATTTCATACATTCAAGATATTGAAAGGAGATATTATATTACAAAATCAGAGTATTCTTACAAAAAGTATTACATGTTGACGTCAAAAGTAAATGCCCTATGGGCTTACAACTTTCCAAGCCAACACTTGGTTAGGACAAGAGAGTACTGACTCTACACAAAAATAAGCCCTCGGCTTGCTATACATGTAATACAAACAAAAAAAAAAAAAAAAAAAAAAATAAGCCTTCAGCTTCTACAACCTCCCAAGCTACGTCATTAGAGGTGGCATGCTACTTGTACCTAAAAATGATGTCCCATATAGGGTGAGCCAACGCCCAGTAGAGATATGCTAAACATAATATGAGCAACAACTCAAACATTAGCACTTGATAAATGTCTAACTCAACAAAACTCAACTTAAAAAGAATGGCTCAGAACCTGGCCAAATAATTGAAGGGAGACTGCATCTCATGCCAATAATACTACAAACTGCCATTTTATGGAAATTGAGTCTGCGGGATTCGGCACCCATGTATTTTCATTCTCTTATGGCCATTTTACGGATATTTCATCCACGGGACTCGGCACCCATGTATAGATATATTCGAATTGCCATTTTACGGAAATTGCATCCGCGGGATTCGGCACCCATGTATAGATATTCAGATGGCCATTTTGTGGATATTTCATCCGTGTATTCAAATACACAACTTGATTAGTTTCAATTTACCTAATCATCAAGCAGTGTCTACAACAATCAAGACTATGCTCCACCGATAGCCCAAAGCAGTTATTTCTAAACAGATAATAAATGCCTCAACAGATATATAATTGACATTTTCAAAAGTGAGCGATTTATAAATCCAACTCCACCATTCTATCTCATAATGAGCAAATTTCATTATATTCGACTCAATTTCATAAACAAATAACTTTCTCAAATTAATTATACACAAATTAGGGCTTTCTCCCCCATCTCTCAATATTAACCCAATGGTTCAAATATCAACAACCAACAACAATAACATCATTTTGAGACCCAAAATGCATCTTTAAGAATCAAAATAACAAAACCCCCTTTTATACCTTTTGAAACCCTAAGTCCCAAAATCAAACCATTTAAACAACATGCTCAAAATCTAGGTCAAAGCCCATAAAAGTGAGTATGAATCCCTACCTCAAAAGATGAAACCCAAAGAAGGAGATGAAGAAAACGAAGATGCTCCAAATCCCAAAATTCTCGGATCAAAATGTAGCCCTCGACGATCAACACACTTTTTACAAAGGCCAAAGGTTGAAAGATTACTCTAACTAGATCAAACCCTAGAGAGAAGTGGACGTTTTAGTGAGAGAAGCTCTCCAATGGCTGTTTTGAAAAGTAAGAGAGAGAAATGGAATTGAAAAAGTGATCTAAAAAGCTAAATCTCGGAGTGATATACACGTCTTCCCGCTCGAGTGTGGAACTCCCCGCTCGAGCGTCAGACACAGACTCAAGCTCGAGCGTCCAAATACCCGCTCGAGCGCCGGATACACGCTTCTAGAACTTTTGCAGAACCAGGTCCCCGCTCGAGCGTAAAAATCCCCGCTCGAGCGTCACACACAAACTCACGCTCAAGCGTCACGCTCAAGCGTCGAAACACCCGCTCGAGCGCCAACACTGCAGGGGAAAATACTGGAAGATGGATATTTCCGCTCGAGCGCCAAAATCTCCGCTCGAGCGTGAAGGCTAAATTCTGGGCAGCTACTTTTGGTTTCTAAGCTCAACCAACCTGTTTCAAACCTGCCCAACACAACCCAAGACTCAAATATAAAGAGTAAAGGATGTAAACGAGACACATACAACAACCAACTTCACAGAGCCTAAGTCCGGATACAACAAATAAATAAAGGGAAACTGAGATCGCCATAGCAGCCACTTGGCGCTAATTTTTTCACGTAGTATTAATAGATTTTGTAGCCACTTCGCGCTAATCTTTTCACTTAGTGTTAATAGATTTTTGCTACTACTAAGCACTAATCTTTTAACTTCAGGTGATACTTAAATGCATACTATTACAGTGAGTGAAATTTTGCTCCATCAAGTGGCGCTAATCTTTTCACTTAGTGTTAATAGATTTTTGCTACTACTAAGCGCTAATCTTTTAACTTCAAGTGATACTTTAATGCATACTATTATAGTGAGTGAAATTTTGCTCCATCCACTCCCAACAGTTGGGTATAGGGCAAAACACTGCTCATACTGGCTACTCATCTTACACTTAATGACTAATTCATTTAAGCTCGCATTTCTTGGATGATGTGACTCTTGAATGTTACTTCATCCAATGATGCAACATCATTACAAGTCAAATTACAAAGTCAATCCGTGCAGCTTAATAATCAAGATCATATACAGATCTATTGAGGGCTTACTAATTTCACAACTCCAAAACTTGCCAATCAAAACTATGTAGCATGCCGCTAACCATAGCGCACACATCAGTTTTTATTGTACCAAACAAGGCAACAAAACCACAATGACTTTGAGTCATGTTTCCTTACTTTGGCTTAATTAAGGTCTGACCTAAGTCTCCAAGACTTTTTTCTCATCTAAAGAATATGATTGCATCGTTCACATTTGAACATCTCTACTAAGTCTAGGTCAACCAAATTAACTTCCATAAGTTAAGTCAATTTAGAGAAAAATTCGCATTGGGATTAATTTGATTAACATTATATAATTTTGCCGCAAAAATCTAAATTAAATAGTGACAATATTACACAAGTCGCAAGATCGAAAATCCACTATGCTCGTAATCATCTCTTGCGCCACAGGTGACAATTATCTAAAATTTAATTTAATTCAAGTGCAAAATATTAGTTTTCAGGAGTAAATCTACAAAGATATCTCTCAACCGAACAACCTCCCACTGACTATGGCATGTCTAAAGCTTGATAAAATATTCTAATTCCATACAATAGCATCTTAATGTAGATTCACAATTAACTCATACTATGTTACATTTAATAATGGAATTTAAATAAATAAAAAAAATTAATCATGCTATTCTAATCACAACATATTAGAAACTCTAGGCAAAAAAAAAAAACAATATGTTGTGTTTAATATTCAGATTATGCCATAACAGAAAGTACATAACTTCTGAAATTTTCTGGAACTCTCTGGAATTTTAAATAATTAATAAATAAACATAAAATCAGAAATAAATATTCCAAAATCAGGGAAAATGAAAAAATCATACCAGTAAATAGTAAACCATTATAGTAGTCTACTGTAAAAATTTCAGACTCAGAAACTTAGTCATGCAACCCAGAAGCATTTTAAAGCAAAAATAATGAATTATTATTTCAGGAAAATTATTTTTTATTTTCAAAAAATTTTAAAAATTTTATAGTAGATTTAATTCTGAGTCCAACAGTACCAACCACGCTCAAAACAAAGCTATAATGAATTATTTATGACCATTTAACACGATTCAGGATTTAAGAGAAAAACAAACAGCGCCTTAACATCCAGCCGCCAAGCTAGCCAAGCCGGCGCGAAAAAATGGCGCGGCTTGGCTCTGCGCAGCGCACAACATGCGCGTGACAGCGCACATGGCGCTGCTTAAAGCAGCACGGCTCAGCGCACGCTTGGAAAAGGCGTAAGTCGAGCATGTGGGAAGCGTGCTTGGAGCGTGTAGCTAACGGTGATACGTAGAGCGCGCGTGATGGCGCGTGGAAACCAGTGGGAAGCATGCCTGGCACGTGGAAATGCGTGGCCCGTTGCTGAAGGCGTCATCTAGCACGTGCGGATCATGCGTCGCCTTTCGGGGTGTTTTCGGGTCCAATTTTAATACTGTCGGACTCCATTTTCCAAAATAAAAATATCAGAGGACTCAAAAAATGCATTTCACAAACACAAATAATGGAGTGTAGCACATTCTCTCTCTAATGAGAGTGGAAGTGTAGAAACTCTGCACTTCATCTTCTTCCTTAAGCCACCAAAAAACACAAAATGAATCCAAATTAGGGTTTACTTTTTCTCATCGACCGTAAGTCGGAATCAAGCCCATAATATACCATTTCGAAGGTATCGAAACAAGGATTACAAATATATAATCTTCATAACATAAAAACAAAGCATGTAAAACCAGCATGCAGTCAAAGTTACTAAAAATTAAATATGAATCTTTATTTTTCTCAAAATTCGACCATCAGATTTTCGTGAAACTTGGCAGATATATTCTACATGAAATATATTACAACATATGTAAATTTCAGGTTGATCGGAGAAAGTTTGAAAAAATATTAATTTTTCTTGCATATGTCATGTGTATAAATATATATACATATAATTATATATATATTTTAATGCACAAAAAACAATCATGAAAATACCTATTTATAACTTGATACCAATGTAAGATATATATAACGCAGCGGGTAAAAGGATTCAAGCCATACCTTGTGTGATAGAATCCGAAACGAAGTACCTTGTGGGTAAGCCACGTGTTTTTTTAATCACGAACTAAGAACATCCAGCAGTGGAGTGATACCACAGTAAGAGTATCACCCACTCTATTCACAGTGCAAAGGCTGGATCGTTCTCTAATGGGAGAGAGTTAGAGAGTATGAGAAAAAATGTAATGGGTAAATCAACATAACGTGTCTGATATCTATTAAATAGATCAGATATATATAATCTCACATCCCTATCTCCTAATAGGATAAGATAGATTGGATGGAGATAGTGGGTCATCCGAATAGGATAAATAGAAATTCAAATTACATTAGTAATTTGAATGGGCCATGGGTTATGCCACATGGGCGCCCAAATCCGGGTCCAATACTCAGCCCGATTTTCAACATTATCAATAAAAATTTTGTTCTTTTTCTATGATTCTTCTCATGAAAAAACAACTATATGTCACAACTTAAAAGATCACACCATTGAGTCCAACAGAAGCACCACGAATGCCAAATATAGTAACCATTTAATACACAGTATTATATTGGGGACTAAATTGATAAATATGAAACTAGAATAATGACACCGAGGGAAAATTTTAGAGGCGAAACGATTTTTTAATTCTTTTCTTTTCTTTAACTATAATATTTGCTCCAAAAATATCCTTAAATATAATGATGAATTCGAATAGCTTTTGATATGGAGAGCATTTTTATACACATTTAGGGATTAGAGTGACACCGAGTGCATACTTTAGCAACCAAAATCATGTTAATTTTTTAGTTTTAATAAAGTTCTTATTGGTTGAAGTTTTATATGATTGATTATGTTAACAGAAGTATGTCATAATTTTTTTTATAGGGTACATATTCTCCTAGTAACTGTGTGAATTGGATGGAAGAAGGAATTTTAAACAAAGTTCGAAAGCAAGCTGGTTGCAATAAGAACATTAAACGTCAACTCCTGATTTTCTTTAACAATTTTAAATAAAGAATTGACCAACAGAATTACTGCAATTATCAATACAAGAGTTAGTAGATTGTGTGAAACCAGAGGAGGAAAGTTGCTATACCTGTTCCATAAACAAGGGTTACAAGCACGGATCACGCGCTGCCTTCCGGTGTGTTTTCTGGTCCAATTTATTGTCGGATTCCAATTTCCAAAATAAAAATATTGGTGGACTTAAAAATGGCATTTAACAAACACAAATAATGGAGTGTAGCACACTCTTTCTCAAATGAGAGTGGAAGTGCAGAAACTCTGCACATCATCTTCTTTCTTAAGCCACTAAAAAACACAAGACGAACAAAAATTAGGGTTTGCTTTTTCTCATCAACCGTGAGTCGGAATCAGGCCCATAATATACCAGTTCGAACGTATCGAACAAAGGATTCCAAATATATAATTTTCATAACATAAAAACAAAGCATGTTAAACCAGCATGCAGTCAATGTAATGAAAAACTAAATATGAATCTCTATTTTTCTCAAAATTCGACCGTTGAATTTTCATGAAACTTGGCAGACATATTCTACATGAAATATATTATGTAAATTTCAGGTTGATCGGAGGAAGTTTGGAAAACTATTAATTTTTCATGCATATATCATGTGTAAATATATATATAATTATATACATATTTTAATGCACAAAAAACAAGCATGGAAATACCCATTTATAGCTCTGATGCCAATGTGAGATATATATAGCGCAGTGGGTAAAAGGATTCAAGCCATACCTTGTGTGATAGAATACGAAACGAAGAACAATCACGAACGAAGAACACCCAGCAATGGAGTGATACCACAGTATGAGTATCACCCACTCTATTCACAGTGCAAAGGCTGGATCTTTCTCTGATGGGAGAGAGTTAGAGAGAGAGAGAGAGAGAGAGGGAGAGTATGGAAAAAATGTTATGGGCAAATCAACATAACGTATCTGATATCTATTAAATAGATCAGATATATATAATCTCACATCACTATCTCTTAATAGGATAAGATAGATTGGATGGAGATAGTGAGTTATCCGAACATGATAAATAGAAATTCAAATTACATGAGTAATTTGAATGAGCCATGGGTCATGCCATATGGGCGCCCAAATCCGGGTCCAATACCCGGCCCAATTTCCAACATTATCAATAAAGATTTCATTTTTTTCCTATGATTCTTCTCATGAAGAAACAACTATATGTCACAACTCAAAAAGATCACCCCATTGAGTCCAACAAAAGCATCACGAATGCCAAATATAGTAAACATTTAACACAGTATTATATTGGGGACTAAATTGATAAATATGAAACATGAATAATGACACTAAGGAAAATTTTAGAGGCTAAAAGTTTTTTTTAATTCTTTTCTTTTCTTTAATTGTAACATTTGTTCAAAAAATTCCCTTAAATACAATGATGAATTAGAATAACTTTTGATATGGAGAGCATTTTTATACACATTTAGGGACTAGAGTGACACCGAGTGCATACTTTAGCAACCAAAATTGTGTTAATTTTTTAGTTTTAATAAAGTGTTTATTGGTTGGAGTTTTATATGATTGATTATGTTAACAGAAGTATGTCATAATTTTTTTTATAGGGTACATATTCTCCTAGTATCGATGTGAATTGGTTGGAAGAATGAATTTTAAACAAAGTTTGAAATCAAGCTGGTTGCAATAAGAATATTAAACGTCAACTCCTAATTTTATTTAATAATTTTAAATAAAGAATCGACCTACAAAATTATTGCAATTATCAGTACAAGAGTTAGTAGATTGTGTGAAACCAGAGGAGGAAAGTTGCTATACCTATTCCATAAACAAGGGTTACAAGCACGGATCACGCACTGTTGTAGACACCCTATTTTTGACCGTCCTTAAGACTTGGATGTTCCTGTAGGTTCATCTAGCAACAAGTTTGATTGCTCGCTGAGCGCTCGACTTTCGTGACAGAATGCTCCAGGTTTGATCCTTCCAGGCCTTATTTCCATTCTGTCTCATTTTTGGACCATGCTTTGGTCCCTCTATATTGATGTTCATGATGGCCTGCCAGCCGTGATCAAGGGCTGCCGGCCATGGGATCCTTCCTGCCGGCCATCAATAGGTCATGCCGGCCATCAATGAGGCACTGCCGGCCACCATTATTTCAATAGATATATTTTAGATATTTTTGAGCTAGCTGTTTGCAGGATAGACCATCTGCTTGCACATAGAGGGATGGATTTGTTTGAAGGCTCCTTGTATCTCCTATATATAGAGGTCTTCTATATGCATGCAAAGGGTTCGAAAATTTTGGCTGAGCTAAATTTCTCTCTCTCTCTCTCTCTCTAGAATCCTCTTTCCTTTATTTTAGGCTTGAAAGTGGTCCTTTTCTACAAATTTGCACTAGCACTCTTAGCCAAACACTCTCATATTGGAGCTAAGGTCTCTTGAGGCTTGGTTTGAGGGCTCAAAGTTGGTTTTAGTTCTAGAAAGTTGCTGTTTTGCTACTATCTTCAAGGGTAAGAGGTTATCCCCTTTTAATCTTTGTTTTTCTTCATTTTTTTGGCCAACCTTGCATGTTGTTTTTGGCCTAGTTTTTAACTAGAAAAACCTCTATTTTTGAGTACTGAAAATGGTTGTTTGAGGCCCTTTTGGGATTAGGGGTGGTCCTCTCTCTTTTGTGGCTTATTGGCCAAGCTTTATGCCATGTTTAAAAGCCTTTAAAACAATCTCTATTTGGATTTTTAACCACTGAAATCTAGGGGATTTTCAATGGCAAAAACTTGGTTTTGAGGACCAAAATAGGAGGGGCTGATCCCCTCTCCTTGTTTCTCCTTTGCATGTCTTGTTGGCCTACTTGATGAGCATGTTTTTCTATCATCTTTTGACCTGATCTAAGCATGTTTTTTGTGACTTTTTTAACATGTCTTGGCTCGGTTTTGAACTGGCTTGGCCACTTCTTACATGCTTTTTACACTTGTAGTGCAATCTTGCTCACTAGCTTTGCATGCTCGATGTTCTAGCCATAATTCTAGCATGTGTTGACTCCACTCCAACATGTTTTTGGCCTTTGTTTAGCATGCTCTAGCTCTGTTTTGAATAGCTGTGGTCATGCATGCCTTTCTTTGTATAGCCATAGTGTAAATGCTCTTGACTAGCTTTGAGTTTTAAGGCCATTACCACGTTGTACTTGTGTTGATTGCATGTTTTGGCATCATTTTGTATGTAATTTCAGAGCATATGTCATTGTCATATCACATATTTCACTCTTTAAGTGCTTTTGAGTGTTGAGCCTTGTGCTTTGCTTGCGAGCCATCACTTAAGCATGCTTTTTCTTGCTTTTCATGCTGTCATTTCAGCTCATTTTGGCCACTGTTTTGGCATGCTTAAGGTCAGTCCATGGTTGGTTTGGCCATTGGAGTATGGTATTGCATGGTCCTAGTGTTGTGTCCTTCACTAGTTTCAATGCTTAAGTCTCTTAGCATGTTGTTTGCATAGCATGTTGTTTGCATTGCATCGTGTTCAACCGGACGTTATGTTGAACACAAGGTGGATTGGTCCACTTCATACTTAAAGTGATGAAAGCGAGCCAATCCCCTTTGTCTCCATTGCCTTTGATCTTCCATGATAAGGTAGTGGTCTTAGTGTCTTGTTTGTCTTGCATTTATTGAAATGTGTGCAAGATTGGATCTTTGGCCATCATGCATTGCATGCTTGATTGACGGTTTTGGATCCGATAGTGCCTCTCCCTTGATGTCTTGAAATGATAAGGAGTGGCACAACACATACATTTCCTAGGGAGACCCTCCATTTCGTTTGTTTTGTGCTCTGTTGCAATTTGGTGTCACAGCACACCAGTGGCCGGCACCCTTTCATTGTTGGCTGCCACCCTCACATCCTCGGCTGGCAGAGGCCCACTCTTGGTCGGTAGTAACTCCTCATGGCCAGCAGGCCACTGGTGCACTCCCTAGCATTGGTTTGGTAAGTTTCAGCAGCAAGTTCTTGAAGACACCCTGCAAACAAAGCCTCTAAAGAGCAAACCGGAAGGCTTTTCGAGGTGAGAAACCGAATGCGTGCATGCATGTTCAACTTCTTAGAGCAGAGTTGAGGCAGTACAAGTTTAGGGCTTTACGTGTTAGTTAGTTTGGTTTTGTAATTTAATTAATTTGTAATTAGTTACAGTGTTGTAATAATTAAGTAGCTTAGTTTAGCTGTTTCTTTATTGGTTTGTAATAATTAGTCTAATTAGATTAATTAGATTAGTTGTTTAGCTTGGCTCTTTCATTCGGACGCTCTTGTGAGAGGGCACAATGTTGTAATAAGGGTGCGTGTGTGTGTGCATGTCTTCCAACCCCACTTCTTTCTCCCTTTTACTTCTCAGCTTTTGATGGTTAGTTTAGGGCATATTTCAATTAGCATACCTTATGCTTTGCATGCGTGCATCATTCATTTGTCTTGCATGCACCGGGCTCGGCGCATCATTCAAACTGCATCGTATTTCAACATCTACTTGAATACGTGTTTCACAGCATGTTATCAAGTGTTGCATTCATTTGCCATCTTAGATAGCCGAGCCTATTTTAGTTGCATTATTACATGCGTTGCATTAGGCATCTAGCGTAGTTAGGATCATGCATGATTTCTAACTAGTTCTCTGTTTTGACTTGGAGTACACTATAAGTGTTTACGCTTTAGCATACTTGTATGTGTGTGAGTGTTGCCATGATAGCATGCTTTCCAAGAGGCTATTTGCTTAATTGCTATAACTGCGTGAATGCCTGTGGATGAAGGCTTCATTACTTGAATTGGAACAATTCATCAAAATATGAGTTTTAAGCCCACTTGGAGTGGCAAATCATCATGTTTTAAGCCCACCTTATTTGGTGGCAAATCCGCATTTCTAAGCCCACTTGAGGGTGGCAAATTCAAACCATTTTCTAAAACAAACATTGAATTGTTTTGTTTCAATTTAGGCGATCTAGTCTATACTTGTATGTTGTGCACATCACGTAGTAAGTTAGCTAAATAACTGGAATAAGAACACATGTATTTTCAAAACAACATATCATGATTAGTAGAGGCCGATCCTTTGATCGGGCGAGCGGGGGTGCTCATTTCATAACCTTTCCCCCTCGTACCCAAGTTCCCGAGCTGAGGCAACTTTGGTGATGACAGACACGTGGCCTTAGGCACGAGTCAGGGTTTCTTAAATTTCTCGAAAAACAAAACATTTAGGTGGCGACTCTGTAATCTGGCAAAGCAGTCCATGTTTGGCACTTCTTGGTTAAAATCGATTTTCCAAAACCAATTGCCAGATTTGGACTCTTTGGTGTTTATCAGTCTCACATTGCACTTTGTGAGACTAGATACAGAACCGTGGCAGGAGTCCGAACTATAGTAGCTATGAACCCAAATTCGCGGCCTCTCCAAAAGGGGGGCCGCGCAGAGGAAGTTCAGGCGGTCTACAGCCGCCTTTCGAGGTGTTTTCTGGTCCAATTTTAGTACTGTTAGAGTCCATCTTCCAAAATAAAAATATCGGTGGTCTCAAAAATGGCATTTAACAAACACAAATAATGGAGTGTAGCACACTCTCTCTGCAATGAGAGTGGAAGTGCAGAAGCTCTGCACTTCATCTTCTTCCAAAAGCCACCAAAAAACACAAAACGAACCCAAATTAGGGTTTGCTTTTTCTCATCAACTGTAAGTCGGAATCAGGCCATAATATAACATTTCGAAGGTATTGAAAAAAGGATTCCAAATGTATAATTTTCATAACATAAAAACAAAGCATGTAAAACTAGCATGTAGTCAAAGTTATGAAAAATTAAATATGAATCTCCATTTTTCTCAAAATTCGACTGTTGGATTTTTATGAAACTTGGCAGATATATTCTACATGAAATATATTACAACATATGTAAATTTCAAGTTGATCGAAGAAAATTTGGAAAAATATTAATTTTTCATGCGTATATCATGTGTGCATATATATAATTATATACATATTTAATGCACAAAAAACAAGCACGAAAATACCCATTTATAGCTCTGATACCAATGTAAGATATATATAACGTAGCGGGTAAAAGGATTCAAGTGTGATAGAATCCGAAGCGAAGTACCTTGTGGGTAAATCACGTGATTCTTTAATCACGAACTAAGAACACCCAGTAATGGAGTGATACCACAGTATGAGTATCACCCACTCTATTCACAGTGTAAAGGCCGGATCTTTCTCTGATGGGAGAAAGTTAGAGAGAGAGAGTATGGGAAAAATGTTATAGGTAAATCAACATAACATATCTGATATCTATTAAATAGATCAGATATATATAATCTCACATCCTTATCTCGTAATAGGATAAGATATATTGGATGGAGATAGTGGGTTATCCGAGCAGGATAAATAGAAATTGAAATTACATGAGTAATTTGAATGGACCATGGGTCATGCCACATGGGCACCCAAATTCGAGTCCAATACCTGGCCCAATTTCCAATATTATCAATAAAGATTTTATTCTTTTTCTATGATTCTTCTCATGAAAAAACAACTATATGTCACAATTCAAAAAGATCACCCCATTGAGTCCAATACAAGCGTCACGAAAGCCAAATATAATAACCATTTAATACACAGTATTATATCAGGGACTAAATTTGTAAATATGAAACTAGAATAATGACACTGAGGGTAAATTTTAGAAGCCAAAAGTTTTTTTTAATTCTGTTCTTTTTTTAACTGTAATATCTGTTCCAAAAATACCCTTAAGTATAATGTTGAATTCGAATAGCTTTTAATATGGAGAGCATTTTTATACACATTTAGGGATTAGAGTGACACCAAGTGCATACTTTAGCAACCAAAATCATGTTAATTTTTTAGTTCTAGTAAAGTGCTTATTGGTTGAAGTTTTATATAATTGATTACGTTAACAGAAGTATGTGATAATTTTTTTTTATAGGGTACATATTCTCCTAGTATCGGTGTAAATTGGATGGAAAAATGAATTTTAATCAAAGTTCGAAAGCAAGCTAGTTTCAATAAGAATATTAAACGTCAACACTTGATTTTCTTAAATAATTTTAAATAAAGAATCAACCAATAGAATTATTGCAATTATCATAACAAGAGTTAGTAGATTGTGTAAAACCAGAGGAGGAAAGTTGCTATACCTGTTGCAAAAACAAGGGTTACAAGCACAGATCACGCACCGCTTTCCGAGGTGTTTTATGGTCCAAGTTTAGTACTATTGGACTCCATTTTCCAAAATAAAAATATTGGTGGACTCAAAAATGACATTTAACAAACACAAATAATGGAGTGTAGCACACACTCGCTCTAATGAGAGTGGAAGTGCAGAAACTCTACACTTCATCTTCTTCCTTAAACCACCAACAAACACAAAACGAACCCAAATTGGGGTTTGCTTTTTCTCATTAACTGTAAGTTGGAATTAGGCCCATAATATGCCACTCCGAAGCTATCGAAACAGGATTCTAATATTTAATTTTCATAACATCAAAGCAAAGCTTGTAAAATCAACATGCAGTCAAAGTTACGAAAAATTAAATATGAATCTCTATTTTTCATAAAATCCGTCCGTTGGATTTTCATGAAACTTGACAAATATATTCTACATGAAATATATTACAACATATGTAAATTTCAGGTTGATCAGAGAAAGTTTAGAAAAATATTAATTTTTCATGCATATATCTTGTGTGTATATATATATAATTATATACATATTTTAATGCAGAAAAAACAAGCACGAAAATACCCATTTATAACTCTGATACCAATGTAAGATATATATAACGCAGTGGGTAAAAGGATTCAAGCCATACCTTATGTGATAGAATCCGAAACGAAGAACCTTGTGGGTAAATCACGTGCTTCTTTAATCACGAAGTAAGAAGACCTAGCAATGGAGTGATACCACAGTATGAGTATCACCCACTCTATTCACAGTGCATAAGCTGGATCGTTCTCTAATGGGAGAGAGTTAGAGGGAGAGTATGTGAATAAATGTTATGGGTAACTCAACATAGCGTATCTAATATATATTAAATAGATCAGATATATAATCTCAGATCCCTATCTCCTAATAAGATAAGATAGATTGGATGGAGTTAGTGGGTTATCCGAACATGATAAATAGAAATTCAAATTACATTAGCAATTTGAATGGGCCATGGGTCATGCCACATGGGCGACCAATTCCGGGTCCAATACCTAGCCCAATTTCCAACATTATTAATAAAGATTTCGTTCTTTTTCTATGATACTTCTTATGAAAAAATAACTATATGTCACAACTCAAAAAGATCACACCATTGAGTCCAACAAAAGCATCATGAATGCCAAATATAGTAATCATTTAATACATAGTATTATACTGGGGACTAAATTGATAAATATGAAACTAGAATAATGACACTGAGGGCAAATTTTAGAGGCCAAAAGTTTTTTTAATTCTTTTTTTTTTTAACTGTAATATTTGTTCCAAAAATACCCTTAAATATAATAATAAATTCGAATAGTTTTTGATATGGATAGCATTTTTATATACATTTATGGATTACAGTGACACCGAGTGCATACTTTAGTAACCAAAATCATGTTAATTTTTTAGTTTAAATAAAGTGTTTATTGGTTGAAGTTTTGTATGATTGATTTTGTTAACAGAAGTATGTTATAATTTTTTTTATATATAGGGTATATATTTGTAGACCCCCCATTTTTGACCGTCCTCAAGACTTGGACGTCGTCGTTTAAACACTCGATGATTTTTCATGCTCGCTGAGTGCCTAAAGTTCTCGGCCGAGCGCCTTGCCTTTGAGCCTTTGAACTTGTTTGTTTTGTGCTTGGTTGTGGACCAAGAGCTTGTTGTTTCAAGTTTGGAGGAGAGGGTGGCTTGTCGGCCATCCCCACTGTCCTTCGGCCATGGCTTGTGCCTATCGGCCATCATTGATGGCCGATCGGCCACTGGTGATGGCCGACGGCCATTTTTCTCCTTTTTCAGATATTTGTTTGCCAGCTGTGCTAGTTGTTGTTCACTGAAGTGCATCTCCAGACACGTGTATGGTGGGATGATTACAAGCTTTAGTCTTGATTTTCTATATATATGGGGTGTCCTCTCCATTTTGGAGGGTTAGACATTTTGGATCAAAATTTTCTCTCTCTCTCTAGAATTCTCTCTCTCTCTCTTCTTGTTTTGTGCTTTGTAGTTAGTTTTCTCTACACCTTTGCACACTAACCCTTAACCAAACTTGACCACCTTGGAGCTGAGGTCCCTTGGAGCCTAGTTTGAGCTTTTGAAAGGAGGTTTGAGCCTGAAATTGTGGCTGTTTTGTGCTGTGCTTCAGGAGGTATAAGACTTACCTTGTAGGTTTTGTTTTGACTACTTGTTTTGCCATCTTTTCATACTGTTTTTGGCCTATTTTCAACTACAAAAAACTTTGATTTTTGAGCCTTAACATGATGGTTTGAGGTCATTTTATGTATAGGGGTAGTCCACCCTTCTTGTTGCTTTATTGTGTAAGCTTTTGTACCATCTTTTAACATATTCACATCAAACTTTTTGGCCCTTTAAACCACTGAAATTCAGGGTTATTTCAGTGGTAAAAAGTTGGTTTTGAAGTCCAAAATTGGAGGGGGTAGCCTCCTCTCCTTGTGCCTTGTTTGCAAGCCTAGATAACTTAACATGTGAGCATGATTTTCTAGCATTTTGTACTTCAATCTCAACATGTTTTTGCTACTATTTTGACTGGTTTTAGCTCTGTTTTGAGCTGGTTTGGTCCTTTGAGGCTTGTATTGTATGTTTGTAGTGCAATCTCCTTCACTAGCTTAATGTTTTAGGCTTTTAAACATGAATTGCATGAATTGTTTTCATGTTTTAGTGTCATTTTTCACTCCATTTCAGCACTAAAATCTCTGCAATCTCCCTCTATTCTTCACTATTTCATTTATTTTGAAAGTGACTTTGAACCCCTTGATTGGCTTGAGTGTGGAATTGAGACCCTCATGCCTAATGGTTTAATTCCTTCGGGAGTTCATTACCAATAGCGTGAGGTCTCTTTCATGTTCAAGGTACTTGTGGTTTAAGCCCTCTTTCCATAAGAGGACACTCACCTCTTGGACTAATCAATTAAAGAATGGATTGGTAATCTAAAATGTGTGAACAAAATGAACAAAGTAAAAGAGGCAAGATAAGCATATTTCATGTTGCATTGCATGTGTTCAGATTGGACGTGAATTCGAACACAAGAAAAATGTAATGTTTCATACTCAAAGTGATGAAACGTGCCACTTTTCTTTGTCACCATCACCCTTGATCATACATGATAGGGTTGTGGTTTTGGTTGAGTCTGGTTTTACATTGATTAAACTTATACAAGCTTAGTTCTTTGGCCATCATGCATGAAAATGCTTGGTTGATGGTTTGAGAGCCAAGAGCTACACTGCTTTGAGCTTGTGTGATGATAAGGAGGGTAGTAGTACATACACTCCTTGAGAATACACTGCTTTGCCTCTGTTTTCTCTCTGTTGTAGCAAAAAGGGAAGTTCAAGGAGGGGGTGGCCGACCGGCCACAAATAGTAACCGATCGGCCACCAGCAGTAGCTGATAGCCACCATTGGTAGCCGACCGGCCAAAAATGAAAATTTTCACAAGTGTGCTCCTGAGTTGGAGCAGAGGCATTCTGGGAGTTGGCACAATTTTCAGTGATCAAACGAGTGTAAATAGAGGCATCCGATGGCAAGGCGGTGGATTTTTGGGAGGAAACCAACCAAGCATGCATGCATCCCTTGCCCTCGAGACCATTTACTTTCTTTGTTAGTAACCGATCGGCCACCTGCAGTAGCTGATAGCCACCATTGGTAGCCGACCGGCCAAAAATGAAAATTTTCACAAGTGTGCTACTGAGTTGGAGCAGAGGCATTCTGGGAGTTGGCACAATTTTCAGTGATCAAACGAGTGTAAACAGAGGCATCCGATGGCAAGGCGGTGGATTTTTGGGAGGAAACCAACCAAGCATGCATGCATCCCTTGCCCTCGAGACCATTTACTTTCTTTGTTTAATTAGTTAGTAGTAGCTAATTCATTCATTCAAGTGTTGTAATTATATAATTAGCTTAGAATAGTTAATTAGTTTCGTTTTGTAATAACTAGCATAGCTTAAATTAGCTTAGCTTATTTATTCAGACCCTCATTCGCGAGGGCATAATGTTGTAATAAGTGTGCGTGCGTGTGTGTATATCTTCCAACCCCACTTATTTCTCCCTTTTATTTAATCGCTTTCGATGGTTAGATTAGGGACATATTTCAATTAGCATATCGCATGCTTACATCCATTCATTTGTCTTGCATGCATCAAGGCTCGGCGAATCATTCAAACTGCATAGCGATTTCAATATCTTCCTTGACTACGTGTTTAACTGCATGTTATCAAATCAAAATCATATGCCATATTAGTAGCCGAGCCTATTAATTACATATTGCTTGTGTTGCATTAGGCATCTTATATAGTTAGGATCATGCATATTTCTAACTAGCTTTTGTTTTGGCTTGGAATACTCGGTGAATTTTTATGCTTTAGCATACTTGCATGAGTGTGATTGCCATATTGCCATGTTTTGCATGTTTGCCATGAGGCTATGTACTTACGTGACAAACTGCATGAATGCCTGTGGATGAAGTCTTTGTTGTTTGAATTGGAACGATTCAACAAATGTAAGTTTTAAGCCCACTTTGTTGTGGCAAAATCATGTTTTAAGCCCACCTTGTTTGGTGGCAAATCTGCATTTCTAAGCCCATTTGCAGGTGGGAAATTCAAACCATTTTTAAAAGCAAACATGAGTTGAGTTGTTCCAAGTCTTGCGACTAGTCTATACTTGCTTGTGTGCGTCACATAGTAAAGTTAGCTAATAACCAGAATAAGAATACATGAGGTTTATAAAACAACATATCATGATTAGTAGATGGCGATCTTTTGATCGGGCGAGGGGGGGTGCTCATTCCATGACCTTCCCCCTTCGTACCTTAGTTCTCGAGCCGATGCAACTTTGGTGATGACGGACACGTGGCCTTTGGCATGAGTCAGGGTTTCCTAAATTTCACAAAAACAAAATATTTAGGTGGCGACTCTATAATTTGGCAAAGCAGTCCAGTTTTGGCATTATTTGATTTAAAATCGATTTTCCAAAATAATTTGTTGGATTGGACTCTTTGGTGTTTATCAGTTTCACATTGCACTTGTGAGACTAGATTCAGGACCATATGTGGGAGTCCCAACTGTGAGGCCTTCTTTTCAAACCCTTTTTTCGAAAGGCAGGAGCGCGGAAAAAGGCGAGCCCACAGTTTCTGGCGAATTCGCCGGGGATTTAGAGAACTTGACTCAAATTCATGATATGTTATTTTATCTACACTTATGTGTTTCTTTGTATTACATTTGCATCGGTGCGCTTAAGTCATAGTGTTTGTCATCTGCTATTCTTGAATGGTTTGTCGGAGGCTTGCTTGGAAAAACGTGCCATAACGCTAACCGGTTGCGGGCTCTGCGACGATGGGAACACAAGCCTTGGATCTGGACTACTGCTGTACCGTTCGATCCTCCTTTCACTTCTCGGTGTTAGGTGCGAGAGGAATATTAGGTAGTCTTGCTGAGGTACCCTTTTTGACCAATCGGCCTAGCTGCATATCGGAAGCCATAGAGACTGTTCCAAACTAGGATAGGTTGCTCACCTGAATGCAGGATTGTATGAAAACGCTTGTTTGCGTAGTGAATCCTTAGCTCCTGATGAGATTAGGACAGGGTGACCCTACCCATCATAGGGGTGTTTTGGCTCTCACTTGCTTGGTATGTGCTTTTAGAGTGTAACTCTGCGGGAATGTATGTATCAGTTGCAAGTCTGGGTATCCGTTCGAGGGTATTAGTTTTGAAGTAGAAAATTTGGAGCAGAAATCGGTGTTTGAGTACAGTCATCCAGTTTATGATTTCAACTGTGCGTTGTCTTTGTCTAAGCCGAGGTGCTGTGCGTTTTATGATTTTTGTTTCTTTTGCTTTATTTATTTATTTTTTTTTTGCAAGGTAGTGTTTCACAATTGCGTCAGACGAGACAGTTACCCCCCGAGCACTCTGGACTCGAGTAAGGCGGATTTACCGATCTGAGGATCTTATTGGAGGACAACCAGTGTTTGCTTTGCTACCCCCGGTTACCAGACAGAGGAGAGTTAGGCATAGCTCATTGGTTTAGCAGTCGCCAATTCAGCAGTTACTGACTACTTCACATGTGCTCAGTCGAACCCAATTTTCTGCTTCCACTTCGGAAAGAGATTACACACCTGTTATGGTAGATCAGCACCCCTCAGACAACATGGAGGATATGATGTGCCAACTTCAACAGACTATCGAGAATATGCAGTTGGATTATGCCCGCCAAGCAGAAATTGTAGCCAGCAAGCTGAGTTGATTGCTAGGCTACAACAACAACAGCCGCAACATGCAACAGCTTCTGTATCCCATCCACCTCCTGCAAACATTCCAGCACCCAGAGCTCTTGCTCCCACAGCCAATGTCTAGGAAAATGTGGACATCCCAGTGGATTCGATTCCACTCCAGACTTCCAAAGCACCAGTTTACCCAACGAAGGCACTGTTTGAGTTTGAGGTCGACCCTACCGCCCTAAAAGTGAGCAAGCTTGAGAAGCTTTTCAAACAAGCTCAGGGTGTCAATTCGATCCCAGATATAGAGGACGACTATACTGATGCGGCGGTCATATTGCCAGACAGGTTTAAAATGCCGCATATAGACCGCTTTGATGGCTCGAGTGATCCTATGGTCCACTTGCGGCTATTTTCAGATATTCTACGGTCGATGGGCCTAACTAGACTATAGAAGTTATCCCTCTTCGGTCGGACCTTGTCAGGTATCGCGGCCATTTGGTGTGCTAAACTTGAGGATTCTGTAAAGAGGAACTGGGAAAAGATGGCTGAGGCCTTTATTGCTTAATACTCCAATAACACTCAAATCGAGGTCACAACTTGTGATCTCGAAGCAATTCACCAAGAGCCGAAGGAGGGCTTCTCCGATTTTGTCACTCGGTGGAGGACTAAGGCCTTCATGATGACCACCTGGCCAATTGAAAAGGACCAGATCAGAATGGTCGTCTGTAATTTACAACCGAGGCTGCTACAAAAGATGATAGTCTTGCCTTTGCCTACATTTACTGAGCTCCACGAAATAGGGGTACAGATAGAGGATGCGATGAAACAGGGTCTGATAGACCATAAGAAAGAGCAGCCCAAGAGGGCTTTTACACGTGGTTCCAATGCGGCTACGAGTAGTAATGCAGTTGCAAGGACCTTTGACGTTGGTATGGTCACTACCACACCGAAAACAACCACCCCCTTTACCGGTACATCCGAAACCACCTCACAACCTACAAAGCACCAACCCTGAGGCTAGAGGGTTTTCACCCCACTCTACATGTCTTTATCTGCGGCCTTGAGGGCCCTGTTCAAAAAAGGGCATCTGAAGCCCCTAGAGCCGCGCCCATTGCCTAATCCCCTCCCTCCTACACACAACCCAGCCAAATACTGCGCCTTCCACCAACAGCATGGTCACGACACCAATCTATGCTTCAGATTACGTCATGAGGTTCAGGATCTCATTGACAATAAGGTGATAGCGCCTTCTCAAAAGCCTAACGTCACTACAAATCCTCTCCCACCATATAACCAAACCTCTCCACCCCGACAAATAAACCTTATACAAACACTAGTTGTCCCGTACGACCCCAGTATATACATCACCCCTTTCCACCTACCTAAGCTAGCATTGTTCATCCCGGAAAGCATAGGGTTGTGCAAGATGAGCACGTCTATATCCCAACCCGAACCTGTGGTGGTGGCTGTGATAGAAGAAGGCATGTCTGGGAGCTCCATGAGCTTAACTGAAGAGGAATGCAACCCGTGCCGCTATATTGTGCCAACCAGTCAGGCCAGACTAGAGGTAGAGTTACCGACGGGAATGGAGCTTAATGTAGTCCGGAAGGACGGACCAAGCTAGGGACTGGATGACTTAGCTGAGCTCAAGGAGGACATCAGTAATCTGTAGTTCTTCGATGAACAAGATCTGGGGAGTGTACAAATTGACTGGTTTGATATGAACGGATCAACGGATAATACGGGGTGGCTCAGTGATGAACCGGATGTTGATGAGGGGTCTCAGCCAAAGTAGGAACAGTCAGAAACGGGAATTGCTACAACAGCCGGAACGGTCGACGACAAGGGAAAGTTGCCGGAGAGCACCGGTACTAAGAATTTTACTCAAGAATTGAGTAGTGTTAGTACAGTCGATACAGAATAGGAGGCCGCGCTGAAGCGGTTCGAGCATGAAAGAATTGAGAATGATCAGAAGGCTAGAAAAGCCAAAGGCCCTGCGGGGATTGATTGTTATGCGGATGTGGGAATATTTACAACAGAACCAGACAGCTGCTTGTCGGTTGCCAGAGGAATGTGGTGGAAAGATGATGATTTGAATCTTGCTCACATGGATGAAGATTGGGGACAGAATCTGCCAGATGATTCTTGGTATTCCGAAGAAGTGGATCACATGACTCAGAGCGGACGGTATTTTAAACCTCCACACCTCGACCAACCAGGAGCATCTGGGAAAGATAAGGAGGCAGAAAAACAGAATGAGAAATTGCTAGAAGAAGATGCTATACTGAAGCAGCTAAAGAAGATTCAAACAGATATATCCATTTGGGGATTGCTCATGGCTTCACGGGTGCACAGACAAGCCGTCCTATCAGTAGTGGATAAGGCTAAGCTCTCTATCGACACAATCCCCAATCAGTTAGTGGGACTGGTTTTCCCAAGAGGCGCTTCACCGACTTTGACCTTTACGGATAAAGAATTGCTGCTTGAGGGCTTTGAGCATAACAAACTACTATACATCTCTATTGAATGTAAAGAGAAGTGGATACCGGTTGTCTTGGTTGATACCGGGTGTGCAATTAATGTTTGTCTATCACGCACGGCCTATGCTATTGGCTTGAAACTAGCAAACTTTGTACCAACGGCCTAGGCGATTCGGGCTTATGACAATACAAGTCGGAAAGTGATGGGGATAGTTTGGATCAGAACGCAGGTTTGCCCGGCACAACAGGATATTGAGTTCCATATCCTGGATGTTCCAGCCACTTTTAACTTACTCCTTGGACGGCCATGGCTGCATCAAGTGAAAGCTGTCTCTTTCACTCTGCATCAGATGTTGAAGTACCTCCATAGGAAGGGGGTAGCCATTGTTTTTGGGAATTCTTCTATACATCTTCTGCCGGAAGTCACTACACCGGTACTGGAAATTGTGCACGCGATCAGGATGTTTTCATATCTGGGTTCACCTTGGCTGAGGCCCGGGTGGTTCAAGATATCTTGGCTATTGATGAGGGTTGTACGCTAATACTTAATCAATCTACCTAATGAATAAGTTACAGCATGTACCCGGAATGGGATTGGGAAGGAGCGACCGGAAGGGCGTTGTTGCATTAGCCGAAGTGCCACATAACCCTCATACCTTTGGTCTATGTTACACGCCTACCAAAGAAGATTGGGTAAGAAAGGGAAAGGAAATGGCAGGAAGAGCCAAGGCAAAGCGAAGTGGGAAGCATTATAAGCTGGTGCATAGATCCATTCATGGAACCCTGAGCAGCTTCTTTGTCCCGGAGGGGAAAGACTTCCCATTTTGCGGCTTTCCTGAGCCATGGTTGAACTCTGAGAAGCGGCGTTTGCCTGGCTTTGAGATCTTCTTCGACCTACAGTTGCAAGGGGATGGAGTTGCAGAAGAACAGAATGACCTACCAACTGAGGTTGAACAGAGTACAGAGGATGAGTCCAATGGCAGTGAACTTGAGATAGGAGCAATGGTGGCTTGTCTCCTTTCGGATCCTCAGATCAAACCGGAGAGCTCGGGGGATGACTTCACTGTTTCCGTGATCGGAGATTAATCAGCTATGGACCCTTCCGATGGTATTCTGGATGCATCTATCGCACCCTCCCTCGTTTGGTAGTTCGAGGAGGGCTTTTTGTATAGCAGTTTTGAATCAGGTAGTGAACTAGAATTTGATTCCACAGAGTTTGTGGAGTTGGAATCAGATTCCAGTTCTTTTGAGTCGGAGTCCGGTATTCCTGGGGTTGATAACCCGGATGCCGTTGTTTTGTCCAGGTTGTCTTTTTCCTTTTCTTTTGAGTCGGTTGTAATCGAGGAATTGGACAAGCTGGAAGCTTTGAATGAGAATGGTACCGCTACTATTTCTGAGTACTTTTCTGTGCCACTTGTACATTGCATTGATCATGATTTTCAAAATTTTGATAAAAACGACGAGGAAGGAATTCCTTTGGTTTTGAAACATTTGATTGATCGAGAGGATGAGAGGTTTGTAAAACCCCTGGTTGATGAAATCATTTCAATTAATGAGGGTATTGAGAACGATCTGCGTCTAGTCCAGATCGGGTCCACGTTGTCTTCGGAGGAACGCGAGCGCTTAGTCGCTTTATTAAAAGATTTCAAAGATGTTTTTGCGTGGTCCTATGATGACATGCCTGGAATCGATCCTGAGATTGTACAGCACCGGATCCCTCTTGACCCTGAGGCCCAACCCTTCAAGCAGAAGCTTCGGAGCATACGCCTGGATTGGGCTTTGAAAATCAAGGAAGTGGTCACTAAGCAGATAGATGCGGGGTTCTTGCTAGTATCCGAGTATCCCACTTGGTTGGCCAACATTGTTCCGGTGCCGAAGAAAGATGGCAGAATTTGGGTGTGTGTGGATTTAAGAGATTTGAACCAAGCTAGTCCGAAGGACGACTTTCCTCTACCACACATCGACGAGTTGGTGGACTTCACTGCAAGCCATGCGTTGCTCTCCTTTATGGATGGGTTTTCTGGGTACAACCAGATCTTGATGGCACCCGAGGATAGGGAGAAGACTGCCTTCACCACGCCATGGGGAACCTACTGCTACAGGGTGATGTCGTTCGGTCTGAAAAATGCTAGGGCTACTTATCAACGGGCTGCGACCACGATCTTGCATAATATGATCCATAAAGAGGTTGAGGTGTACGTGGACGACATGATTGTCAAGTTCAAGGAAAGAGAGGGCCACTACACCGCCTTGAAGAAATTCTTCCAACGGATTAGGGAATATCGGGTGAGGCTGAATCCTCAGAAATGCACTTTTGGTGTCACAATAGGGAAAATGCTGGGGTTCCTAATCACGCAGGGGCATTGAGGTTGATCCTTCCAAAATCAAAGCCATCCTAGAAATGCCACCACCAAGGATTGAAAAGGAGGTGCACGACTTTCTAGGTAAAGTGCAATTCATAAGACGGTTTATTGCAAAATTAACCTTGACTTGTGAACCACTATTTGGTCTCCTGAAGAAAGGAAAGAAATTTCAATGGGATGACCGATGCCAGGTTGCTTTTGAGCAGATCAAACAGTACCTTCAAAACCCACCTATGTTGTCACCGCTAGAGCCGAGGAAGCCGTTGATTTTGTACTTGTCAATAACCGACACAACAATGGGCTGTATGCTTGCGCAGGAATCTGAGAATAGAGTGGAGAAATCTATCTATTACCCAAGCAAGAAGATGCTGGAATATTATACCCATTACACCCCGCAGGAGAAGGTTTGTTTGGCCTTCGTATGGGCTACCAGGAAGTTGTGGCACTACCTGTTAGTTCACAATATAATTATGGTTTCGAGATTAGATCCTATCAAATATCTCTTCGAGAAACCAGCATTTACGGGTAGGCTAGCCCGTTGGTTGCTTCTTCTCTCCGAATTTGATTTGAAGTATATGACTCGCAAGTCTATAAAGGGGAGAGCGGTAGCGGAGTTCCTAGTCGACCACCCAGTGAAGAGAGACGAAGCAGTAGAGTATTTGTTCCCAGACGAGGCTATTCTACAAGTTAAAGAAGAGATTTGGACTATGTACTTTGACGGAGCATCGGACCAGTATGGTTATGGGATAGGGGTGTTGCTGATAGCACTCGACAATTCCCATACACCTTTAGCTTTCAAACTCCGGTTCAAGGTATCGAACAATAAAGCAGAATACGAGGCATGTATCGCTGGCTTGGAAGCTGCCCTGGAACTAGGGGCAAAACGATTGGATGTCATTGGGGACTCAAACCTGGTTGTGTCTTAAGCAAAAGGAGACTGGAAGGTTAAGGAAGAAAGGATGAAAATCTATCACCAAACCCTGGACGTCCTGATTCCCAGGTTTGAGAAGTTAACCTTCACGCATTTGTTAAGAGAGAACAACAGGTTCACTGACGCTTTATCAACTCTATCTTCCACGATAGACATCCCTTTGGGAGTTCGGATGCGTCCGATCATTATTGAACATAGATATGTGCCGGCCTACGAGTTGATTGCTGCGATAGATGAAGTACAAGATCAGAACCCCTGGTATCATGATATCTGGAACTTCTTGGAAAATGAGACTTATCCACTAGGGGCAAATGCCAAAGATAAAAGGGCAATACGGCGAATGGCTGCTCAGTTTATCATCTACGGGGGTAAATTGTATAAACGAGGCCATCTGGGAATGCACAAACTGTGTGTTGATGTAGAAAAGTCGAAACGCTTAATGGAGGCCATCCATGGAGGAGAGTTTGGATCACACATGAGCGGAGTGATACTAGCTCGGAAGATTCTCAGGCAGAGTTATTACTGGTCAACCATAGAGGAGGATTGTATTGGTTTTGTTCATCGATGCCACAAATGTTAGATTTATGCAAATCACATGAATATCCCGCCGTTAAAGCTGTACAACATGATTTTACCATGGCCATTTTCAGTCTAGGGAATTGATGTTATTGGGACAGTTACTCCAAAGGGGTCAAATGGGCATGAGCATATCCTGGTGGCAATAGACTATTTTACAAAGTGGGTCGAAGCCCAATCCTATGCAGTGCTGAAAGCATCGCACGTAGCCAAGTTCATCAGGAATAATATCATATGTCGTTATAGGGTCCCGAATGAGATCGTCTCGGACAATGGTTCCCACTTCAAGAAAGAAGTGATCAACTTGTTGGTGAAATACAACATCGCTTTTCATAAGTCATCCACATATCGGCCACAAACCAACAGAGCTGTTGAGCCCGCCAACAAGAACATCAAGCACATTCTACAAAAGATGGTGGAAACCTACAGGGACTGGCCAGACAAGTTGCCATTTGCTCTCTGGGGCTATAGGACATCAATTCGAACATCTACTGGGGCAACTCCGTATTCTCTGGTTTATGAGATGGAAGTTGTTCTGCTGATTGAAGTTGAAGTTTCGTCGCTACGGGTTATGGCTGAGTGCTAGATAGCAGAAGCGGATTGGCAGCAGAGCAGGTTCAAGGAACTGATGCCATTTAACGAGAGGAGGTTGAAAGCACTGTACTATGTCCAAGGTTATCAACGTAGGATTGCCAGAGCTTTCAACAAGAAAGTCAAGTCCAGGAATCTAAAAGAAGGGGATTTTGTGCTCAAAGACAACCGAGCTCCCATCCATGATCCTAGGGGCAAGTTCAGACCTAATTGGACTGGTCCTTACATCATCAAATCTATCTGGTCAGGTGGAGTTGTCATTCTTATGGACCTAGACGGCCTTGAATTCTCCCAACCAATCAACATGGACAAGTTGAAAAAATATTATCCTTGAGTGGCTCGCTAGGCTAAAAACCCGGAAGGGCGACCTAGGCAAAAGTTAGAGCACAAAAATTTGAAATAAGAAAAACTAAGCTCGCAAGGTTGAAAACCTGAAAAGGGCGACCTTGGCAAAAGTTAGAGTGCAAAAGGAGAGTGTTAATACCCGAGTGAACCCGAACCAAACTACGCAAGGCTTGATTCCCATCTTTGGGATACGTAGGCAACTTCATTCTGAAGTCCAGCCATAAACACTTCCAAATCAACTGTGTCCATGAGATTGTTCTGGTCATCTTTGTCTTTTCTGCATTCAAGAATTCGGTTGTGGTCTTCACTCTGAGAGCTGGTTACACTGCAGTGCAGTGCTATTCAAACAAAGGGCAGCCTTCCATTCATTGGATTCAGGATTGTACATCTCAATGATAGATTCCAGGTGTGTCCAGTTGTGATCCTTATTGAAAATGATTTTGAAAAGTTTTAATAAAAGTCGATTTCATTCAAATTAATCTTTTTACAACTTAGACCATTTTGGGACCAAAAGGAAAATTTTCAGTGCCCACAACCTTCAATTCATTGATTTTAATACAGAGTTCTCTACCTCTTGATGCAAATCAAAGTTGCTTTTTATTACATTCAAAAGGAAAACTTGAAAGTTAGATCAAAGTAATAAACTTGGGTCACAGATGAAACAGGTGTTCCTGCATCCCCGCCCAGAGCTTATGGAAGCTTCAGATGCTAAAATAGGCTCGGTTTGTGCATTCGCCAGAAAGGGCGTAGTTGAAATTGGGAACGGGGAACCAGAAGTTCTCTTGTCCTCCATGCAGTGGGATATCGACCTAGTTGTGAACCTCAGATTGGAAATGAAGCCGAGTACTCTACCCCCTCTTCTGGGCAAGTCTGGTCATGCCCGTACTAACGCCTGAAACGAAAGGGAAAATAAAAGACACAGTGTGTCAAGCCAATCAACTGAATGCCAGGCTGTTAAGACATACTGTAGCTCATCTAGGATAGATCAAATCAGGGGCAACACCAAGCAATGTCAGCAGTAGATCTATTGCACATCTAATGGCACCATCACGCCTCGTTCAGGAAATCAACTAGCTGTTGGCGAAAAAAATAGCCTCGTGCTGAACATGCAGGGCAAGAGTCCACTACTGTCAACCTGTCCATGAGCCATATCTGGGAAGGGATGAAAAATAAGAGAGAATAAAGAATAGAGATGTGTATGTGGAAAGAAAAAGTGAGAAAGGGTTTTAGAGAAAAAAACACAGCCTGAGGACCGAGTGATGTGAGAAACACATGTGAGATAGGATGGGAAACATTACCTGCAAGAGTAGTGGACTTCCTGCGAATTTGGTTGTTTCTCGCCGGTGGAAGGCTTCTAAGCCTATCAAAGTCTCGGCCAATGCAGCTCTTGCTCTCTTTCAAGCCTTGGGCTACTTCGATCAAGTGAACACTAGACCCTTCGAAGCCATGGGCATGTAGGAAATGAGCCAACATACACAAATAGAGGGCATGCTGTCGAAAACTTTGCCAAAGACGGTCGTCGCGGTTGCCGGCATCAGAAAATCGGTGAATGAGACTGGGAATGTCTAGTTCTCCATTGTGAAGTAAGGATTGAGCATCGTGTCAAGTGAGCCCACACATCTGTCCTAAAGCCTGGATGTGACTAAAACGGGACTGGGACAGGATTTCCTCGTCACGCTGGGATTCCATCAAAAGTTGGAATTCTTCAATTGTAGGGCATAGCTCTTGTCTTCCAAAGCTAAACACATGTGTATCCGGGTTCCAACATCGAGCCGCGGCATGAAGGAACGGAAAACACACCGGGGTACGACTTAGCAGGAATAGTGCATTTATCCCGAAACCCCGAAAATTCACTTTTTCCAAGCCATCCAAAGTTGTAATCCAATTTGAGAGTTTTTTGGTGAAGAATGGCTCCATTTGTGGCAAAAATAGAGCTGGAATGAAGAAACTACGAAGTCCCAACTTTTGTAGAAGATAAGGTGCTGAGTGGAAGACAGGTGGCAGCAATCTAGAGGTTCTCTGCACTAGTGGCCGACCGGCCAACTTTTTTAGCCCACCGGCCAATGGTAGTGGCCGACAGCCACTTTTGGTGGCCGACAACCTCTGCCTATAGCCGACATAATTCCTATGGCTTTCCTATGTGTTGGGAGTGCTGAGAACCTGTGTTTTGTTCTACTCTTGGTGCATTTTGCTGCCTTGTTTTAAGAGTTTTGTTGAGTCGCTTTTTATGTTGTTTCGCTTTGTTTATCGAGTTGTTTTGTTGTTGCTTATCGAGTTGTATTGACGTTGTTTTGCTTATCAAATTGTTGCATTAGTTGTTCATTGAGTTGTTTTACTCTGATCGTTATGTGTTGGTCGGTTCGTTACCTAATTAAGAAATTGCCAATACAGTGTATAATATTCAAATTCCATCAAATCCCGTTTTTGTGCGATGTGGTGCAATGCGATGCTCAGAATGTAAAACACAACATGTTTCATCAAAAGGCTGATTTTTCATTCCAACCATGGTTTCTTTTTTTTAAAAAAGGGTACAAGTTTTTAAGAAAATAAAACTGTACAATGTGCTAACACTATAAGCAAAAACAGACTAAGCAAAAACATCTAAATTAGTGCCATCCACCTCAGGATTGAGAGGCTCTCTTCGTCCTCTTCCTCGGTAGAGTGGACTCAGAGCTATCTACATTAGCGATGCTGTCAGAGGCCCCCGTGTCTGAGCTAGCTACCGAATCGACCTCAGCATCATCCTCGCCCTCAGAATCTGAGCCAGCATCGCCCTCTCCATCCTCAGATGACTCTGACTGTGGGCTCACTGCCTCCTCATCCTCACTCGTCTCATCATTATCATCGTCCTGAACGAGCTCTGAAGGACCACTCTTGTCACGGACGCCTCGAGCAAAGCCTCAGCTGTGAGCTGGAGCCTCCCCTCTCTCTCTCCCTGCTGTCGAAGAAGGTGCTGATGGTCCTACTGCAGCTCTTGCCGAAACGTTCAATGTGGCCGGGATCTAAAAAGGGCAGTTTGTCAAATACATCAGTCGTGGTGTATATCAAAAGCAGTGTTTGAGTGCAGTGTTTGAATGCAGTGTTTGAGTGTAGGGTGTCAGATCAGTACAGTGTGGAGCAGATTATGTTTGAAATGCTAATGTATACTAGAATCTTGTAGAGGCTGAGCAGGTTCATGCTCCCCTGCACCATCTCCGTCAGGGAAGCCACTAGCTCAAGGGCTTGCCCGGTGTACTCTATGGGTGCCTGCAAGTGCGTTGAGAGGATCAGTGTTCTATAAAGCATAACTGAAATGAAGTAAATGTGCAAAATGTAAAGTATGGTACATACTGGATTCAGGCCTCGAACCCCGACAAGCTCATGCCCAGCTGATGCGGGCTCAATGGGGATTTGGCAAGCCTTCCCAGTATGGCGCCAGTAGGTGAGTGTGGTAGGCAACTCTAGCCACCCAGTCCTTTGTCTCGCCCCAAAACCTTCCTTGCCCTGGGTCCTGGTTGCCCTGGCCCCTCTACCTCTCTCTCCCATAGCCGAAGCTCTCGCTCTCTCACCTCCACGGGTGCAAGTCAGAGGTGGCATGAGGTATGTCTAGATAAAGGCTGTGTAATCACCCTTGACTCAGAAGAAGTCGGCGTCCCAGCCTCTTGTCAAATCAATCATCTCTTACAAAGTGTATTTCTCTATGGCTCTCATATATGTCTGAGGTGGCATCGAAACTACCGGCTAGGGCAAGCCGATGGTCTAGCGTAAGAATCGCCCTCCTAAGAACCACGCTCGACAAACCAGGCCCTCGAGTAGGTGCCAGAAGCGGGAAGCCTCTCGGGCACCAGCGAACTGATCCCTGATTCCCTCAGGCATCGTTGCCTAGGGTTGCCAAGTGATCTGTAAATAGAGAATGTAAATTGTTAGCTATCATCAGATATTACAATATGAGTCAGAATCAAAGGAAAACGGAAATAAACAGATAAGCTTGAGTTACCTTAGCCGCAGTCACAGTATCAAAGTGTCGACGGAAGAAGGGGAAGGACTCCTGGGACCTTCGCTGGCATCTCCCGTCATACCGATGAGAGTATGGCACGACAGGTGGCATCTCTACCTCTGGCTCTAGGGCGAGTCTCGGAAAGTAGGCGTACACCCATAGATGCAGAAAACGAAAGGGCAATAATGAGTATATAATAGATAAATGTATGTGAAGTAGAAAACAAATTGTGTATGTACGGTGTACAGCGTGAGCAGTCTACAGAGTATGCAAAGCAGAAGGCATACGGTGTGTGTGCAGTGCACAGAGAATGCCAAGCAGAAATTACAACAGGGAATGCAAAATAGAAAACTAAAGCATACCTCCCAAGCCCTCCAATAGCCTCCTATCATATGTTTGCTCTGGTGGGAGGTGGAGCTCATGTACCCGTATAAGGTGGCCAAGCCAGTGCTGCCCCAATCGTAGAGTCGGACATGAGATAGATCCACCAGGGCATTCATGCGGTATAGCCCGACGGTGTTCGTCCGGTCGGCGAACAGGGTAGTGCCAAATAGGAATATCAGGAAACCTCGGGCATACTGCTCTGTCTCCTCTCGAATCGCTAGTGTCGTCCCTCTGTAGTGGTCTGCAAACCAGGAGTATCGAACCATCTTTGATCGGGAGATAGGTGGGCGAGTCCCCAGCAGATAAATCTGAGCAGCCTCCCACTCGCCCATATCAGTATCATAAGGAATCGAATGACCCCCCACCTCTATGCCGGTGAGCATAGAGAAGTCAAAAGGACTCATCGTTATCTCCCCTGTGGTAGAGTAGTGAAAGGAATCGGTGGTATTCCACCACCTCTCTACCAAGGTACCCAGTAAAGGCCGACTCGCTATGAGGGATGAGAGCTCCATGCATAATGAGCCAAAGTCGGCCTCATCGATGATGTGGCAAACGTCGTCAGGGAGCTCCATGTACTACTCCCTCGCCGATGTGGTCCAGTATCCTCTGATGGCGTGTGAATCCCCCTGTGATCAGGACAAGCAGATAAAATGTAATGTAAGTAATACAGTGCAAAAGTTTGATTGGGAAAGCAATGCAAGATACATTGAGAAAATACAAGAATGCAGTGTATACCTCGGAGGCACCATGAGATAAATGTGACTCTGGCTCACGCAGTAAGAGGTCCTCCGGTGCGCCTCGTACAAACCCCCTGAACTGATGAATGCTATCGGGTGGTAGCACGTGTATCTCGGGATAATACGTCGCCGGGTCAAAAGGTCGAACGCTAAGTGACAGTGGCTCAAACTCCAGATCCACTTCCATCTCTGGAGAAGCTCCATCGTATGGAATGTCGTTCTCCATCTCAAGGAAAGATGAGAAAGTGGTCAGAAATGGGGAAAATGGGTGAAGAATGCCAAGAGTCAACGAAAGTCAACTCCAAGAGGAAAAACGGCAGAAAAAAGTCAAAGCTAGGGAAAGGGCACTAAACTCAAGGGTAACTTGAGGGAAACAAGCCTCAAGTGGTGGAAATGAAGAAAGAAGCACTGAAAGTGATTTTCAATCGGTTCAAAATGGAGTAAAATACGAGGGTTTAGTGAAGAAAATGTCCGTAGGGAGTTGGAAAACGTGCATAATGCTCGGATTGAATGAGGAAAATGGTTTAGAGAGAGAGAGAAGTGTGATTTTTGGCAATGGAGAAGTGGGGAAATAGGATTTGGAACCCTATACTTAAACACCCGAGGTGAAATGGCCATTTTGCCCCGAATCTGCCATTTGTGGCCGACAACTGCTTTTGGTGGTCGATTGGTGGCCAATCACCTTCCTTGGTGGCTGATAGGCCTTCAGTGCTCTCCATGTGTGTTTTACTACTGTTTTGTGCCCTTGGTTCTTGAGAAAGTGCAAGGAAGGCTCACTTTTAAGCTCAAATTGTCTTTGCGGAAGCCCCGAACTGTGTCTTCGGTGCATGGCTCATCATTACTCAACATGGGCGAGGTGTATCCTTTTTTGAAACATATTGCAACTCTTCTGAGAGGTAAATCGGAGGTTGCGATTGAGTCGTCTTCATCAAACATGCTTTTGTCGTTGCATAGAACGTGTATGTCTTTGTCGTTGTATAGAACATGCATTTTGTATTGTTGCATAGAACATGCATCCTCATGTTTGTATAGAATATGCATGTTGCATTGAATATGCATGTTGTGTTGTATTGCATAGAACATGCATCCTCATGTTTGCATAGGATATGCATGTTGCGTTGTATTGCCTTGTGCATGCCCTTACATTCGCATAGAAAATGTTCGAACTTGTTGCATCGACCGTGCGTTTGCTACTATCGCATAGAATATGCATTACTTTGTCTGTGGCATAGAACATGCTCTCGCTCGCGCCGCATGGAATATTCTTCTGTTTTGTTCCTTGCATGTTATGCATGAAACATGCCTCTAACATTGTGTCACGGTTATTCGTCTTGCATAGAACATGCATTCTTATTGTATTGTACCTGTCAAGCTTCTTTCTTATGCAGGCATGATATTGTATGTACGGTTCATTCAAAGCTGGTGCAACTAGACGATATTGTATGTACGGTTCATTCAGAGGAACTCCAGGTAAGATCATTCCTGTCCCTTGAACCCCTTGTTGGTTAGAAACATTCGGGTACGCTGGGTGTTTACACCATACCTTGTTTTGGTTAGAATCATTTAGGTATGCCCGGTGTTTACACCACTCCCTGTTTTGGTTAGAAACATTCGAGTATGCTCGGTGTTTACACCACACCCTTGTTGGTTAGAAACACTCGGGTACGCCCGGTGTTTACACCACTACCTTGCTTTGGTTTGAAGCATTGGGACGTGCTCCGATGTTTATACCACCCCCCCCGATTAGAAGCCTTTGGAACATGTTCCGATGCTTATACCACCTTGCTTTGGTTAGAAACACTGGGACATGTTCCCGATGTTTATACCACTCCCCCGGTTAGAAGCGTTTGGAACGTGTTCCGATGCTTATACCACCCAATTTTGGTTAGAAACATTGGGACGTGCTCCGATGTTTATACCACCCTCCGGTGTTTACACCACTCTTCGGTGTTTACACCACTCCCTTTCTCCTCTCGCGTGTGACGCGTTAGGATGTATTCAGTTAGAAACATTCGGGTACGCCCGGTGTTTACACCATCCCCTTCTCCTCTCGCGTGTGACGTGTTAGGATGCTTTGGTCAAAAGCATTTGGACGGGTTCCGATGCTTATACTGCTCTTTGTTTTGGTTACATAATATTTGGACGTGTTTCAATGTTTATCACTGTTCTCTTTGGTTTGGAATATTAGGGTGTGTCCCTGGGTTCACACCATCTCTCTCCTTGCGTGTGCCACGCATTAGGACCTTGTTTAACGACTCGGGTGCGCCCGAGGGTTGTGTTGTTCTTTGCCTTTCCTGCGTGAGGCGTAGTTAAGATTGCATAATTTTCTTACATCCTTTCTGCATGAAATGTGGTTTGGTTCATGTTTACTTGCTTATGTATGAGTTTGCATGTAGCATTTCTTTCCATAACATTTGCATCTAGATGTTTCATTACAGCCCTCATTGCATGATCATAAGTTATATTCTACATCGTGCATATCATTTGCATTTTGCCCCAGAACTATGCTGGTTTGATTCCTTGCAAAGGGATACGTAGGCAGCCTGCAGGCGCAACCATTCTTTGTTTTGATTGCTTGTTTGTCCAAGTCTTCGGCCTTGTCAAAAATGGGTCGTCTTTGGGCTTTGACATTCACTCCTGTCATTTCATGACTTCCGAGTTCTGTCAAAGAGGGGCAACTGTAGACACTCCATTATTGACCGTCCTCAAGACTTGGACGTCATCGTTTGAACACTCGATGATTTTGCATGCTCGTGTTCATTTTGAGTGCCTAAAGTTCTCGGCCGAGCATCTTCCCTTTGAGCCTTTGAACTTGTCTGTTTTGTGCTTGGTTGTGGACCAAGAGCTTTTTTTTTCATGTCTGGAGGAGAGGGTGGCTTGTAAGGCATCCCTACAGTCCATTGGCCATGGCTTGTGCCTACCGGCCATCATTGATGGCCGGTCGGCCACTGGTGATGGCCGACGGCCATTTTTCTCCTTTTTCAGATATTTGTTTGCCAGTTGTGCCAGTTGTTGTTCACTGAAGTGCATCTCTATACACGTGTATAGAGGGATGAATACAAGCTTTAATCTTGATTTTCTATATATAGGGGGTGTCCTCCCCATTTTGGAGGGTTAGACATTTTGGATCAAAATTTTCTCTCTCTCTCTCTAGAATTCTCTCTCTCTCTTCTTGTTTTGTGCTTTGTAGTTAGTTTTCTCTACACCTTTGCACACTAACCCTTAACCAAATTTGACCACCTTGGAGCTGAGGTCCCTTGGAGCCTAGTTTGAGCTTTTAGGAGGTTTGAGCCTGAAATTGTGGCTGTTTTGTGCTGTGCTTCAAGATGTATAAGACTTACCTTGTAGGCTTTGTTTTGACTACTAGTTTTCCCATCTTTTTATACTGTTTTTGGCCTATTTTCAACTACAAAAAAACTTTGAGTTTTGAGCCTTAACATGATGGTTTGAGGTCATTTTATGTATAGGGGTATTCCACCATTCTTGTTGCTTTATTGTGTAAGCTTTTGTACCATCTTTTAGTATATTCACATCAAACTTTTTGGCCCTTTAAACCACTGAAATTCAGAGTTATTTCAATGGTAAAAAGTTGGTTTTGAAGTCCAAAATTGGAGGGGGTAGCCTCCCCTCCTTGTGCCTTGTTTACAAGCCTAGATAGCTTAACATTTGAGCATGATTTTCTAGCATTTTGTACCTTAATCTCAACATGTTTTTGCTACTGTATTGACTAGGTTTAGCTCTGTTTTGAGTTGGTTTGGTCCTTTGAGGCTTGTATTGTATGATTGTAGTGCAATCTGCTTCACTGGCTTAATGTTTTAGGCTTTTAAACATGAATTGCATGAGTTGTTTTCATGTTTTAGTGTCATTTTGCACACCATTTCAGCACTAAAATCTCTGCAATCGCCCTCTATTCTTTACTCTTTCATTTGTTTTGAAAGTGACTTTGAACCCCTTGATTGGCTTGAGTGTGGAATTGAGACCCTCATGCCTAATGGTTTAATTCCTTTGGGAGCACACTTGTAATGATAAGGAGGGTAGCAGTACATACAATCCTTGAGAATACACTGCTTTGCCTCTGTTTGCTCTCTGTTGCAGCAAAAAGGGAAGTTCAAGGAAGGGGTGGCCGACCGGCCACCAGCAGTCGCCGACCGGCCAAAAATGAAAATTTTCACAAGCGTGCTCCTGAGTTGGAGCAGAGGCATTCTGGGAGTTGGCACAATTTTCAGTGATCAAACGAGTGTAAATAGAGGCATCCGATGGCAAGGCGGTGGATTTTGGGGAGGAAACCAACCGAGCATGCATGCATCCCTCGCCCTCGAGGCCGTTTACTTGCTTTGTTTAATTAGTTAGTAGTAGCTAATTCATTTATTCAAGTGTTGTAATTATATAATTAGCTTAGAATAGTTAATTAGTTTCGTTTTGTAATAATTAACTTAGCTTAGATTTGATTAGCTTAGCTTATTCATTCAGACCCTCCTCCGCGAGGGCATAATGTTGTAATAAGTGTGCATGGGTGTGTGTATGTCTTCCAACCCCATGTCTTTCTCCCTTTTATATAATCGCTTTCGATGGTTAGATTAGGGACATATTTCAATTAGCATATTGCATGCTTATATCCATTCATTTGTCTTGCATGCATTGAGGTTCGGCGCATCATTCAAACTGCATAGCAATTTCAATATCTTCCTTGAATACGTGTTTAACCACATGTTATCAAATCGAAATCATACGCCATATTAGTAGCCGAGCCTATTAATTGCACATTGCATGTGTTGCATTAGGCATCTTGTATAGTTAGGATCATGCATATTTCTAACTAGCTTTTTTTTTTGGGTTGGAGTACTCGATGAGTTTTCATGCTTTAGCATACTTGCATGAGTGTGATTGCCATATTGCCATGTTTCGCATGTTTGCCATGAGGCTATGTGCTTACGTGATAAACTGCATGAATGCCTGTGGATGAAGGCTTTGTTGTTTGGATTGGAACGATTCAACAAATGTAAGTTTTAAGCCCACTTTGTTGTGGCAAAATCATGTTTTAAGCCTACCTTCTTTGGTGGCAAATCCACATTTCTAAGCCCACTTGCGTGTGGCAAATTCAAACCATTTTTAAAAGTAAATATGAGTTGAGTTGTTTTAAGTCTTGCGACTAATCTATACTTGCTTGTGTAAGAACACATGAGGTTTATAAAACAACATATCATGATTAGTAGAGGTCGATCTTTTGATCGGGCGAGCGGGGGAGCTCATTCCATGACCTTCCCCCTTCGTACCTAAGTTCCCTAGCCGAGGCAACTTTGGTGATGACGGACACGTGGCCTTTGGCACGAGTTAGGGTTTCCTAAATTTCCTAAAAATAAAATATTTAGGTGGTGAATCTGTAATCTGGCAAAACAGTCTAGTTTTGGCATTATTTGATTTAAAATTGATTTTTCAAAATGATTTTCCAGATTAGACTCTTTGGTGTTTATTAGTTTCATATTACACTTGTGAGACTAGATTCAGGACCATAGGCAAGAGTCCCAACTGTGAGGCCTTCTTTTCAAACCCTTTTCCGAAAGGCGGGGACGCAGAAAAAGTCGTGCCTACAATATTCTCCTAGTATCCGTGTGAATTGGATGGATGAAAGAATTTTAAAGAAAGTTCGAAAGCAAGTTGGTTGCACTAAGAATATTAAACGTCAACTCCTAATTTTCTTTAATAATTTTAAATAAAGAATCAACCTACAGAATTATTGCAATTATCAGTACAAGAGTTAGTAGATTGTGTGAAACTAGAGGAGGAAAGTTGTTATACATGTTCCATAAACAAGGGTTACAACAACGGATCAAGCGCCGCCTTCCGGGGTGTTTTCTAGTCCAATTTTAGTACTGCCGAACTCCATTTTCCAAAATAAAAATATTGGCGAACTCAAAAATGGCACTTAACAAACACAAATAATGAAATGTAGCACACTGTCTCTCTAATGAGAGTGGAAGTGCAGAAACTCTACATTTCATCTTCTTCCTTAAGCCACCAAAAAACACAAAACGAGCCCAAATTAGGGTTTGCATTTTCTCATCGACCGTAAGCCAGAATCAGGCCCATAGTATACCATTTCGAATGTATCGAAACAAGGATTCCAAATATACAATTTCCATAACATAAAAACAAAGCATGTAAAACCAGCATGCAATTACGAAAAATTAAATATGAATCTCCATTTTTCTCAAAATTCGACCCTTGGATTTTCATGAAACTCGGCAGATATATTCTACATGAAATATATTAAAACACATGTAAATTTCAGGTTGATCGGAGAAAGTTCAAAAAAATAATAATTTTTCATGCATATATCATGTGTATATATATATATATAATTACATACATATTTTAAAGCACAAAAAACAAGCACCAAAATACCCATTTATAGCTCTAATACCAATGTAAGATATATATATGACGCAGGGGATAAATGAATCAAGCCATACCTTGTGTGATAGAAAGAACCTTGTGGGTAAATCACGTGTTTCTTTAATCATGAACTAAGAACACCCAGCAATGGAGTGATACCACAGCATGAGTATCACCCACTCTATTCACAGGGCAAAGGCTGGATCGTTCTCTGATGGGAGAGATCTAGAGAGAGAGTATGGGAAAAAATGTTATGGGTAAATCAACATATATATTAAATAGATTAGATATATATAATCTAACATCCTTATCTCCTAATAGGATAAGATAGATTGGATGGAGATAGTGGGTTATCCGAACAGGATAAATAGAAATTCAAATTACATGAGTAATTTGAATAGGCCATGTGTCATGCCACACGGGCACCCAAATCCGGATCCAATACCCGGCCCAATTTCCAACATTATCAATAAAGATTTCGTTCTTTTTCTTTGATTTTTCTCATGAAAAAACAACTATATGTCACAACTCAAAAAGATCACCCCATTGAGTTCAATAAAAGCATCACGAATGCCAAATATAGTAACCGTTTAATACACAGTATAATATTGGGGACTAAATTGATAAAAATGAAATTAGAGTAATGACACTGAGGGAAAATTTTAGAGGCCAAAAGTTTTTTTAATTCTTTTCTTTTTTTTAAATGTAATATTTGCTCCAGAAATACCCTTAAATATAATGATGAATTCGAATAGCTTTTCATATTGATAGCATTTTTAAACACATTTAGGGATTAGAGTAACACCGAGTGCATACTTTAGCAACCAAAATCATGTTAATTTTTTAGTTTTAATAAAGTTCTTATTGGTTGATGTTTTATATGATTAATTATGTTAACAGAAGTATGTCATAATTTTTTTTTTTTTACAAGGTGCATATTCTCCTAGTATCCGTGTGAATTGGATGGAAGAAGGAATTTTAAATAAAGTTCGAAAGCAAGCTGGTTGCAATATCAATATTAAACGTTAACTCCTGATTTTCTTTAATAATTTTATGTAATGAATCGAACTATAGAATTATTGCTATTATCGGTATAAGAGTTAGTAGATTGTGTGAAACCCGAGGAGGAAAGTTGTTATTCCTTTTCTATAAATAAGGGTTGTAAGCACACGGATCACGCACCGCGATTCGGGGTGTTTTCTGGTCCAATTTTAGTACTGTCGGACTTCATTTTCCAAAATAAAAATATTGGTGGACTCAAAAATGACATTTAACAAACACAAATAATGGAGTGTACCACACTCTCTCTCAAATGAGAGTGGAAGTGCAGAAACTCTGCACTACATCTTCTTCCTTAAACCACCAAAAAACACAAAACGAATCCAATTAGGGTTTGCTTTTTCTCATCGACCGTAAGTCGGAATCAGGTCCATAATATCCCATTTTGAAGGTATTGAAACAAGGATTCCAAATATGTAATTTTCATAACATAAAAACAATGCATGTAAAACCAACATGCAATCAAAGTTACAAAAAATTAAATATAAATCTCCACTTTTCTCAAAATTCGACCGTTGGATTTTCATGAAACTTGGCAGATATATTCTACATGAAATATATTACAACACATGTATATTTCAGGTTGATCAGAGAAAGTTCGGAAAATGATTAATTTGTCATGCATATATCACGTGTGTATATATATATAATTATATACATATTTTAATGCACAAAAAACAAGCATAAAAATACCCATTTATAACTCTGATACGAGTGTAAACTATATATAACGCAGGGGGTAAAAGGAATCAAGCCATACCTTGTGTGATAGAATCCGAAATGATGAACCTTGTAGGTAAATCACATGCATGTGTAATCACGAACTAAGAACACCCAGCAATGGAGTGATACCATAGTATGAGTATCACCCACTCAATTCACAGTGCAAAGGCTGGATCGTTCTCTAATGGGAGAGAGTTAGAGAGAGAGTATGGGAAAAAATGTTATGGGTAAATCAACATAACGTATTTGATATCTATTAAATGGATCAGATATATATAATCACACATCCCTATCTCCGAATAGGATAAGATAGATTGGATGTAGATAGTGGGTTATTTGAATAGGATAAATAGAAATTCAAATTACATGAGTAATTTGAATGAGCCATGTGTCATGCCAAATGGGCGCCCAAATTCGGGTCCAATACCTGGCCCAATTTCCAACATTATCAATAAAGATTTTGTTCTTTTTCTATGAATCTTCTCATGAAAAAACAACTATATATCACAACTCAAAAAGATCACCCCATTGAGTCCAACAAAACCATCACGAATGGAAAATATAGTAATCATTTAATACAAAGTATTATATTGGACAAAATTGATAAATATGAAACTAGAATAATGACACTAAGGGCAAATTTTAGAGGCCAAAAGTTTTTTTAATTCTTTTCTTTTTTTTAATTGTAATTTTTGTTCAAAAAATTCCCTTAAATGTAATGATGAATTCGGATAGCTTTTCATATGGAGAGCATTTCTATACACATTTAGGGATTAGAGTGACATCGAGTGCATACTTTAGCAACTAAAATCATGTTAATTTTTTAGTTTTAATAAAGTGCTTATTGGTTGAAGTTTTATATGATTGATTATGTTAACAGAAGTACGTCGTATTTTTTTTTTTATTATTATTTACAGGGTACATATTCTCCTAGTATCCATGTGAATTGGACAGAAGAAGGAATTTTAAACAAAGTTCGAAAACAAGCTGGTTGCAATAACAATATTAAACGTCAACTCCTGATTTTCTTTAATAATTTTAAATAATGAATCGAACTACAGAATTCTTGCAATTATCAGTACAAGAGTTAGTAGATTGTGTGAAACCAGAGGAGGAAAGTGGCTATAACTGTTCGATAAACAAGGCTTACATGCACGGATCACGCGTCACCTTTCAGCGTGTTCTCTGGTCCAATTTTAGTACTGTCAAACTCCATTTTCAAAAATAAAAATATTGGTGGACTCAAAAATGGCATTTAACAAACACAAATAATAGAGTCTAGCACACACTCTCTCTAATGTGATTGGGAGTACATAAACTCTGTACTTCATCTTCTTTCTTAAGCCAACAAAAAACACAAAACGAACCCAAATTAGGGTTTGCTTTTTCTCATTGACCGTAAGTCGGAATCAGGCCCATAATAGACCATTTCGAAGGTATTGAAACAAGGATTCCAAATATATAATTTTCATAACATAAAAACAAAGCATGCAAAACTAGCATGCAATCAAAGTTACGAAAAATTAAATATGAATCTCCATTTTCCTCAAAATCTGACCGTTTGATTTTCATGAAACTTGGCAGAAATATTCTACATGAAATATATTACAACATATGTAAATTTCAGGTTGATCGAAGAAAGTTCGGAAAAGGATTAATTTTCCATGCATATATCATGCGTATATACATATATTTATAATTATATACGTATTCTAATGCACAAAAAACAAGCACGAAAATACCCATTTATAGCTCTGATACCAATGTAAGATATATATAACACAACGGGTAAAAGAAATCAAGCCATACCTTGTGTGATAGAATTCAAAACGAAGATCCTTGTGGATAAATCATGTGCTTCTTTAATCACAAACTAAGAACACCCAGCAATGGAATGATACCATAGTATGAGTATCACCCATTTTATTCACAATGTAAAGGCTGGATCGTTCTCTGATGGGAGAGAGTTAGAGAGAAAGTATGGGAGAAAATGTTATAGGTAAATCAACATAACGTATCTGATATCTATTAAATAGATCAGGTATATATAATCTCACATCCCTATCTCCTAATAGGATAAGATAGATTAGATGGAGATAGTGGGTTATCCGAATAGGATAAATAGAAATTCAAATTACAAGAGTAATTTGAATGGGCCATGTGTTATGCCACATGGGCGCCCAAATCCCGGTCCAATACCCGGTCTAATTTCCAACATTATCAATAAAGACTTCGTTCTTTTTCTATGATTCTTCTCGTGAAAAAACAATTATATGTCTCAACTCAAAAAGATCACCACATTGAATCCAACAAAAGCATCACGAATGCCAAATATAGTAACCATTTAATACACAGTATTATATTGAGGACTAAATTGATAAATATGAAACTAGAATAATGACACTGAGGGAAAATTTTAGAGGCCAAAAGCTTTTTTAATTCTTTTTTTTTTAACTATAATATTTGTTCCAAAAATACCCTTAAATATAATGATCAATTCGAATAGCTTTTCATATGGATAGCATTTTATACACATTTAGGGATTAAAATAACACCTAGTGCATATTAATTTTTTAGTTTTAATAAAGTTCTTATTGGTTGAAGTTTTATATGATTAATTATGTTAACAGAAGTATGTCATAATTTTTTTTTATAGGGTACATATTCTCCTTGTATCCGTATGAATTGGATGGAAGAAGGAATTTTAAACAAAGTTCGAAAGCAAGCTGGTGGCAATAACAATATTAAACATCAACTCATGATTTTCTTTAATAATTTTAAATAATGAATCGAACTTCAGAATTATTGCAGTTATCAATACAAGAGTTAGTAGATTGTATGAAACCCGTGGAGGAAAGTTGCTATACCTGTTCCATAAACAAGGGTTACAAGCACGGATCGCGCCCCACCTTCCGGGGTGTTTTCTGGTCCAATTTTTGTATGACCGGACTCCATTTTCCAAAGTAAAAATATTAGTGGACTCAAAAATGGCATTTAAAAAACACAAATAATGGAGTGTAGAACATCTCTCTCTCTCTAATGAGAGTGGAAGTGCAGAAACTCTGCACTTCGTCTTCTTCCTTAAGCCACCAAAAAACATAAAACGAACCCAAATTAGGGTTTGCTTTTTCTCATCGACCGTAAGCCGGAATCAAGCCCATAATATACCATTTTGAAGGTATCGAAACAAGGATGCCTAATATGTAATTTGCATAACATAAAAGCAAAGCATGCAAAACCAGCATGCAATCAAAGTTACGAAAAATTAAATATGAATCTCCATTTTTCTCAAAATCTGACTGTTGGATTTTGATGAAACTTGGCAGATATATTCTACATAAAATATATTACAACATATGTAAATTTCAGGTTGATCAGAGAAAGTTCAGAAAATGATTAATTTTTCATGCATATATCACGTGTATATATATATATACATATATTTTAATGCACGAAAAACAAGCACGAAAATACCTATTTATAACTCTTATACCAATGTAAGATATACATAACGCATGGAGTAAAAAGAATCAAGCCATACCTTGTGTGATAGAATTCGAAACAAAGATTCTTGTCGGTAAATCACGTGTTTCTTTAATCACGAACTAAGAACACCCAACAATGGAGTGATACCACAGTATGAGTATCACCCACTCTATTCACAAACTTGGCAGAAATATTCTACATGAAATATAAGGGGAAGGGGGAGAGAGAATGGAAAAAAAATGTTATGGGTAAATCAACATAACGTATCTGATATCTATTGAATAGATCAGATATATATAATCTCACATCCCTATCTCCTAATAGGATAAGATAGATTGGATGGAGATAGTGGGTTATCCGAACATGATAAATAGAAATTCAAATTACAAGAGTAATTTGAATGGGCCATGTGTTATGCCACATGGGCGCCCAAATTCGGATCCAAGACCCGCTCTAATTTCCAACATTATCAATAAAGATTTCGTTCTTTTTCTATGATTCTTCTCATGAAGAAACAATTGTCTGTCTCAACTCAAAAAGATCACCCCATTGAGTCCAACAAAAGCATCACGAATGCCAAATATAGTACGTATTTAATGCACAGTATTATATTGAGGACTAAATTGATAAATATGAAACTAGAATAATGACACTGAGGGCAAATTTTAGAGGCCAAAAGTGTTTTTAATTCTTTTCTTTCTTTTTTTAACTGTAATATTTGTTCAAAAAATACCCTTAAATATAATGTTGAATTCGAATAGCTTTTGATATGGAGAGCATTTTTATACATATTTAGGGATTAGAGTGACACCGAGTGCATACTTTAGCAACCAAATCATGTTAATTTTTTAGTTTTAATAAAGTGCTTATTGGTTGAAGTTTTATATGATTGGTTATGTTAATAGAAGTATGCCAGAATTTTTTTTATAGGGTACATATTCTCTTAGTATCCGTGTGAATTGGATGGAAGAAGGAATTTTAAATAAAGTTCGAAAGCAAGCTAGTTGCAATAAGAACATGAAACGACAACTCTTGATTTTTTTTAATAATTTTAAATAAAGAATTGGCCTACAGAATTATTGCAATTATCAGTACAAGAGTTAGTAGATTGTGTGAAACCAGAGGAGGAAAGTTGCTATACCTGTTCCATAAATAAGGGTTACAAGCACGGATCACGCGCCGCCTTCCGGGGTGTTTTCTGGTCCAATTTTAGTATTGCTGGACTCCAGTTTCCAAAATAAAAATTTTGGTGCACTCAAAAATGAAATTTAACAAACACAAATAATGAAATGTAGCACACTCTCTGTAACAGCCCCGACCCATAATTAATATTAATCCATGATTTCGTATGTTTAATAAGTTATTAAGATCAAATTCTGAATTAATTACATGTGTGTTTTATTATTTGTGTCTATATCTGTTTAACATAGGAAAGATCTGTTCATGTTTTTATTTCGGTTTGTGAATTGAGGGTCTTATCGGCATCCAATTCAGAAATTGACTTGAATTATGTGTTAATTAGAATTTTTAGAATTTTATGGTTGGTCTAATTGAAATTCGATTCGAAACGATTAAAATTAGAGTAATTAATGCTCAATCAAGCCTAATTAAAGTATTTCTTAATCCAGGCCTATATAAGGCCCATTCACACCACTTGAGCCTCCTTTTTCTTATCATCTTTGAGACTCCAAGAGGGAAAAATGTGAGAGAGGATGAGAGGCTAAGAACTTGGGATCAACTTGAGGTAGAAAAGGCCATTGCTAGGAGATTTGGTGAATTACTCAAGATTTTGACTAATTAAAGCTCAATTGGGTAGCTAGGTAAGAGTTCAACCTTGCAATTTTGGAATTGAGTCATTTAGCAAATGAATACAAGTGAAATTGGTGAATTCATATGGGAATTAAGCTAGAATTGTAGAAAGCTAAGTCATTCCATACATTCATGCATGTTTCATAGCATTCCAAAGTTGATTTCAAGTCAATTCTCCATGCATGTCATGTTCTCAACTTAATTATGAAACTTCATCATACTTTTCCTCAATTTGTCTCAATTGATCATGTTTTGGAAGCTTTGAAGTCAAGAAAGTTCTTGCACGTAAGTCCATGAGTTTTTTTAGGAATTAAGCTAGAATTGTAGAAAGCTAGGTCATTCCATACATTCATGCATGTTTCATAGCATTCTAAAGTTGATTTCAAGTCAATTCTCCATGCATGTCATGTTCTCAACTTAATTATGAAACTTCATCATACTTTTCCTCAATTTGTCTCAATTGATCATGTTTTGGAAGCTTTGAAGTCAAGAAAGTTCTTGCACGTAAGTCCATGAGTTTTTTTATAAGTCTCAAGTTTGATTTTACTCAATTGACTTACTCTTAGGCCTTGATTTTGTGAAATGATCTTTAAGTCTTAATGTTTTCAAAGTTTAAACTTGTTTTCTCAAGTCTTGGGGCCAAGAGTTGTGTTTTGATGGGTTAGATTTGAGTTTTGAGCAAAGTGGAGCAATCTGGAAATTTCAGAATTTAGCTATCCACTCGAGTGGCCACCTTTGTTTTTGTTTCTCCCCTCGATCGGCCAAAAGTTCGCTCGAGCGTGAAATACTAGCTCCCATAAGTTCATATTTTTGCAGATTGCTCAGCGGGGACATGAGTCTCATGCTCGAGCGACCAGCGAGCGTTTGTCAAGCGTGAAAATCACATAACCAGCACTTTTTCAAAATTTGCAAAACACTCGAGCGTGGTAAGTTGTGCTCGAGCTTCCCCTCACACATTGCATGTCCGCTCGAGTAGGGCAAGCTATGCTAAAATCGGGACCCTGTTTTCAGAAATGTAACCAAGTGTTTTCTAATGCATTTTAGCATCCTCATTGTATCCTAGGCATTCTTAAGCCAAGATTAAGACATAGTAATAAGGGTGAAATGTAGAAAAACACTAAGAACGGAACGTAATGAGTTGGATATATTCCAACGTGTGTTTCAAATGTGTATTTGTTATGTGTTAATGTAGGTCATGTGTCGTAAACCGTTTGATTAGTCTGCTCTGTCTGTCTGCACCTGAAGCCATCTATGAGTAATAACTTAGTAAAGTTATGTTCAACTTTATTTATTTTCTGGATGATGAATTAAAATCTGTTTTTTTGAAATGATATGTTTTGTACAATGAATGATTGTCTAATTTCTAACAATGTATTCGTGATATCCTTAGCATCATGTGATATCTGTTAGCTGTTACTTGGTATCGGAGGTTCTATTATGGAACTTAATATGTCACCAATTTTTTACCCGTACCGGAGGCTCCATCATGGAGCTCAGCATATCTACCATCTGTTACCCGGATCCGGAGGTTCCTTTAAAGAACTGGTTACTCATAACCACCATATGTTCTGCATCTGTTCTGTCTCTGTTCTGTTAGCGCTAATGGATCTACCATGTATGATTAAGCACGAACTCTGATTTATGTATATGATTTGAACAAGAACATGAATCTGTTTATGAATCTGAATTATGATTTCTGAATCTAGTGTATGGACTTCATTCATTAAAACCCCTTACTCTGTTATTATTCATTGGGCTTTCGCTCACTATTTATATTATGTATGTAGGTGACTAGGCAAGTGATCAAGGCCAGAGTTGATGGCTTGGGATTACGTTTTGTCAGCCATCCTCTGCGCCTCTCGAGGAGGTTCCGGACCAAGTCAAGTCGTGTGGCCATATCTTTTTGAACGCTCAATACTTTGTTTTCTCTTGTTTAATGAACAGTTTGTTTTTGGTTATCTGTACATGGGGTGATGTATAATTACTGTATCTATATGACATCATATGTATGCTTATAAAGTTTGACATTATTTTGTTCCATGTCTGTCTGCACAGTTCAATGGATGTTGTACTTTGTATATTTGCTTCCGCAGCCCCTTGATTATAAGTTATTTTGTTCAGAGGTGTAGACACCCCATTTTTGACCGACCTTAAGACTCAGACGTCACCGATTGAGCGCTTGGCGATGTTGCATAATGTGCTCGTTCAGAAGTTTCAGAGTTGCGGCCGTGAGCCCTACCTCCGGACTTCCGAATTAAGCCAAAAAAAAAAAACACAAACAACCCAAATTAGGGTTTGCTTTTTCTCATCAACCGTAAGTCAGAATTAGGTCTATAATATACCATTTCAAAGATATCGAAACAAGGATTCCAAATATATAATTTTCATAACATAAAAACAAAGCATGTAAAACCAGCATGCAGTCAAAGTTACAAAAAATTAAATATGAATCTCCATTTTTCTCAAAATTCGACCGTTGGATTTTCATGGAACTTGGCAGATATATTCTATATAAAATATATTACAACATATGTAAATTTTAGGTTGATTGGAGAAAGTTTGAAAAAATATTAATTTTTCATGCATATATAATGTGTATATATATAATTATATACATATTTTAATGCACAAAAAATAAGCACAAAAATATCCATTTATAGCTCTGATACCAATGTAAGATATATATAACGCAGCGGGTAAAAGGATTCAAGCCATACCTTGTCTAATAGAATCTGAAACGAAGAACCTTATGGGTAAATTACGTGCTTCTTTAATCATGAACAAAGAACACCCAGCAATGGAGTGATACCACAACATGAGTATCACCCACTCTATTCACAGTACAAAGGCTGGATCGTTCTCTAATGGGAGAGAGTTAGAGAGAGAGAGAGAGTATGGGAATAAATGTTATAGGTAAATCGACATAACGTATTTGATATCTATTAAATAGATCAGATATATATAATTTCACATCCCTATCTCCCAATAAGATAAGATAGATTGGATGGAGATATTGGGTTATCCGAACAGGATAAATAGAAATTCAAATTACATTTGTAATTTGAATGGGTCATGGGTCATGCTACATGGGTGCCCAAATCCAGGTCTAATACCCGGCCCAATTTCCAACATTATCAATAAAGATTTTGTTCTTTTTCTATGATTCTTCTCACGAAAAACAACTATATGTTACAACTCAAAAAGATCACGCCATTGAGTCCAACAAAAGTATCGCGAATGCCAAATATAGTAACCATTTAATACACAGTATTATATTGGAGACTAAATTGATAAATATGAAACTAGAATAATGACACTGAGGGCAAATTTTAGAGGCCAAATTTTTTTTTTAATTCTTTTCTTTTTTTTAACTATGATTTTTGTTCAAAAAATACCTTAAATAGAATGATGAATTCGAACAGCTTTTGATATGGATAGCATTTTTATACACATTTAGGGATTAGAGTAACACCGAGTGCATACTTTAGCAACCAAAATCATGTTAATTTTTTAGTTATAATAAAGTGCTTATTGGTTGAAGTTTTATATGATTAATTATGTGATGACCAGTTCAAAAGTCGTCTTGTTTGTTTTGAGTTATATTGGGTAAGTTGTTGTTGAAAATTCTTTTTCTAAATATTTTCAGTTGCATTGTTTCATTTTCGAGCAAAAAATACCCTTAAATAGAATGATGAATTCGAACAGCTTTTGATATGGATAGCATTTTTATACACATTTAGGGATTAGAGTAACACTGAGTGCATACTTTAGCAACCAAAATCATGTTAATTTTTTAGTTATAATAAAGTGCTTATTGGTTGAAGTTTTATATGATTAATTATGTGATGACCAGTTCAAAAGTCGTCTTGTTTGTTTTGAGTTATATTGGGTAAGTTGTTGTTGAAAATTCTTTTTCTAAATATTTTCAGTTGCATTGTTTCATTTCTGAGTTTTCGCTTCTTCCGGAAGGTGCGAGGTCGACTTCGGGGTGTCAAGAGAGCAGCCAAGGTTTTTGCAGGATGGAAAGGCCAGAGCCGCACGTGCGGGGCCTTGGGCCGCACGTGCGGTAGATCAGGCCGCACATGCGGGAAGTAGGGGAGAGGGCTGTGTGCACACTGCATAAAAGGCAGGTACGGAAGTAGAGGTGCAGGAAAGACCGCTCGTGCGGGGGTGAGAGCCGCACGTGCGAGAGGGTCGCTCCGTACGTGCGGGAGAGGGCACCGCACATGCGGCCAGACGCGTGCTCAGCCTTATTTTTCATGCTTTTCAGCTATATTTGGCTCTTTTGTCCCTTTTCATTTCATATGTTGAATGTCTCTCTCTCTATCTCTCTCTCTCTCTCTCTCTCTCTCTGTGTACAATCTTTCTCTCTTATCTCTCTCTACCCAAACCCTCAAAACCTTGTATTTTCTTTTGATCTCAAGAATCCATTGGGATTTTGGTACTAGTTTCTTATACCAAAATGATAAGCATGCCGAGGGCTTCATTTTGACCGGTGGAGATTGAATTTTGGCAAAGTTGATTTTTGGGCTTTTCTCCTCTTCTCTCTTGAGGTAGGGATTTCTTTGATCTTTTTCAATACTTCTTTTATAGATAGACATGTGGTATGTTTTTATTGCGTAAAAACCATGTTGTTATGGATTTTTTTTTTGAAAATCATGATAGGGGATTTAAGATTTGATGTTGAGGTTGAGATTTGTGAAATTAATTGTTGTTGGGTTAATTTGGGGAGTTGTTTAACTTGTTCATGTTTAGAAAGTGATGAAGCCCTAAATTTCTTTTTATATAATGCCCGAAATAGTAAAAAGGGGTTTGAAATTGTGAAATTAATCATGTTATGAGCTAAAGGGATTTTAACAAAGAATTGTTGATTGATGTATAATTAAATTGGTCTTATGATTTTAGCATTTATCTTGTGTTGGGTTGCCCATATTAGAGTATAACAAATTGGTAATTGTAAATTGCTAAAAGGGGTTAAATCATGAGATTAAAATGTTCGATTTTATTTTTGATTGAGTGGAAATTGAGTGGGTCATGATTTGGTTATCCATGGATTGGGATTTTGGTTAATTGAAAGAAAAGAGTCTCATTCTATATATATATATATATATAATTGGTGTATTGTAAATTGGAAATTTTAGAAATTGTCATTGAAATGTAGGAGCCATTGTAACTCTTTTGTAGATTGAGAAATAACCTTTGTAAAAGTTGAAAACCTTGGAACATCATTGTTGTTGTTGGACCTAATGCCTTATAAGAATTGGATGATTATATTTCGTGCATTTATTATAGATGGCTTATAGGTTTTGTCCTTGGTCATCGGTGGAGGATGACATTGTGAATGTTGAAACGGTTATGTGTCTGCAGTGCACTTGTGTTATTTATGAATGTTGTATGAAGTGATGGTTGGAAAATGTGTAATGCGCTGAGAATGAGAGGTGCCATTACCTTCCAGCTAGCGCTTGGAGAATTGACTGCCCTGAGAATGAGAGGTACCATTACCTTCCAGCTAGCGCCTGGAGAATTGGCAGAGGTACCATTACCTTCCAGCCGGTGTCTGGTAAATTGGCATTTCATTGTGAAAAGATGTATCATTGGCTTACCGTGCTAGAGGCGGGTAGAACGGAATTTATTTATTATTATTGCTTCGGTATATTTGAGTATGTCATGTGTTATGATGGTTGTGGTTTTTGGATGGACGAATTGCTTAAATTGTAGAAGTAGATAGTTGTTAGATGCGTGTCGTGTTTCTTTTCGTACTAAAGGTATACTGTCATGGGCATGGATGTGTGGGAAGTAGACGTGAGTAATGTGTTGAGATTGTAAGAAATGTGAAAGTTATCGGGTACTTGTAAACATATTTTTGAAGAGTCAAATCAAGTGCAAGTCTAAAAAGGGTGAGAAAGTGTAAAAGGTTTTTGGTAAAAGTCTTGCTTCAAGAATTTGTTATTTGTCATATAAAATTTGGCAAAATGGTGCTAAGAGGAAGGAAATGTGAGTTGTCTACATTAATGAAAGAAATGAATGTTTTTGAGAAAAGTATATATGTAAGTATACTTTAGTTATAAATTGTCACATTATTTATACGGTATGAGACTAAACATTCATGATCACAGCTATCTATAGGTTGTTATTGTTGAGGATCATGTTGAGATTTCTACTGGACTATATGTTCATCCCACGTTGCTAATCTTTTTTAGGTGAACATGGAGAAGTGTTTCAAGGTCGTGGATCTTTCTTATCTATTGGCCACGGGGCCTTATATTTGTGGACGGAATGCCATCGAAGTAAAAAGGGTTAAGCCCTTTCTCTGTCTCTTAAGATGTAAGCCTTCGGGCAATTTATTTAGATATACTCTTGTTGCATTCATTTTATATTCGAATGAGAGAATTATTATTCATGTATTCCTTATAAATCCAGCGAGCTTCTGTATGCTATCTCTAGAATTGAATTTATAATAATGGTTTGGTAATGGAATTCGAGTAATAAAAAGTAGGGCGTGACAGATTATGTTAACAGAAGTTTGTCATACTTTTTTTTTTATTTACATGGTACATATTCTCCTAGTATTCGTGTGAATTAGATGGAAGAAGGAATTTTAAACAAAGTTTGAAAGCAAGTTGGTTGCAATAAGAATATTAAACGTCAACTCCTGATTTTCTTTAATAATTTAAAATAATGAATCGAACTACAGAATTATTGCAATTATCAATATAAGAGTTAGTAGATTGTGTGAAACCAGAGGAGGAAAGTTGTTATACCTATTCCATAAACAAGGGTTACAAGCATGGATCACACGCCACCTTCTGGGGTGTTTTCTGGTCCAATTTTAGTACTGTCGGACTCCATTTCTCAAAATAAAAATATTGGTGGACTCAAAAATGGCATTTAACAAACACAAATAATGAAGTGTAGCACACTCCCTCTCAAATGAGAGTGGAAGTGCAGAAACTCTGCACTTCATCTTCTTCCTTAAGTCACCAAAAAACACAAAACAAACCGAAATTAGGGTTTACCTTTTCTCATCAACCGTAATTCGGAATCAGGCCCATAATATACCATTTTGAAGGTATCGAAACAAGGACTCCAAATATATAATTTTCAGAACATAAAAACAAAGCATGTAAAACCAACATGCAGTCAAAGTTACGAAAAATTAAATATGAATCTTCATTTTTCTCAAAATATGACAGTTGGATTTTCATGAAACTTGGCAAATATATTCTACATGAAATATATTACAACATATGTAAATTTCAGATTGATTGGAGAAAGTTCGGAAAAATATTAATTTTTCATGTATATATCATGTATATATATACATAATTATATACATATTTTAAAGCACACAAAAAACAAGCACGAAAATATCCATTTATAGCTCTGATACCAATGTAAGATATATATAACGCAGCGCGTAAAAGGATTCAAGTCATACCTTGTGTGATAGAATCCGAAACAAAGAACCTTGTGGGTAAATCACGTGCTTCTTTAATCACGAACTGAGAACACCCAGCAATGGAGTGATACCACAGTATGAGTATCACCCACTCTATTCACAGTGCAAAGGCTGGATTGTTCTCTGATGGGAGAGAGTTAGAGACAGAGTATGGGAAAAAATGTTATGGGTAAATCAACATAACATATCTGATATCTATTAAGTAGATCAGATATATATAATCTCACATCCCTATATCCTAATAGGATAAGATAGATTGGATGGAGATAGTGTGTTATTCGAACAAGATAAATAAAAATTCAAATTACATGAGTAATTTGAATAGGCCATGGGTCATGCCACATGGATGCCCAAATCAGGGTCCAATACCCGGCCCAATTTTTAACATTATCAATAAAGATTTTGTTTTTTTTCTATGATTCTTCTGATTAAAAAACAACTATATGTCAGAACTCAAATAGATCACCCCATTAAGTCCAACAAAAGCATCACGAATGCCAAATATAGTAACCATTTAACACACAATATTATATTGGGGACTAAATTGATAAATATGAAACTAGAATAATGACACTGAGGGCAAATTTTAGAGGCCAAAAGTTTTTTTTAATTCTTTTCTTTTTTTTAATTGTAATTTTTGTTCAAAAAATTCCCTTAAATATAATGATGAATTCGAATAGCTTTTCATATGGAGAGTATTTCTATACACATTTAGGGATTAGAGTGACACCGAGTGCATACTTTAGCAACTAAAATCATGTTAATTTTTTAGTTTTAATAAAGTGCTCATTAGTTGAAGTTTTATATGATTGATTATGTTAACAGAAGTATGTCATAATTTTTTTTTATAGGGTACATATTCTCCTAGTATCCGTGTGAATTGAATGGAAGAAGGAATTTTAAACAAAGTTCAAAAGCAAGCTCGTTGCAATATGAATATTAAACGTTAACTCCTGATCTTCTTTAATAATTTCAAATAAAGAATCGACCTAAAGAATTGTTGCAATTATCAGTACAAGAGTTAGAAGATTTTGTGAAATCGGAGGAGGAAAGTTGCTATACATGTTCCAGAAACAAGGGTTACAAGCACGGATCACGAGTCGCCTTCCGGGGTGTTTTCTGGTCCAATTTTAGTACTGTCGGGCTCCATTTTCCAAAATAAAAATATTAGTGGACTCAAAAATGGCATTTAACAAGCACAAATAATGTAGTGTAGCACACTCTCTCTAATGAGAGTTGAAGTGCAGAAACTCTACACTTCATCTTCTTCCTTAAGCCACCAAAAAACACAAAACAAACCCAAATTAGGGTTTGCTTTTTCTCACCAACCGTAAGTCAGAATCAAACCCATAATATACCATTTCGAAGGTATTGAAACAAGGATTCAAAATATATAACTTTCATAACATAAAAACAATGCTTGTAAAACCAACATGCCGTCAAAGTTACGAAAAATTAAATATGAATCTCTATTTTTCTCAAAATTTGGCCGTTGGATTTTCATGAAACTTGGCAGATATATTCTACATGAAATATATTACAACATATGTAAATTTCAGGTTGATCGGAGAAAGTTCAGAAAAGGATTAATTTTTCATGCATATATCATGTGTATATATATACTCATATACATATTTTATTGCATAAAAAACAAACACGAAAATACGCATTTATAACTCGGATACCAATGTAAGATATATATAATGTAGCAGGTAAAAAGATTTAAGCCATACCTTATGTGATAGAATCCGAAACGAAGAACCTTGTTGGTAAATCATGTACTTTTTTAATCACGAACTAAGAACACCTAGCAATGGAGTGATATCACAGCATGAGTATTACCCACTCTATTCACAGTGCAAAAGCTGGATCGTTATTTGATGGGAGAGAGTTACAGAGTATGGGAAAAAATGTTATAGGTAAATCAACATAACGTATCTGATGTCTATTAAATAGATCAAATATATATAATCTCACATGCTATCTCCTAATAGGATAAGATAGATTGGATGGAGATAGTGGGTTATCATAACATGAGAAATAGAAATTCAAATTACATGAGTAATTTGAATGGGCCATGTGCTATGCCACATGGGCGCCCAAATCCGAGTCTAATACCCGGCCCAATTTCCAACATTATCAATAAAGATTTCATTCATTTTCTAAGATTCTTCTCATGAAAAAATAACTGTATGTCACAACTCAAAAAGATCACCCTATTGAGTCCAACAAAAGCATCATGAATGCCAAATATAGTAATCATTTAATACACAGTATTATATTGGAGACTAAATTGATAAATATGAAACTAAAATAATGACAATGAGGTCAAATTTTAGAGGCCAAAAGTTTTTTTATTTCTTTTCTTTTTTTTAACTGTAATATTTGTTTCGAAAATAACCTTTAAATATAATGATGAATTCGAATACTTTTGATATGGAGAGCATTTTTATACACATTTAGGGATTAGAGTGACACCGAGTGCATACTTTAGCAACCAAAATCATGTTAATTTTTTAGTTTTAATAAAGTGCTTATTGGTTGAAGTTTTATATGATTGATTATGTTAACAAAAGTATGTCAGAATATTTTTTATAGGGTACATATTCTCCTAGTATCCGTGTGAATTGAATGGAAGAAGGAATTTTAAACAAAGTTCAAAAGCAAGCTCGTTGCAATATGAATATTAAACGTTAACTCCTGATCTTCTTTAATAATTTCAAATAAAGAATCGACCTAAAGAATTGTTGCAATTATCAGTACAAGAGTTAGAAGATTTTGTGAAATCGGAGGAGGAAAGTTGCTATACATGTTCTAGAAACAAGGGTTACAAGCACGGATCACGAGTCGCCTTCCGGGGTGTTTTCTGGTCCAATTTTAGTACTGTCGGGCTCCATTTTCCAAAATAAAAATATTAGTGGACTCAAAAATGGCATTTAACAAGCACAAATAATGTAGTGTAGCACACTCTCTCTAATGAGAGTTGAAGTGCAGAAACTCTACACTTCATCTTCTTCCTTAAGCCACCAAAAAACACAAAACAAACCCAAATTAGGGTTTGCTTTTTCTCACCAACCGTAAGTCAGAATCAAACCCATAATATACCATTTCGAAGGTATTGAAACAAGGATTCAAAATATATAACTTTCATAACATAAAAACAATGCTTGTAAAACCAACATGCCGTCAAAGTTACGAAAAATTAAATATGAATCTCCATTTTTCTCAAAATTTGGCTGTTGGATTTTCATGAAACTTGGCAGATATATTCTACATGAAATATATTACAACATATGTAAATTTCAGGTTGATCGGAGAAAGTTCAGAAAAGGATTAATTTTTCATGCATATATCATGTGTATATATATACTCATATACATATTTTATTGCATAAAAAACAAACACGAAAATACGCATTTATAACTCGGATACCAATGTAAGATATATATAATGTAGCAGGTAAAAAGATTTAAGCCATACCTTATGTGATAGAATCCGAAACGAAGAACCTTGTTGGTAAATCATGTACTTTTTTAATCACGAACTAAGAACACCTAGCAATGGAGTGATATCACAGCATGAGTATTACCCACTCTATTCACAGTGCAAAAGCTGGATCGTTATTTGATGGGAGAGAGTTACAGAGTATGGGAAAAAATGTTATAGGTAAATCAACATAACGTATCTGATGTCTATTAAATAGATCAAATATATATAATCTCACATGCTATCTCCTAATAGGATAAGATAGATTGGATGGAGATAGTGTGTTATTCGAACAAGATAAATAAAAATTCAAATTACATGAGTAATTTGAATTATAATGCCTGCATAAGAAAAAAAACTTAACAGGAATGCATGTTCTACGCAAGACAAATAACAAAGATACAATGTTAATGGCATGTTTTATGCAAAACATGCGAGAAACAAAACAGAAGCATATACTATGCGACGAGAGCCGGAGCATGTTCTATGCCACGTTAGAATGCATATTCAATGCAACAACACAAAATGCATGTTCTATGCACAACAACAATACAAAATGCATGTTCTATGCAAAGTGCAGAATGCATATTCTATGCGAAGTGCAGAATGCATGTTCCATATAATGAAGAGATGTGCAGCCTATGCAAGAATGAAAGCGAATGTTATCAAAACAAGCTCAGTAGCAACTTTTCGATTTACCTCTTAGAAGAGTTGCGATACGCAAAAAGGATGCACCTCGGGTAACGAGATGGATGACGACCACTTCAAGACATGGTTTCAAGCCTCCACAGAGAAAACTTGAACTCAACAGTGACCTTTCCTTGCACTTGAGGAATAAGGACACAAAACAGCATCAAGATTCAATTTAGGAGCACTAGGCACTGGACGGCCACCAAAGGAAGGTGTCGACCACCTGTCGGCCACCCTTGAGCATTGTCAGCCACCAGTGTGGCCTGTCGACTACCAATGGTAGCCGATCGGCCACCGATGGCAGATTGGGGCCAATTTGGTCTTTTCTCTACAGGTCTTCAAGTACACCATCCCAAATTTCATTTCCTCACTCCTCCAAACTCGAAAACCCTCTCTCTCTCTCTTGATAGTTTTCCCCTCTAGATCCGAGCTTTATACGTGTTTTCCAACGCCCCACGGACATTTGATTCGCTGAATCCTCTTTGTATACCCCATCTTGAATCGATAGAAATTTGATTTCAGTACTTTTTCTTGGAGTTTCACCACTTGAGGCTTGTTTCCCTCGAGTTCTTCTTGGGTTTTGTTCCTTTTCCAGGGCTTTGACTTTTTCTTTCCTTTTTCTCTCTCTTAGGGTTGACTTTTCGCATTTTCCACATATTTTCCTCATTTTCGACCACTTTCTCATGTTCTTTCCAGATGGCGAACGACGTTCCTCGTGATAGAGCTTCCCTAGAGATTCCACCCTAGTTGTCCCCAGAGATGGAGGTAGAGCCCGAGCCTGTGCTACTACCACCCAGGGTTTGACCCTTCGACCCGACGACATATCATCCTCAAACGTATGTCCTACCACCCGAGAGTGTTTGGCATTTCAGAGGGTTTGAGTGAGGCGCACCAGAGGACCTTTTGCTACGAGAGCCGACCTCCCATTTATCTTACGGCGCCACCGAGGTATACACTACCTTTCATTTATCTTATGGCTCCTCAATGTACCTTGCATTTCTTGCTTAAATCACACTCTTGCACTGTATCTCTTACACTGCCTTTCACCTACTTGTTCTACACACATTCTTGTACTATATTTCTTACACCTGCTCGTTCTGATCACAGGAAGACTCCCGCTTTATCAGAGCCTATGGACCCACATCCGTGAGGGAGTGGTATATGGAGCTCCCGATGGTGTCCACCACGTTATTAATGAGGCCGGCTTCGGCTTGTTCTGGATGGGGCTATTACGCCTTATAGCGAGTCGACCTCTACTTGGAGCGTTGGTGGAGAGGTGGTGGGATACCACCAACTCTTTCCACTTCTCTACTGCGGGAGAGATGACGATGACTCCCTATGACTCCTTTATGCTCACTGGCATAGAGGTAGGAGGTCGTCCGATCCCTTATGATACAAACATGGGTGAATGGGAGACTACATGGATCCACCTACTAGGAGCACACCCACCTCTCTTCTGATCGGGGATGGTACGGTACAACTGGTTTGTAGAGCAGTTTCGAGAGAGAGAGCCAAAGACCCCAGAGGAGACCGAGCATTACACCCGAGGCTTCTTGATGTTTCTCTTTGGCACCATTTTGTTCGCAGACAAAGCGAACATTGTAGGGTTATATCTCCTGAGTGCACTAGTGGACTTGTCCCAAGTCTGTGTTTATGATTGGGGCGCTGCTGGCCTTGCCACATTGTATGGATATATGAGCTCGACATCCCGCAAGAGTGGGAATAGGTTCGGCGGCTACTAGAGAGCCTGGGAGGTACGCTTTACCTTTTTTGCTTTGCATTTCCTACCGTGCTTTCTACTTTGCACTTGTACTTTTTGTACTACACATTCTGCTTTCTGCACTCACACTTGTACTTTTTGTACACTGCACACACATTCTGCTTTCTGCATTATGTATTCTACATTCTCTACTTTGTGCACTCAGACTTGTACTTTTTGTACATTGCACACACATTCTACTTTCTGCATTCTATATTCTACATTCTCTACTTTCTGCATTCACACTTGTACTTTCTACACACTGCACACACATTCTGCTTTATGTATTCCCTGTGTTTTAATGTATACTCAATATGGCCCTTTTCTTTTTGCAGCTTTGGGTATATGCCTACTTCCTGACCCTTGCCCCAGAGCTAGAGGTAGAGATGCCTCCTATCGTGCCATACTCTCACCGATATGACAGGAGATGCCTGCAGAGGACCTGAGAGACTTTTTCATTCTTCCGCCGGTACTTCGACACTGTGACTGCGGCAGAAGCGACTCAAAATTCACAGTTAATGTCATTCTGTTTTAGTTCTGATTCATATTGTAATATTCTAATGGCAACTAACAAGCTGTGTATTCTTTGTTTAAAGATCACGTGGCAACCTTGGGCGACAATGCCTGAGGGAGTCAGGGACCAGTTTACTAGAGCTCAGGGGGCCACTCATTTCTGGATTCTATTTGAGGGTTCGGTTTGCCGGACCTAGTTTCTAGGCGAGCATTTCATACGCCAAGCCTTGGGTTTGCCGCAACTGATAGTTCCCATGGTGCCCCTACCATCTATGAAAGCTACAGAGCAGCTCACCTCCCAAGAAATGATCCAGTTTACCAGGGGCTTGGACGCCAATTACTTCTTGGGGGAGGGTGATTATCTGACATTCATCGAGACACACCTCATGCCTCCTTTGACCGGTATTCGCGGAGGTGAGGGGATGAGAGCTCCGACCACGAGAGAGAGAGCCAGAATACCCAGGGCACATAGTAAAGGGGCCGCCCAGACGAAACAGAGGACCGGCTGGCCAGAGCTGCCTACTGCACTCACATGTTGGCGATATACTGGGGAGGCATACTAGATCCCGATTGAGCCTGCGGCAATGGGACACAGATACGTTAGAGCTCCTGATGTGTCCCCAGTATGTACCCCATTCTTCAGCTTTCTCATTTCTTTCTGATATTTGTTCCTTCTGGACATTGATCATTTCCATTGCATTTGTAGGCACCTCCTAGATACACTGAGGATCTGCTAGAACTATTAGCCTCATTCAAGGGCATGATATTGAGGAGGGAGGCACTGCTCGGCTTTCATGGCATTTAGGTTATTTCTTCATTTTTCTTACATTCCTGTCATAAAATTTCCACTGACACACCGAAACTGACATTTCAACTGAAAATTTCCCCACGCTGCACTGATACACTGCATCTAAATTCATGCATTGTACCTGACTTCTACATATACTCATTCTGCACACCATACTTGCATCTGATACACATACTATAGCTGACATATGACAACTGTCTTTTCAGGTCTCATCTATACCGATAGCACTAGCAGTAGCAGCACCAGGACCATCAATACCTTCTCCAGTAGTAGGGAGGAGAAAGAGACAGGCCCCAGCATGCAGCCGAGGCAAAGCCAGGGGTGCGAGAGATGAGAGTGGTCCTTCAGAGCCCATTCTGAGCGATGACGACACTGAGACTAGCGAGGCTAAGGAGGTAATGAGTCAGCATGCTGAGTCATCCGAGAGTAGAAACAATGACGCCGGCTCGAGTTCTATTAATGGCAATGCTACTAAGCCAGAATCCGAGGCAGAGAGCATAGATGACTCCGGTTTCGGTTCGGCATCCGGTTCAGAGAGCAGCGCAGATGAAGATAGCTCTAAGTCCCCACCCAGCTCTTAGTAGTGTTAGCACTTTGTACAACTTTAGATAGGTTTTATTTTCTATAAAAACTTGTATTGCACATTTTGTAAAAATAGCTATAATCGGAATGAAAACCAGTGCATTTTTGAAAAAGTATTGTATTTTGCATCATGAGCACCCCATTGCATAGAAACGAGATTGAATTGATAATGAAAACTGAACCCATGTATTGGCAAAACTTTCTTAATCAGGAAATGAACCGACTAAGACCGAAAAAGAAAGACAAGGTACAACTCAATATACAAAACAAAAACAACTCGATAAATAACTTAAATGCAAACTTAACAAAACTAAAATAAGGACTCAAAACAAGACCTTAACATATACAAAGAGCATAACAAAACAAAGGTTCTCAGCACTCTCAACACAAAGGTGGATAGTAGGTCTGCAAAATGGGCTGTCAGCCATGAATGGATTTTCTCGGCCACCAGTGGTAGCCGGTTGGCTACCCAAGTGGCCTATCGGCCATCAATGTGAGGAACCTCCAAATTGTTGCCACCTAGCTTCCACTCACTGCCTTATCTTCTACAAAAGATTGGAACTTCGTGATTTCTTCATTTTAGCTGCAAATTCTTCAAAAATGGAGCCATTCTTCACCGAAAATGTCTCGAATTGGATTGCAACTTCAGATGGCTCAAAAAGGTGAATTTCTGGGGTTTCGGCATAAATGCACTATTCCCATTAAGTCGTTCTCCACTTTGTTTTCCGTTCCTACATGTCACAACTAGATGTTGGAACCCGGTTATGCATGTGTTTAGCTTTGGGGGACAAGAGCTATGCCCGACAATCGAAGAATTTCAAGTGTTAATGGAAACCCGGCGCGAAGAGGAAATCTTGCCTCAGTCCCGTTTTGGTCACATCCAAACTTTGGGATGGAAGTGCGGGCTTACTCTACACGAGGCCCGTTCCTTGGTTCACAACGGAGAGCTGGACATTTCTCGTTTGATCCATCGATTTTCTGACACCGGCGACCTCGACCGCAACAACCCTCTTTGGCGGGATTTTCGACAACACGCCCTTTGTTTGTGCATGCTAGCACATTTCCTCCTTGCCCCTAATTTTGGCAGGTCTAGCATCCGGCTAGTTCAAGTAGCCTAAGGTTTGAAAGAGGGCAAGAGTTGCATGGGCTTGGTACTAGCCGAGACTTTGTCGGGCTTAGACGCCTTTCATCGGCAAGGGACAAACAAATTCGTAGGGAGTCCACTACTTCTTCACATAATGTTTCCCACCCTTTCTAATATGTGTTTCTTATATCACTCGGCACTCATGCTCTACTTTTCTCTCAAAGCCTTTTTCTCACTCTTCTCTCAACGCACATCTCTCTATTCTTTAATCTCTCTTTTCTTTCTTCCCTCTTTAGATATGGCTCATGGACAGGTTGAAGGTAGTGGACTCTTGCCCTACATACTCAGCCCGAGCATACTTTTTTCGCCAACAGCTAGTTGACTTTCCGAACGAAGGGTGGTGGTGCCATTGGATGTGCAACAAGTCTGCTGTTGACATTGCTTGGCATTTCCCCTAGCTTGATCTTCCCGGGATGAGCTACAGCATGACTCGACAACCTGGCATTCGGCTGGTGGGCTTGACAAACTGTGTATTCTACTTTTCGTACCGGTTCAGGTGTCAGTTCAGACATGACCAAACTTGTCCAGAAGAATGGGTAAAGTATCCGGCTTCATTTCCAATCCGAGGTTCATAATTGGCTTGATATCCCACTACGTGGAGGACAAAAGAGCTTCTGGCTCCTGCCCTTAGTTTCAACTGCGCACTTTCTGGGGTAGTAATTTGGGGAATAGTGATCAGTGGTCGAATACAGTTCTTCAGCTATGTCCATATCTGTATTGATTGGGCTGAGATGCTGCCTATTTTCTCTTTCAGTTCAGAGACTCAGTTCAGAGCAACCTGTGTTCTCCTCTACTGAGGCAAAGCAGGAAAAGACTCACCGATTCATCAGATCCGTCAGTCACCAGTTACATCACCTCTGTCCAGTTCAGTGGACTTATGACGACCCAAAATTCAGAGGAAATTTTGGTTATGGCAGCCGCACTAAACCAAGGAATCATCTTGCAGGATAAGACCGATGTTGAAGTACCACACCTACCCAGGTCGCCTGCTGCACATCCGATCTGGGAACCCCAGTTATTTCAAACCCGTGAGCCCACCACCTTTGAGCTAATAGGAATGATTGGCAACCTTCAAAGATCTGTGGCTGATCTAGCCTATGGAATGTCGGCCTTGCCACCAACTGTATCATATGCTGGGAGTTTCATGCCGTAGGAGCCCCCGCTATTGGGACGAATTGCAATCGAGCTTAGCCAACCTGAAGCCATCCCAAGTTCCGGCAATGGCATGTCGACGACAATGGGGCTTCGCACTGGAGATGAAGGACCACCATGTGATTATGTTTATGGCATATATGAAGGACCACCATGTGATTCAAAAGAAAAAAGGAAATTTTACCCATGTTGTATTTATTTAAGATTTTAAATAAATAAAGCAGTGCAGCTTCAAAACTCTTCTTTGCTTATGTTTTAAAGGAGTGAAGGAAATCTGATCATATTCGTAATTTCTTAGCTTGTTTTTCATGTGAATGATATATATGGTTTGGCTGCGAACTTTTCTTAAAAAAAAAAAAAAATAATAAAAATAAAATAAAAATAAAAATATGTCACAACAAAGCCAAAAACCTAAAAAATTAGCAACCAAACGAACCCTTAGTTTCAGTCTTGCTACATGCCTAGAAAAAAGATTCTGAAAAATATCCAAAATTTTAAAATGAATAACCAATATTCACTCAAAATTTGATCTCACAAAATAAATTTAAAGGGTGATTTTATTTACACATCACTAATACTCTCCGTACATACCATTAATATATTAAATACTCTCCGTACATACCATTAATATATTAAATTTATATTCAAATAATATCTTTTAATGAAATGACCATTAAGGACAATATGAGATATATTCTATCCATTCAAAAATTTTATATTTAAAAATACAAAATACTCTTCACACACCATCATTCCTATAGGGTTTAGGGTTTTAACATATAAATATTGTATTTCTTCATTATCTTCACCATTAACATGCACTTATGATATCATTCATTATCAATTAGCTCACTTCATTCTCTTCTCCATTATACTTATTTTTCAAACTCAAAACATTAGTGCCTTTAAATATTTAGGGTTTAAAAAAATTGAAATTAATTAGTTTTGAAAATTTACACATCATGGATAACACTGAGATAGTTGGTTAGGACATAAACATTGAAAACATTGATTTGAAGGTTGAAAATGTTAGTTTATGACTTAGTTTTTTGATTTTTTATTTATCTCGTCCGTATATTGGGAAGATGAGTATGCTCGTCGTGTTCGGATAACCAGAATTGAACTTTTACACAATATTCGATTACTTATATTTGAACAAAATAATTTGTTCAAATTATTAAGATGGACTAAATATTAAATGTTCATACATAAAAAATTGAACATTTTAAGTTAGATCGGTTAAAATAAATTAATTTTTTATTCATTGTTCAGATATAAATTTTTGAATACATTAAGTTTGTTTAACTCTATATTTATGAACATGACTAATTTGATGAATTTGAAACGACAAAGAGAGACGAGAGTTTAAGATCGACAATGAAGATCATCACAGACGAAGATGGAGGCCAAATGAAACACTTCACCGATGATCTGAAACGATGAGACACGACGAGAGTTCAAAACCAATTATATGGAGATTACCAGCGAAGATAGAGGTTGAATGAAATCTTCGCTGGCGATGGAGATCAAGATTGACGAAGATGGTTTCTGTTGGTCTCTGATATGAAGATTGAGTTTTTGGTGTGTGTAATGGTGTGCATTCAAATAGTTAGTGGTGTGTTAATATAGGGTTAGTAATGGAAAGTTAAGTTGTGAATTAAGATATTTTTAACAGGGCGGCTATTAGCTCATACCTAATTTCTTTGGACCCTCCATTTCTTTGAACCCCCACCTTAAATCCTAACATTTAATACCAATTTTATCCATATTTATAATATCATCACACTCAAGTACACACCCACCTAATTTTGCACACCCTCTTTTCTTTTTTTCTAAGTAAACAATGAACGATTGAGAACAACAAATAATTGAGAGATGAATGGACTGTCCTCTCTTCTCCTTCTCTCATAAACGATGGTCTATTTCTCCTTGTTATCGTGAACAACGATATCTCAATAAAAAATCTCATCGAAAATCTCTTCGACGGTCTCTTTTTGCTTCTCAGGTAACCTCCAACTCCCGATCACATATATTTTTTTTTTCATTTGTTTCGGGGTAAAACCCTCAATACATGGGTTTTAGAAGAAAAAATTCTCAGAAAAAACAGAAATAGGGGAAAAATCCTACAAAAATGGAATCGTTCAGTATTCCAATGCCGAACAAAATGTTTATGTTCAGCACTGTATTACTGAACTAAATGTTTCTGTTTAGCACTGTATTACTGAACAGAACCTTAACAGTCAACAAACCAGTACCGAACCGAAAATGATCCAAAATCGTAAATGCAAGATGCAACGCCAACCTCATCATAGTTGTAGTCATCGTCTGCCATTACTTTATAAATATTAACGAATGGTAAAAACAACCAGAAATAAAGAAACTTAGAGTTTGTAATAGAAATTGTTTGTAACGTTAACTAATTTGGAATACCAAACACATTTAAAACCATCGAACAAGACATTAACTGATTAGGTAGTTTAAAATGTTTTTCATTGAAGATGAATACGTGGGTTTAGAATGGTGATGAAAAAGAATATGATTAGGGTTTAGATTGATAAGGAATATGTATAGATGGGGATGGAGGTAGGTGTATAATATTATAGAGTGTCATTCTAATTGTTCTCATTTGGTGAGTGGGTGTTCATTAAAAATTGTTGTTTAATGTAATTTTACCTTAGGATATAATTGTAATATAAAAAAAAAAGTGAGAATTGGAGGATCTAAAGAAATTAAGTAGGTGCTAATAACAACACTAATTTTTAAGTAATAGTGTGTACTAAGAGTGTTAATAATGTATAAATAAAATCACCCAATTTAAAATTTTAATAATTTTCTAATATCTTTTCTGTTTCCCTAACTTTTTCATTCAGTTTAGTAAAGACATCTTGCCACAAGTAGGTGTTTTCTTATGGCGAAAGTGGTTGTGGTTGGATAGTATGAATTTAATACACATGTCGACATGACTGAGAAATGTTTTCTAATCTTGATAAGGTGGACATATATATTAATAATTTTTTTAATAATGAGCTACAATATTATTTTCTACCAACATAAGGAGTAAAAAAATAATATAAAAAATATATAAAGAGTTTTTTTGAAATCGTACGAGGACAATTGCCCCTCTTACTTATTGATATATGTTTCATGTACCATGTACAATTTTAAGATCACATCAATAAGGAAGTATTAAAGGTTGTGTAACATGGGCAAGTTATGTCATTTGTAAATTTCATTGTCATAAATGACATAACTTAATATTGTGGGAGTCCTAACTAAAAATAAAATTTGAATTATAACCAAATATCAAATCAAGCATAACTAAACAACTCTTAAATTATAATCAAGATAATATCATAGTTGATATCACAATGTGTTATAACTAATAACACAGTTATTCATAACTAAGAATACAAAAACATAATTAAAAATACATATTGTACACATCATAAAGAGGGAGGGGTACTATAAAACTTCCCTACATCAATATTATTCTTCTTTTGTTGATCTCAAAAATAAAATAAAATGATTTGGGGGCATTTAATCACTTTTATTTGGAAGCTGTATTCTGCAAAGAAATGAACGAATTTCCCCCCAAAAAAAATTATTTTATTGGACTTAGGTAGCAAGGTCAAATTAAACCTGGTTTTCTTTCTTTTTTTTTAATCTCTCTTCTTCCTGACCTCTTTCCTTGCCATCTCTAGCCATTTGTAGTCATTCAGCTAACTTTTTGTTCTCGAGATCTTTTATTGATTTCGGATAAATTTTACAAAAAAATTACGATTTTTTATGATAAAAATTATAAATATTTAAACTATATTATACTATTTTGTGATAAAAATACAATGGCGAATCTATGGTGTATTATAAAAAAACATAATTTATTTGAAACCCACTGACTATTTTATACTAAAACTTTATTGCAAGTGATGAGGAGGGCGATTAAGGAATCAAGCAAAAGATAAGAGGTTATCGAGTCAAAAATTTATTAAAAGCGGCAACCTACACAAATATTAATTCAATGATAGAAATCTAGAATTTGTTAAAAATAGCCACACAAAATAATAATAATAATAATGAGAATGAATGTAAATTAGAAATACATTTATTTTTTTAGGAGCTTCAAACCATGTCAATTTCTGAATATTTTAAGTCATTAAATCCAAGCTCTAGTCTCTTTGACCAAACAGACACAATTTATCCCAAAAAAAAACTATCTATTGCAACTTATCAGTTGAAATTAATTAAAATTCACCGAACTGTGTTAAAATGTGATACATACCACTCATATAACACCATATCTGTTAAATATCATACATTTCTCTACCTCACTATCACCACCTACCACCACAGGCCACCGTCGACTTTTCCGACATCTTTTTCAGCAACACCAACATTTTTGACCTTGTCCTTATTACCAAACAAAATTTTACCTTAGATCTAATACTTCATACCCCGTTGAAATAAGCTTTTCACCAATTTTCTCTATTATTTACTAGGAATAAACTATAAAACAGAATTCCTTCACCAATATCTAATGATTTTCTTTTCATTTTCATAACCTGACCACAAAAAATAAATAAACACAACATTTTTATTTTCCTATTTTTTTCCACTCAAATCCAAAATCCAAACCAAACTCAACTTGAATCCATCCCCATAAGTTTAATTCACAGGTCCCCATATGTTTCAGTATATCTGGGCATTTTAGTAACCTACTACAAATACGATAAGAGTAAACATGTTTATTTTTAAAAGTTACAAACATGTTTAGTAAAACATTATATAATATTTTATTTTATTTTATACATGTATAAAATGAAGTTCTAAACACCAAGCTGTCAACATGTACAGAAATTTTTTGGTAATGCGGCCCACTCTGGATACATGTTTAGAACTTCTAAACTGGAATGATACGTAATTAAGGTAATCATCAAACGGTACAAAAAGGTCAAATTAAAACCTTCTGAGAATGATAGTAGCTGCCCAAAAATTTCTTTTCCATTTTAGTTTTCAGAACTATTTTACTAAGAGTAAGTCTTAAATTTCCTATAGTTTTCCCCTCCCGGGTACTAATTAAGATGAATGTTTCATGCAACATTAACATTCTAATAAAAATATATAAATAATCCCTCTCAATATCCACGCTTTAAAGGTCAATAAAGAGCGTTCCGCCTCTAGCAGACACAACCCTACCACCACTTCAAATATGAATTTCAAATTCTAGATTGGTTTAATTCAAAGTAATGCACCCTTTCATCTCTCAGACTCCATGAGCATATTACCTTCATGAAATACTCACACCCCTGCAAGTAACCAAAGTAAGTGATCAAAAACAAAAATAGAGGCTTCTAAAGTAACCACTTGTTCATCAATATTTGATTACACATACAGACACACTATGGCTGTTCAGTTATATTTGTGATCAAAGCGAGTATTGTCAGTGCTGCAAACTCAGCACATACACACTTAATGCTACAACCCACTATGAATCAGCAACTTACTAAGTTCAAATTTAATGCACCGACATAATCCATCATGGTGCAATCATTTGTTTAAAATATAGGCAATGTATGATCTAATTTGATCAACTTTTCCACACCTAGCATACAAATTGGTGTTACCTCTTGGAAGCTTTCATCATTTCAAGTTGTATCCTCAAGTTTTACTCGAAGGCTCTAGGTCTATGTATGTCAATCAGGCTACTATCTCGTAATGCATAATTAGACATACTTCAAATATAAGGAAAGAAAACCACCATTAAATAAATTAAAAACACAGGCCTAATAGAATGAAATCAAATGATTTATTACATAGGCCATAAACAACAATCTTGAAAAGTATCAAACTGAACTGAACAGTAAACCTTTTGACTGACAATAACATAAGGAACACCAAGATTGATTCACTAGCCAGTGGGTAAAAATGTCAATAACCTTTGCCTTGGTTATAATATGATTACCTTTGCCCTGGCAAGATATAAATGACAAAAATACAGTATATTGATCCTGTAACCAAAGAAGAAAGACGAGGAAAGGAAAGGATGGTTTGTAACTACAAACGTCTTAATGGAACATATTAGTGGCTCTGATAATGTTCTTGCAGATGCACTATCAAGATTAGTTTTCTCACTCTGTTATGCAACAGAATGGCCAGTCGAGGAGGATATGGAAGGTATGGCGGTTCAAGCAGGCCTTCTGCAACTCGAAGAACTTATCCTCCAATGTCAGGAGAAGAAAGGAGCAGACTCGCACAGACTGAACCATCTAACCGTTGGATTGATCCAGCGTTTCATCCCCTTGCTGCAGACTACCAAGCAACCTTGCAGAGATATGAAGACCATCTCACCTATGATTCTGGCATATCCTTCAATGAATTATACCTCCCCAGGAACGATTATTAATCTCTACCGGAATCGCCCTGGAAATATTACCAGGCACATATGGTCGGATAGCTCCAAGATCTGGATTAGCACTACACCACGGAATTGATGTCGGTGCAGGAGTAATCGATCCAGATTACAGAGATGAGGTAAAGGTCCCGCCGTCCATCAACAAACACAAGAGCTCAAGGAAATTGATGGAGAATTATTCGACCTTATCCTATTGATGCGTCACTATCGCATTTAGGAAGTCATGGTGGACCCCTCCTGTAAATTATTGTGTGGTGTGTGGTAATAATATCAACCTTCCTCTCATTTCAATCACTACTCGGATTCCCGAGAAAAACAGAAACCCTTGCTCCAACAACAACAAGAGTATATTCACTGGTGTGAATCAGAGATGAGCAGGCTGAAGGATGAAGTATCCAAATACAAAACGGAACTTGAAGATCTTAAGCTTATCATGCTTTTCTGTTTCTCCGAGGAGATTTTCAATGAACATGATTTTATTACGAACCTCCGTAAAGCCTTGCATGGCTACATGAATCTTTGTAATCGATTCCCAGCGCATAAAAACGTCGTCAAATTTTCCAAGAGGATGTGGAATTACAAAAATTGCACCTGTCTGATGCATTGCAGAGGGTAAGTTCCACCATTCATTCTTTGGATCTCTTCGAAAAACAAAACACCAAGTCACCAACTAAAGACAACATTAGCAAGTTACAGAAACAGATGTATTTAAAAACTAGGGTAATTTACCTAATGTTGGTGTACCAAATGTGGCAATGCACCCCTCTTCCTCCTTCACAACAGCAACACAGCCCTCTTCCCCCAATCTAACCCCTGTTCCTCCCTCCTGGCAGCGACACACCCCTTTCCCTCTCTTCCAACACCAACCCACTCTCTTCCCAGCCTCCCATTCCTCCCTTACAGTGCTGATGCACCCCTCTTACCTGCTGTCCAACGCTGACCCACCCTCTAAACCCACATCCAAACCCCTGTTCCTCCCACCCAGTGCTGAGCCAAAATAAAAATCAACCATGAAAAAACTCAGAATTAGCCATCACAACATTCAAAATCAGAACCTCTCGGTGGCTACTGTCAAGGATTCGGTGGAAGACAAGGATGACAATCTTCTAACTGGCGATGGCGATTTCATTTCACTTTTTGATTTGGTGACCATTGGTGGGGAGTTTAATATAACTATAAAGATTGGAACTGAGGAAAAAGAAGAGGAAGAGGAAGAGGAAGAGAGGTGAGCTAATAATTGCTCTAATTAAAGTTTGTGAGTGATTAACTTTTTCTAATTCCGAGTTATATGTATTTTATATATAATTTTGTATATCAATGAAATGACTAAATAGCATATCACAAATTTTCCTCGCGCCACGGTCTACTAGTTAGAAGACCAACAGTCAATTGACAGAAATTGGTGTAATTGAAAATACGAAATGCGATACTAGAAGGGTGCCGGTGTAATTATGCCAAAATTGTGGGTCTGAGTGTAAGTTCACCAAATCTCAATTTACCCGCAAAACTAAGTAAACATTCTGCAATAAAGAAAATTCATATCCAGAAAACAATGTGAATGTTTTGTGTTGAAGATAACTACACAATAGTTCCTCACCACTATTAACGTGTGTGTGTATAGAAAGGGAAATATACATAGAATAAAAAAAAATTAATGTACTGATAAACCCTTTAAATTTACTTGAATCTTAACTGGGCCTGAAGTCATATCTTCTGATCATATAGAGCTTAAGGTCATCTATTTCATATTTATAATATTTTCTTCATATTGTTTCCTAATGTTAGTTAATATGAGCTTACGATTTTTCTTAAGATGTAGTGATCATTTACTTTTCTTCTTTTTTATATTTATACATGTGCACACAAGTAAGAACAATAAAATTAATAGTACAACTCTTTCAACACCAGGAAAAGCTATATGCAATCCCTGTCAAAATTATCAATCACATAACCAAATGTGCAGCGCTAGCAAATCCCCAGATACCCTTGGGCCTCGTCACTTAAAAATGTACAGAGATAAAGATATCATAGAATAACATCAATGAGTGAGACTCATAAATTTGTTTACATAACAACTATTGTCAAACCTCTAATGTGATATAATTTGCAATAAACTTTTGTGCTAAGGATGCACATATAAGGTATAAAATTCATGCTGATCTTTGGGTCAAGCAAACAAATCAAAAGCAAAATAACAGAATTTTTTATATAACTCTAAGCATTACTGAAACAAAAAAGGGGAAAGAAAAAAGGACATATAAAATAATAGATAAGAAACAAGGAGGAAAAGGATACTTGAATTCTCAACTTGCAAGAAACTATCAATTATTGGTCAGAAAACAATCAACATGCTAAGACTAAATCCACACATAAATAAACCATTCAAACAAATCAGCACAACTCAGCTAAGACTAGATCCAAAACTAGCTAGGGGCATTAATTGACTTTCACATTTCTCTAATGACAAAAATAACATGGACTTCATATATCGAAATATTTAACCATGGCCACAAGATTCAGATGAGCCACCAATATATCCTTAGTGTTCAAAGCTTTTAGTAAATTCAAACCCCGATCTCATTTAAATTACACCTGATTTCCTGCATATATCAATCTATATAAAGTCCAAATTCCAATTATTATATACCATAAATATGATTATTTCTTTCAAAGATAATTAAAAAAAATATACAACATGACACTAGTTCCTAAAGTAATAAAGAGATTAATAATAGATCTAAAACTAAATTGTTTTTATCTGTCATTGGACCTCAACTCAAGTTATGTTTTCCAAACTTGTAATGTGTTTCTTATGTATCTAAACAATGGACACGCGTATTTCCAAAGTGTCTGAAACGTGTTTGGATGTAAAAAAAGATAAAGAAATAATAAGACACATATGGACATGTGTCCGACACGTATCCAACTATTCGGCTTGCTCGGGGTATGAGATTTTTACCAAACCAAACTTGAAGGTTTTTTGGCAAATCAGCACCAAAACTGATGAGGCAAGTAAACTACCAAGCTGAACCAATTTATATTGGTTCAAATCGATCGGTTCACTAGCCAACAGCCCATCAAAAATGGGGAAAAGGAAAATTCCTTTATATTAATCATGCCTCTAATAATCGAATGTAAAAATCAAACAACTGAAAATAAATGCAATCAACAATCAACACAAAAAGAATTGCGTCATAATGAATAATGTTCAATTTGGTAAGAAAAACAAGACGAAGTGGGGGAAGTTAGTGGTTTAAACATGGCTCGCCTCCAAATTTGAGTCCCTCAAATGGCCAATACTAGATTTACAATCCAAAATAACAGAGATCCAAGGCTTGGATATGCATCTCCACTGGTGCTCAAGAGACCACGTCTCAATGCTCTCTCTATGACTGCTATCTCTTCAGCAATATACTCTCTTGCATCTCTCTCTATAGTAATCCTCTGCTCCTCAACTCTCTGAAACTTTCGCTAATTCCTATGGCGATTGAGATCCTGTGTCTCTTTTCAATCCTGAATTGCCCGAATTGAATGCTCAGAATCCTACTTTTAAGGTTTTGAAAGCTTCACAATCGGACAATTGATGTATTGGCAAAAATTTTCATACTCTGAATGCTGAGAGAATTTCAGCTATCGAAAAAATTCTCAGAAGTCCAGACTTAAATGGAACATTATTGCATTACTGGAAAAAAAATTAAGTGAAAATAAGAGCTTCTGCTCTAAATTTTCTCTCTACCTAATCTCTGGTGCAAGCAAATTGTTACAACAGATCCTAATTTGCAATGTCTACATGTGAGTTTGGATCAAATTTTGAAGTTGAATTTCCTAAAATCCAAGGTAAGAATGGTGCTCCGAAGGTGGCTATTGTATCGCATGAGCTTTCTCTATGAAGAATTCAAATCAAGAATCCCTAAATTTCTTGAACTACGAGAAAGCCACAAATAGGATGTAAGCGAATGACAATCTAGAGATATTGTAATTGTCAAACAACAAGAATTTGAAACCAGATCTGAATATTAAAAGTACTGCATGAAGAATGGAGAATTAGATGAAACAAAATGAATATTGTTGAAATTCTGGAATGAGCAAAAGTTGAAAAGAATATTCACAAACGGGTAGCTAGGGAGATAGCAAACAGTGCTACAGCGAGACAGAATGCAAGGATGAATGGTGAAATTCAGCAAGTGCAAAGAGAAATTAAAGATAAAGACATACGTATTTCAAAAGGAGGAAGATCCAAGACAGAACTATAAAAATCCATTGAAATTTGGTAGATTTAAAGGCTGAAGTACCACAGATGCTTTCCAGGTCTGGAAACCTAAAGGCCATTCCTAAGTAGCACATACACAACATGGACACGTTGACATGTCGATTTTCATAAAAGAAAGTAGGACACAACATGCTTGGTACACGTTAAAATTTTATGTTTTTACAAATTTATTATATATCATATTTATGAATAATTTATTCAAAGATAATAAAAAATATGTAACACAACACATTTTATACATTAAAATTTTTTTTTATAACTTAAACATCAACATATCATTCACATACCAATTACATTCAAAAGAATGCAAAACAATTATCGAACATTGTATTACACACTATGTTACATGGACTCTTCTACTTCCCCTAGTATACCCGTGTCCGCCAAATATGGTGTGTGATATGTGTCAAACACCCGTATCCAATTTAGATACTCAGATCCTCTAAGTTTATCTAATATCTGAAGAAAAGACACTCACATTAGCTAGTAAAGAAACATTTCTAGTTTCTCACACATCAAATTATTTATGTATTCCTTATGCTCCTTAGATCCCATTCAATTTCATGTAATTTCCAAATAATTTACTACATGTTATCTAAGAATAGTAAACAATATGCAATATATATGTGTGTGTTTGAGGTGTATCCCCAAACCCATATCCATTTTGGGTGCATATCTTGATATCCTAAAATTTAAATTTATGAAGATCTAACGTTGGGCACGCACTGCCACCCACACCAGAACCTAGCACTCGTAATCAAGTCCATGTAACATAATTTATACAAGATGTATTCTTCTAATAAGCGTTTTAAAACATATTTCGAATGCATAAGTTGTATTATAAGGACACAAGACATTGTTATAATGAAGAGGTCCACCATATAGGACATGTTCGGAAGGATCAAGATATGTACACGATGTGTTGGTAAAGTATCCAATATTATGCAATTGATTTTTTAATTAAAACACGTTGAAAACATGTCAGACACCCTTTTAGGAGCATCCAAAGGGTGTCAAGTCTGCCACAAGTGTCGGACACAAGACCCTTCCTCCACAGTATTGTTCGTGCTTCCTAGGGCCCTTCTAAATCTTGGGATATAGAGTAGTTGAAGATGAACTCAATAAACTTGGAAATCCAACAGTAATAGAAGAAAATACACTAGTTCTCAAGAAAAAAAATCCCAAAGCCACACATATAGTAATAATTTTGGTGATGAAAAGAACAAGATAAGACTTTGAGAGCTTTAATTTCATCACATATGAATATTTATAAGAATGTTTAATGATGTAGAAATCCATCACTTGCACGTCTCAAATGGGGTAAAATTGTTATTGGGTATAAATGCTTACTCTGCGTCATTAAGCATTGTTAAAATATGCCACTAAAGCAAACAAAAGAGGATATCAATATGGGCAATACTTCATTAAGACAATAAATGTAAATTGAGAAAGCATAGAAAAGTTTTCCAGCAAGCAAACAAAGAACTGCGAACATGAAATCATTTTAAAGTAATATCTCTCAAAATTATCATGCCCAACTAGCTTATTTACCTTGACTAATTACTAATTTTCAGCCTACAAAGCAGTACTTCAATCCTGTAGATCCCGTCCCACACCAAAGCTTGAAATGTTAGAATAGGACCATCAACAGCGTCAGCATCCTTGACATCAAAGGTGATATAATATTGAAGGCCCTCACACAGCTCCCCGTTTGCCTTTACAAACTTCACAAACTCTAGCTTTGTTTTCTACACACAGAATATGAACAAAAGGGGCTGATTAAGAACATTGTGTGGATGTGTGTGAGATTTATAATTTAAAAAGGAGATTAAAGAAACCAAAAAAACAGACTAACTAAATAAAGTTAAATTAAAAAGGAAACACCTCTTTCTCATAGTATTCCTTGAGCGCTAATTCAGAAAGAGTTTTGAGGTGGTTAGCACGATCATTGAGGTCTATAATAGGAATAATTTTACCGCATGAGAAGGACTCTGGAAAGTCCATGACATCAAAGCCCTGCAAGTGTAAGCTCACAATTAGGATAATATAAACAAAGGTGTAGATATATGATTAAAAAGAAAAAGAAGCATATGTACTACCTCACTGTCCTTTATCTGCCTAGAATACTCCTTATATTCCTTGTCAGTCATCTCATGCATTCCAAACTCATCCACATCTTCATAATCTATCTCATCATCTGAATCATAGATATAGACTTTGATAATCGATCTTGGATCTGTTTTTTTCTGATAAAGATGGTGGTGGTGGTGGGAAATCCTCGCACCTTTGCTTCTTTGCCGGTGAAGAAGATGCATTTTCAGATTTGGACTTGTCCCAAACAAAGCTTGTACAGGAAGCCATGTTCGATAATGAAACAAGCACGAAAACCCTAGACAACAAAGCTGTAGTTGTTTTTACTTTCTGACAATCAAAACAAAAGTTTGAACATCCAAACAAACAAAATGAAAAGCAAAACTGCCATTGATTGAACCCTAGGATTGCAGATTGAAAAAACAGAACAGGGTGAGAGGGCAAACAATCACGGGGAAATAAATGATAGAAAATCAAAATTCATTCACAATACAATCCCAATTGAGGAAAACCCCTAACAAATTTATATTTTCTCTATTGAGATTTTTTGAATATGAAATCTGATGCGGATAGAGTGAGTTCAAGAGAGATTTAAGTGCAAAAAAACAAATAAAAAGTAAACTTGGCACAGCACAGGCAGCGATGAATAGCGACGGAACAGGTTAGACAAGAAGGCTGTTGCGTAGAATTATAATAATGCGATAATTATTTATATTTATCGGTGATTCTATTTATTTAGGCCACAAAACTAATTTCTTATTAAAATGAATGCACTTTATAGTTTTAAAAAAAATGTATAATTCCATATTTTTTAAGTTATAATTTAAAAAAATCATAATTAAACATTACTTAAAATATAATTAAGTATCTGAAAACAGAGTGTAAGAGGGGCTAATTTGAGCCCACTAAATTATTTAGGCCCAATAGCCCAAGATTAATGGGCCCGAATTTATTGCAAGTCCAAGAATCGGTGGGCCCAGATTTATCGCCATCAAACGGGCTGAATCGCTCTAAGCCTCGAAGGGGTTCGGATCCACGAACTTAGAGACTTAGAGACTTACTCGGGCCCGGACTCGAAAGGGTGTTGAACAAGCCTAGAGATCCGAGGCACTCGGACTCGAAAGGATTCGGACCTACAAATCTAGAGATCCGAAGCACTTGGCTTCGAACGGATTCAGATGCAATCTAGAAGTCGCTCCGTTAATGAGTCCCAGAACACTTGCGGGCTCGGAGCTTTCCGGGAACCGCCCACGCTGCTCCTTGTGTCACATAAATTGTCGGGGCGTGACACTCTCCCCCACCCAATCCCGTGACGCCCTCGTCACGCAGAAGCATACCGAGCCACCACGTCTCGATATGATCTGTGTCCGCTGCTGCTGGAGCTTGCCTCTTCGCCCTTGCCATGCAGCCTACTCTGTTGCATCCCTGCAAGTGCTTTCTCTTTGTCCTTGCCATGCAACCTACTTCGCTGCGTCCCTGCAAGTGCCTTCCTCTCCGGGCAGTCCTTCACCATGTGCGGTCCGTTGCACAGGAAACACTCGAGCCGTCCTTTGCTCTTCAAGCCCAGCCTCTTAGCCTCGTCGGTGCACTCAAACCTTAGAGTGGCACCTCTCTTCTCCTGCGCTTGTGAAGTTTCCCCCTTAGCCTTCACCCCCGCGCACCGCTCATCCTTCTTTTGGATCTGAGCCTTGTCAGTGCACTCAAACCTTAGAGTGGCACCCCTCTTCTCCTGCGCTTGTGAAGTTTCCCCCTTGGTCTTCACCTCCGCGCACCGCTCATCCTTTTTTTGGATGTGCACCTCCCCACTCTTCTGGGATATCATCCCAAGAAGTTGGATGCTCTCCAGCTGGGCCACCTTCTCTGAAGGGTCTTCACTCTCGGAGTCCCTCGCCTCCTTTCCCTTCCTTTCTATGGCACACAGTTGTTTCTTCTTCTTCGGGCAGTTTCTCACCATGTGCGGTCTGTTGCACAGGTAACACTCAAGCTGCCCTCCCTTCCTCGGAGATCCGGTGCGTTGCCCCTTCCTTCGGCGTTCCCGTCTCTTCTGGGCCTCGCCCTCACTGTGCTCATCTTCGGTGGTCTGAGGAGACTGCCTCCCACCTTTGGCACGGCTCTCTCGGGCATCTCTCGCACCCTCATAGCTCTTCGGTTCCGGCTCACGAATTCTCCTCTTCGGTGAAGCCAAACCTCCATTGCCAGAGATGATGACCTTCTTGCACAACTCCAACTCTAACTCCAAGCTAGCTACTCTTGCTTCCAGGGCCTTCTGTTGGGTTACCTTCTCCTCCAACATCTCCACCCTAGCAACCAAACTAGCAAAGTAGGAGAAAAAGTCACTGATGCGAGATGTGGGCTTACCAGGGCCAACTAGCGCATCCTCAAGCCTAGTGAACTGCTCTACCACACTCTCCATCATCCCCTCGAGTCGCGCCTCCAATGCTGCCATCGACTCCTTCGTTGAGAGCTTCCTCACTGATTGGCAAAACGGTAGAAGTCTACATCGATGACATGGTCGTAAAGACCAAGTGTCACGGACTTAGACTTCGCAAGCCTACCGTGCGGCCTTAGATGCCTCTCAACCCTCTTGGTTGCACCTAAGTCAGCCTTATCCACTCAACCACACTAACACACGCAGTTTAGGTGGAAGAATGCCACTCAACCACACTAACACGCACAGTTTAGGTGGAAGAATGCCTTCACTATACAAGTTAACATTTACAAGTATAGTCGTGTACAAAGCTTACAAGGCTCTCACACTCACACTCACAAGTGCTTCACTCTTAGAGCTCTCTTGGATCTCTAGGTCTCTACGTTCCTAACAAATGAGATCCCTCACCCTTATATAGCCATACCCCTCCTCAATGGATGGCTAGGATCACATTGATCCAAGGGCTACAAACTCTTATCTAGAACATTCCATAGAACTATCTAGGACAACTACCCTATCTACTACATTCTAGAACTCTCCACACTAGTGTAGTACATGGTAGGCTTCTCCAAGACAATCTAGGATGTTCCAGACCCATCCAAACTCAACTGGACACTCCAAGGTTCTTTCACATTCCGGAATTTTCCAGGCCACTCTGGACCCTTCTACCACATTCTAGAGTCTTCCAGCATACTCTAGGTTGGTCTTCCACATTCCGGAACCTTCCAGCGCCTTCAGCATACCGCCCACGCTGCTCCTTGTGTCACATAAATTATCGGGGCGTGACAACAGGCAGCGATGAATAGCGACGGAACAGGTTAGACAAGAAGGCTGTTGCGTAGAATTATAATAATGCGATAATTATTTATATTTATCAGTGATTCTATTTATTTAGGCCACAAAACTAATTTCTTATTAAAATGAATGCACTTTATAGTTTTAAAAAAAATGTATAATTCCATATTTTTTAAGTTATAATTTAAAAAAATCATAATTAAACATTACTTAAAATATAATTAAGTATCTGAAAATAGAGTTATAATTATAAAAAAAAATGAACAAAACTTTTTAAAAAAATGACGTAATTAAATGTAAATATCATAGGTCACGTATATTATAGAATTCTCTGGATAACTTTTCTCTGGAGTTTGGGTCAGTGCTGTGTTAAAGGCACAGTAGTGACTGTTGTGGCTTATTTTGTAGTGCATTATGAAATTATTTTTATAATCTGAACCGTTCATGTTGTAAGGTTTGTTGAGTACTTCATGCCTACTAAAAATCATATTAATCGGATACCAATAACTATGTGATTGATAACCAAAAAAATAAACAAGAAGTTTTTCTTTTGAAAAATAGTATAAAAATATGTAATTCGATCATATAGTTATTGATATCCGATTAATATGATTTTTGATACGCTTGAAGTACTCAACAAATCTTACAAAATGAACGGTTCAGATCATAAAAATAAACCTATAATAAATTTTAAAATAAGGCACAACAGTCCCTTTTCTCATGGTTACATCATAAGTTGTACGTTTATCATGCTATTTTACACCCAAAGTTGCTAATTTTGTACAGGATAAATTCTCTCGATAACTTTTCTCTGGAGTTTGGGTCACTGCTGTGTTAAAGGCACAGTAGTGACTGTTGTGGCTTATTTTGTAGTGCATTATGAAATTATTTTTATAATCTGAATCGTTCATGTTGTAAGGTTTGTTGAGTACTTCATGCCTACTAAAAATCATATTAATCGGATACCAATAACTATATGATTGATAACCAAAAAAATAAATAAGAAGTTTTTCTTTTGAAAAATAGTATAAAAATATGTAATTCGATCATATAGTTATTGATATCCGATTAATATTATTTTTGATACGCTTGAAGTACTCAACAAATCTTACAAAATGAACGGTTCAGATCATAAAAATAAACCTATAATAAATTTTAAAATAAGGCACAACAGTCCCTTTTCTCATGGTTACATCATAAGTTGTACGTTTATCATGCTATTTTACACCCAAAGTTGCTAATTTTGTACAGGATAAAATATTATTTTTTCAATTCGCATGCTATCTATCGGCACAGATATGTTTTTGGATATCATTTCAAATTTATTCTAAAAAAATTATGTAAGTACCAAAAATTGTAGAGTAGTATATACAATTAAATAAATATTCACTAGAATTACACTTTAACCATTTCTAAATCAAATAAATAAAATCTCTTCAAACGCATCTCCTAAGATCATTGCTTCAAATCAATTTTTCAATTTAAAAAAAAATAAATATTTATGTGTCTCACATAATTTCCGAATTAAACAAACAAATAAATAAAAATCTCTTCAAACCCATCTCCTAAGATCATTGCCTAAAATTTGCCATTTCCTCGGAGTAACATTGCTCTATGGGCCGGAGTATCCTTTACGGCCTTCTTACTTAGTCCTTGGCGTTTTGGGCCCAGCTCGGCCCAATTTTTCCCAAAAATTACCCTCTCAGTTATATATATAGTATAGATTAGAATTACACTTTAACCATTTCTAAATCAAATAAATAAAATCTCTTCAAACGCATCTCCTAAGATCATTGCTTCAAATCAATTTTTCAATTTAAAAAAAAATAAATATTTATGTGTCTCACATAATTTCCGAATTAAACAAACAAATAAATAAAAATCTCTTCAAACCCATCTCCTAAGATCATTGCCTAAAATTCGTCTTTTCCTAATATCAAATATAAAATTATAGTTTTTTGACCTTCCAATTTAAAGAAATAAATTAAATATTTATTCGTGCCTCTTCTAAAATATTTATCTAAAATCCTTCCTTCCTTCCCTAAAATTAATAAATAAAATGATCAATTCAAATCTATTCATATAATTTTTAAATTAACAAAATAAATAAATAAAATTTTTCAAAATTAAACAAACAAATAAATAAAATCTCTTCAAACCCATCTTCTAAGTTCATTGCCTAAAATTTGTCATTTCCTAAAATCAAATATAGAAACACAATTTTTTGACTTTCCAATTTAAAGAAATGAATTAAATAATTATTTGTCCATCCTCCAAAATCCTTTACTCCCTAAAATAAATCAAAGAAAGATCAATTCAAATCTGTTCATATTATTTTTGTATTAAAAAAATTAGTAGTGCTATACGCACCAATTAATATACTAATTAGTGTACCAATATAGTTATGTCACTGTCATTTTAAAATTATGACCCTGCCAATTATACAAATTATAAAGACCCAAAACCTCTAAAATTATGTCGTATCATCTATTAGTACATTAATGGGCATACCAATTGGTTCATATAGCATTATTCTAAAAAAATAAATAAATAAAATTTCTTCTAACATCTTTACCTAAAATAAAATATATAAAAAACAAATAAATAAATAAAAAGATCAATTCAAATTGATCATTGCCTAAAATCAAATTTTCAATTTAAAAAAATAATTCAGTGTGTTTGGTTTCGGTTTTCTGAATTCAGTTTTTTGAAAACTAAGTTTTTTGTTTTACGTTTTTTTTTATTTTTAGTGAATATTTTTTAAATTTTAAGTAATTTTTTTTACTCTTTTAGATGCACCTTACTTAGATGTATCTAAAATAATAAAATATTTGTGAAAAAAATATTTTAAAAAATTAATAAATACACAAAAATATGAAAATATACTGAATTTTCTTTTCCTTTTTTTGTATATTTTGGTATTTAATGTATTTTTTAAAGATTTTTTCACAAATATTATACTTTTAAGTGTATTTATGTTAGGTGTGTCTAAAATTGTTTTTAAAAAATGCTTAAAATATTTAAAAAAATTCATTGAAAACATTAAAATACGAAAAATAAAAAAATAGAATTTTCTAAAAACTATTATTCTTGTGGTCTTACATAATTTTTGAATTAAAAAATAGATAAATAAAATCTTTTTAAACTATTTTTTGAGCGCTCTAATCTCTCAAACTAATTTTTCTAATTATTTGATTTAAAAAATTGAAAAAAATAATTGCTTAGCCTATCAAGAAATAAATTTTAAAATTCAAAATTATGAGAATTATTCCATAATTTTTTAGTTTTAAAAAGAGGGAATCACTCAAATATAGAATAGGAAAACATAAAATTATGCCTTTCAATTTTTTTTATTTTTATTTTTTTAAGTAAATATTTTTAAAATTTGAAATTATATAAGACTAAAGTTATATTTGGAATTTCCTTTAAAAGTTTTTAACTTTCAAATTAGATGGCTAAATTTTATTTTTGACTTTTTATTTTAAGATTTTTAATTTTCAAAATTATAGATATCATTAGATGGACTAATATTTCTATGCCATGTGTATTCACTAAAATTTAAAAATTTTAAAAATTAAAATTTTAGATTAATGTTTTAGAGCTAAAACGCTTTAGATGAAAAATCCTTATAGTTTTCTATCCCACAATAATGCAATGTTGAAAGAATCAATTCAAATCAGTAATAGCATGAGAATATATAAAGCAAAATAAAGTCAACAATAAAAAAAGATTAATTTAAATTTAATTTCTAATCTAAACAGATTAAACAGAATAAAAATTGTAAATAGGTTTACTGCTTGCATGAAGCCATGCAACCTCGAGTTTACTTTCTTCGGTGCATAGGCTTCAATAGCATAAAAATAAAAATAAATTAAGAATAAATAGATAAATAATCAAAATGGATGTAGCATAAGAAGAGGGAAAGCAGAAGAAAATACCTATGACTTGGTGAATAAGTATCTGAAAAGATAATTGAATTAACCGACAAGAACACATATCAATCACTTTTATACACGAACTCGCAAGCCATTTATTCGTAATGGGTGTTTCTCATTATAGTCCTCAACTTTGTTGTGTGCTCATAATGACTTAAGAGCCTATGGAAACTTGGAAAGGAGAATTGAAGAAGAGGGGCAAAAAAGGTAAAAGAAACATGAATGAAAGAGGGGGAGGAAAGAAGGGTGATTTGAGAGAGTTTAAAGGTATTATGCCTTTGTTTGGATTTTCTTTAAAATTCAAAAAGTCAAAACAAATAAGGATAGAGTGAGAGAAGTATGCCACATAAGAAATAGGATGAATTTATAATTACAAAAATTCGGAAAAATTAGCTTAACATTTTAGAGGTATTAGAATCATTCATATTAGAATCCCCTTTTGCTTATATAATGTATAAATAAATAGATAGCATTGTATATATGTTAATGCAATAAACATTGTATCTGTACGATTTATTATATTTATAAACAATAAAAAAAATGAGTTATATTGACTTGCTCTAAATTAAATTTATATATAATAAATTGTATAAGTTTGGAATAATTATACTGTGTTTCTTAAGATATTTTAGCCAAATTATAAATAAATAAAAAAAATTCAGGTTTGAGTCAGATAACAAAATAAACATTGGGTTTTAATTTTATCAATTTAAATCTTATACTTTGGACTTGTTTTCAATCTAAATTAGTTGTCTATTTTTATTAAATAAAATCGACAAAATATGAATATTTTTGTCATTAAACTCATGAAAAATGTTATTTTAAACATTTTATGTATACCTACATTAAGTTTAATGACTAGAATATTATTTTTCTATCAATTTTATTTAACAAAAATAGGCAATAGTTTAGATTGAAAACAAATCAAAAAATTAATGTTTAAATTGATAAAATTAAAAATTCAGGATTTATTTTATTACAATGCTTAAACTTTAAGATTTTTTGTTTAATTGTCTAAAAAAATTATATTCGCATCTCTAGAATACATATTTTATCTTATTTAATTTTGTGTCTTCTATATTATTGAGTGTTTGGGATTAAGTTTTTTAACAATTTTTTGACTTTTTGAGAAGATTATTTTCTTTAATTTAATTTTTTTTTATTTTTTTATAAATAACTTTTTAATTTAATGAAAAAAGATGACTTAATTTTGAGTCCTTCTAACAAGCAGACAAAATAATTGTCTGGGTCCTAATACACTTTCCATTAATTTCAAAATACTTTTCACTCATTTTAAAATATTTTTTAACTTTTTTACTGTTTCCAAAATAATTTTTACACTAGTCCCAACATTAAAAATATGCATAAGGGGTATTTGCTAATCTTTGTCTCTAATGTTTGAATTTTTCGTTTCACCTTTCCGAAGATGTAAATGGAGAGTAGTTTGGTCTTTTTAAATTCTGTTTTTTTGCATGCCATACACAGTTTGCCTCTCTCAGCCAAACTAGCGCCCCAACTTTCGGCCTATTACTATTTAAGGCCTCATTTGGGAACAGGCTAATTTAGTAATTTTTTAGTTATTTGGCTAAAATATGAGCTAAAAAAAATTAGTATGTTTGGGATGACTTTTTGCATTTTTACGAAAAGATGTATAAAAAGTAGAGAAAAAAGAGAATCTTTGACTTTTTGGTATGAGTTGTGGACTTTTTGGCTAATTTAATAACTTTTTGACTAAAAATGAGAGTTCCCAAACGAGGCCTAAATAGACCTCGAATTATAATTTCAAATAATCTAAAATATACAAATCTGTTTTCAAAAATAATTTCACAAATATCTCCGAAATATTATATAATGGTGGGCCCAAAATCTCTAACACAAATAATCCCTTTAGTGCTTCAGTCCCGATTGTCACTAAATTGTTCTGCACCTGAAAAATAAATTAACTCAGAAAGTATACAATACGACAGGAATAACAATACACAAATAGAGAATAAATTAATATAATTTACGACATGACACAAATGATTCAATTCGAATTAACAAGCAATTTACCAAGTTGCATAAACAAATCAACTCAATAAATGATAATTTATCCAAGACTAAATATTCGGTCCTATTCAATACATGACTAGTAATCGGCCTCACCCATCTCACTCAAACACAATCGCTTATCTGGGCATATTGGTGCAAGCTACTGGTAGGGTCCATTCAATCCATATACGGAGCATTTCTACAACATTTAGTCAAACAAATCAACATTTTTAATATAGAATGACATTGCAAAATTTTATCAAAAGGCCAGAGTAATCAGATAAATCAACATAGAGATTTATAGAAAAAGCATATTGTATACAATTTGAATAAGCTCAAAATAATTTCAAGACCGCTTGATGCTAAATCATTCCATCACTAATACTTTAATCATTTAATATTTCTCCATAGATCTTCAGAAATAGCAGACTAAAATTCTAAGGTAAAAGATATATAAAGTCTGACAAAATTTACAACTTCACTCTTAAATAAAATTATTAATTCTCACTCTAAATACTCTCAAACTAAACTCAAAACTTATATCATAATGAAAGAAAAAATAAAGAATAAAGAAATGATGGCATAACAATTAAAAGGATACTAATTCATATTTCATTTTTTTTTTTAAAGTCACAAAGTATACTAATTTAACCCTTTTCAAACAAAGTTTAAATCACCATCAATGCTTTTTACTATAATATTAACACTTTAAAAATATGAGATTTCATAACCTTAATTTCTTAACTTTTTTTTTTTAAAATTTTATTTTTATGCCAAACACATTTTTCCATTCTACCGTCCTTGTTCTGCCATTTGCACTGGTACCACCACCGTCACTTAAGCATCACTTCTAGGTCGTTATATCATAATATTAATAAAAAAAAAAACAAAAATAACTAGACATGAAGGGGTGTAATTTTGGCCCGGTTCGAGCCCGGCGGCCTATCCAGGCTCGGTCCGGGCCGCGAACTAGAAAATTAGGCCCAGGCCCAAGGCTATTCGGGCTTTGGGCGGGTTAGTAGGCTGGGCCTCGGGCGGCGCCCCTGGGTTTGGGCTTGGACTTGGGCTCGGGCTTTGGGCGGGCCTAAACAATTTTTTTTTATTTTTTTTATTTTTTCTGCCAAAATTTTATTATTTTTCATTAAAAATAACACTGGGCATCGGGTGAGCCGGGCCTTGGGCCGAGCTTTGGGGCGGGCCTTGAGCGGACCAATGGGCCGGGCTACGAGCTGGGCCCTAGGCTTCAAAACGATGGCCCAGGCGTAGGCTCAAGGCCTCGGACTGGGCTTGGGCTTGGGCTTGGGCTTAGGCTTGGACTCGGGCTCGGGCCTAAACGGGCCAGGCCCACCTCAGGCGGCGGGCGGGCTTTCGGGCCGCCCGCGGGCCACATACCAAAATTACACTAATAGACATAACAAGAATTGACGAAGGCATGAAGTAATTTCTGTAGATCCATATTTTTTTATTGAACACGGAATTCATGTTTCCATACAAAAACGTGTAATGTAATCATCCATACTACAAATTAAACATTAATATGTGATTTAAATTTAGGACAATTTATTCATAAATCTCTTTTCCCCTATTTATATTTTATTTAGTTTAAATTATTTTATTATATTTCAATAAGTTTTATTTTTGATATAGTTACCAAAATATCTCTAATAATAATATTCACATTAACAGTATGAATGTTTCATGATGTGAACATTTATACTGTCAAATATGAATGTTCACATCACCAAGTTGCTAACTGCTCAAAAAATATTTATAAGGATAAGATTATCCATAAAATATCTTAAATATGCGAATTAGGATTTGATAGGCTGGGCTTGAGCTTGGGCTTAGGCTTGGACTCGGGCCTAAACGGGCCAGGCCCACCTCAGGCGGCGGGCGGGCTTTCGGGCCGCCCGCGGGCCACATACCAAAATTACACTAATAGACATAACAAGAATTGACGAAGGCATGAAGTAATTTCTGTAGATCCATATTTTTTTATTGAACACGAAATTCATGTTTCCATACAAAAACATGTAATCATCCATACTACAAATTAAACATTAATATGTGATTTAAATTTAGGACAATTTATTCATAAATCTCTTTTCCCCTATTTATATTTTATTTAGTCTAAATTATTTTATTATATTTCAATAAGTCATATAATTATCAAAATATCACTAATAATAATATTTACATTGATAGTGTGAATGTTTTGGGATATGAATATTCACACTGTTAATGTGAATATTCACATCATAAAATATGAATGTTCACATCACCAAGTTGCTAACTGCTCAAAAAATATTTATAAGGATAAGATTATCCATAAAATATCTTAAATATGCGAATTAGGATTTGATAAATCAAATATCTAAATACTAGGACTTATTGAAATACAATGATATAATATGAACTAATTGGGTTACTTGAAAAACGATTTCTTAATAAATCTCCCTTAAATTTAATATATATACATAAATCTTATATGAGAGATTTATTAGGAAATTATTTTTCAATTATTGTATTTCAATTAGTCCATAATATATTCTTATATTCTAATAAATCTTATTATTTGGATATTTGATTTACCAAATCTTAATTCTCATATTTAAGATATTTTATAAATAATTTTGTCCTTTCAAATATTTTTTAAACGCTTAGCAACTTGGTGATGTGAACATTCATATTTGACAGTATAAATGTTCACATCATGAAACATTCATACTGTTAATGTGAATATTATTATTAGAGATATTTTGGTAACTATATCAAAAATAAAACTTATTGAAATATAATAAAATAATTTTGATTAAATGAAACATAAATAAAGAATAATTTATGAATAAATATCCCATCTCATAACACAGTATTTAAATCTCAAACTTTATTAACATTCTTAATCATTTTTCTATACAACTTTTTGAATAGTTAAACTTTTCAATCACCTAATTTCATTACCAGAAAATTACAAAAGTTTAACTATGAATTATTTTTATAGGACTGTTATGTATCCCTATCTTTTAACTTTGACCCCCCACTTCTTTGAACTCACCCAGTAAAATGAAATTCCTTCGTTTTCTCTTCGAACCTCTACCTTAATACCAACTATACTCCTAACCCCAAATCCAAACCAAAGCCCTAACCCTAATCCCATCTCCACAAACTTTGGCAACCACCGTCGCTAACCCACCTTCGTTGCTGTGTCGGCATCACCATCCACGGTCATCACAAGTGACGCTGCTTTGAGTAGTTTTGGAGAGAGAGAGAGAGAGAGAGACAGAGAGAGAGAGAGATTTGAGATATGTACGAATAGTGATCTGCATTTTGTGGGGAATTTCGTCGGACGATTGGAGGAGGAAGACGGTGATTAAGGCAACGGTGAAGGTGTCGTAGCAGGGGTTGACAGCGAGGGAAAAGAATGGGAAGTTGGAGAGAGGGAAGAGAGCCGTGAGAAAGGAGAAACACCATGAGTGACAAACAGAGTTGGAAGAAGAGAAGGCTGATGCAAGTTTCAAGGCGGTCGATGAGAATGGGTATCATATCTTTTGAAAGTGTGGAACATTTGACTTGCTTATCACTATCATCAGTATCTATGTTTGTTTGTATGTCTCTGTCTCAGTGAACATAAAAGAAGACGAAGAAGAATGAGGAGAGAGAGAGAGAGAGCCCAAATTAGAGAGAGAGGTAGAAAGCGATCACGGTGGTGAGAGGTGGTGGGAGGGTGGTTACTAGTAAAGAGGCACTGAGATGGCTACTAGAGGAGGCTGTTGGTCGGATTAGAGTGGTGAGAGATGGTAGGAGGGTGGTTACTGGTAAAGAGACACTAAGATGGCTACTAGAGGAGGGTGTTGGTCGGATTGGAGTAGGATAGAGTGGAGTAGAGTGGATGTGGAGGTGGAGGTGGAGGTAGATGTGGGATTGGGGTTAGAAGGATAGAGATGTGTCAAAAATGGAAATTGATGTTAGAGCAAAATTGTAATTAAAAAAAAGAAGAAAATATGGGGATCCAAAGGAAAAATGTGGGGCATTTAGCAGTACGGGTGAATATCAGCATGTTGGCCCATGTATCCCGCCTAGCCTAGTGGGCTGGGTCAACATTTTTAGTCTGAAATATTAATAGATTGGGTTTTGGGATTTATACTTTCAACCCAATATTTATTTTTTTTGTTGAGATTTAGACTTTATCTTTGTAAATTTTTATTAAAACTCACGTTTGTAGTGATGTGTGATTAAATTTGATGGGCATATCCCAGAAGGGCCCAACCCATGGTTACCCTGGGCTACCGAAATAATTACTTGATTAGTTATCATTATAAAACCCAACAAATAAGGCCCAACAGGAAGCCCAACAGAAAACAAAGAACCCATAGTGGTCCAAACCCAGTTATAGCTAGACACATGTCGAGTAGGGAATTAGTCATTTGGCAGACAAAGAGTTTGCAGAGTTATTGAGCCCACACGCCAAGCATTAAATGCAACAAGACCTTTCGCTCTGGGACGTGATAAAATCACCATGGTCGATGGCAAGTAGGTTGCAGGCTTTCAGCCAATGGGACAACATGAATAGACAAGGAAATGATTAACAAGAGATATAAAGAAGCTTCTAAAGAATGCTTGGTAACAAGTAATTCACTCTCTCTCTCTCTCTCTCTTTCTCTACTCTCAACTCTCCCACTAAACTGTTATTCCAACCATAACCTTATTTAATTTGATCGTCAGAGGGTGCATAGGAAGGAACCACCCCATTTTGGAACCTTTTTACTGGACTTGTTGCAAGTGTGATCAGGAAGACGAAGGACAAATCGACTCATGGAGTGCTTGGATCTGTCTGACCCATCTCCTGCCAACAAAAGTGCATTATCAGTTGGCGCCATCTATGGGAACCTGCTCTGGTTGATAGTTGTGTTCATAGTCATTGAGAACAGTTCCTTTCTCACCCATCTTTTTTGTCAGAGTGAATGGTTATGACGAGATCCATGGCTTTGCAACATAATGCTGGAAACTCTCAAGCTGAGTCCTCCAACCCAAATAACTCACCTCCATATTTTACAGAACTTACTAATAACATCAACCGTTTAGCAGAGCAAAACCAAGCACTAATTAACGCTTTGCTCCAACATAATCTACCTGCTCCTGCTCCTACTCCACCACCGCAAGACATTTCTCCAAACTGAGAACAAACCCAAAACGACCACGACCCATACCAACCAAATGTCTCCCAAGGACTATTTATCCTTCGCCCCACAAGCTCAGCCATCGAACCTGGAGAGTCTGCATCCCTCTCCTCAGGGTTCTCAGCTTCATCAGGAGGAGCCTCAACCTTTCCATAACCGTCATCCACTACATCACGTTACCATCCCTGAAGGAGAAGCTAGCAGTGTTCAACCCCCACTCCACGCCATATGAGACAATGCTCCCATTTGGGATGAAGAACTACGAGCCATGAAACTCCAGCTTTATGGGGTCATGCCAAATATGCAAAACAAACCTTTCTTTACCGCCAACTCTCCTTTGCCACTTCTATCAGAGATAAACCACTACCCCCCAAGTTCAAAATGCCATTAATCGACACCTGCGACGGTACAACTGATCTGGTCAACCACTTAGAAGCATACAGGATGCTTATGATCCTCGATGCTTTTCCTAATGAGATCATATATCAGGCCTTCCCTGTTACACTTAAGGGGTCAGCGCAACTCTGGTTTAGTCAGCTCCAGCCGGACTCTATCACTTCTCTTAATCAGTTGAGTAAATCCTTTTTGAGCCATTTCATTGGCGCTCTGCGTCAACGACGCCCAGCGACTCAGCTACTAAATATTCGACAAACAGAAAGGGAGTCACTATGTAGCATTGTCACTCGCTTCAATACAGAAGCCTTACTAGTTGAGAAGAATGATGACAAAGTTATTTTAGCAGCCTTTATGGTCGGTTTATGCCCGTCTCATTTCCTCTTTTCCCTCTCCAAAAATCCTCTGACGACCATGGCCATCATCCTCACCAAAGCCCAAAAGTACATGAATGTTGAGGATTCTTTGGCAACTCATCAAGATTCTACATCCAAACCTCCACTATACAAAGAAAAGAGAAAATAGCCCAAACCCAGATACTTTCAATACACTCACCGACCTCTCCAATATTCTGATTGACCCCCACGCTCCGACTGATCGACCCATTCCCGTCTATCTAGTCGTTTCGAGCGGTATACCCCTCTCAACTCACCCATGGACCAAGTCCTAAACCAAATCCAGCAAGACTATAACCTAAAATGGCCCTAACCTTTGAAGTCTCCCTCCATCTGACGAGACCAGTCCAAATATTGTCGTTTCCACTGTGACCATGGCCATAACACCGAGGAGTGCATCAATCTTAATGATCAGGTTGAGGAACTGATCCATCAAGGGCATTTAACTCGATTCACCATAACCCGACCACACCAAAGAGCCAGGGTCGATCCCCCAAGGCGGAACGACATACGCACTCTGTAGACACCCCATTTTTGACCGTCCTCAAGACTTGAACGTCATTGCTTGTGCACTTGATGATTATGATTGCATGTGCTCGTTTTAGTGCCCGAAGTTCTCGGTGGAATGCCCTGTCTTTAAGCCTTAAAACCTTGTCCATTTTTTGCCTTGTTTTGGACCAAAACCTTAGTGTTTCAAACCCAAAACCTTTGTGCTTCAAGCCTCAAGACCCTAGGACCTGCCGGGCCCCTCTGGTGGACTGCCGGCCACCCTTGTGCCTTGTCGGCCAATGGTGTGGCCTGCCGGCCATCAATGTCTTTTTTCAAATATTTTGTTGACAACTGTTCCAGCTGTTACCACAATTGGCTTCATCTCCCTACATGTGTATGGAAGGATTTATCTCAGCCAAATGCATGTTTTTCTATATATAGGGGGTCTCCTCCCCCATTTTTGAGGGTTAGAAATTTTAGAGCAAAAATCTCTCTCTCTCTTGCAAATTTGTGCACATTAGTCTACATACACCACACTTTTGCTTACACCTCCTTAACCAAAGTTGATCATCTTTGAGCTGAGATTCCTTGAGGCATTCTTGGAGCTCTAGAAGGTGATTTTGGCTTGAATTGTTGCCTAAAGTTTATCTTTGCTTCAAGAGGTATAATACTTGCCCTTTTAACTTCTTTTGCATACTTGTTTTTCTATCTTTTTCCCACTGACTTTGGGCTATAAAAAACTCTATTTTGGTGGGCTGAAATCGATGGCTTTAGGCCATTTAAGGTTAGGGGGTGGTTCACCCGTCTTTATTCCTTATTTGTAAGGCCTTTCCACCTTCGTTTCCCACTTTCAAACTATCTTTTTTTGGATTTTGAACACTGAATTTCAGAGTATTTTCAGTGGTAAAAATCATGTTTTGAGGTCTAAATTTGGAGGGGTTAGCCTCCCTTCCTTGTGTCTTGTTTGCTAGCCTAGATAGCTCTATGTGTTAGCTTATTTTTTTATCCATTTGTAGCTTAATTCCAGCATGTTTTAGGCTCTAATTTGGACCATTTTAACTCTGTTTTGGGTTGGTTAACTCATTTGATTCTTGTATTGCATGCTTGTAGTATAAGTGTCCTCACAAGCTTGGTGTTTTAGGCCTTTAGGCACCACTTGTTTGAGTTGATTGCATTGTTTTAGTGCTTTTCTCACTCAATTTCAGCACTCATTAATCTCTGCAACCTCCCTCATTTCTTGACCTTTTTATTTTCTTTGAGGGTTGTTTCAACCTTAGGATTGTTTAAGCTTGAGATTGAGGGCCATGCTTAATAGTTTAATCCTCTTTTGAGGGTTCATTATTAAAGGCATGACACCTCTCTCTTGCCTTACACTACCCCTTGTTTGACACTTCCTTCTCTTTTAGAGGACTAACTCACCAATGGACTTAATTGGTTAAAGAATGGTTGGTAAGTTAAAATGGGTAAACAAAAATTGAAACTAAAATTGTGCAAAGATTGGGTTGTGTTTTGATGTGTTTAATCTAACATTAATTGAACACAAGGAAAATTTGGACATTTCATACTCAAAGTGATGAAATGTGCCAATTTTTCTAAGGTCTCCATTGCCCTTGATCATGCATGATAGGATGATAGTTTTTGGTCTTGTTTGTGCATTTATTAAACTTGTACACCTTGGTTCTTTAGCCATCATGCAATGAAATTGCTTGATTGATGGTTTGAGGACCAAGTGTATCACTTCTGTGAGATGTTTTTGATGATAATGAGAGATATACAGTACAAACAATCTGTGAGAATACCTTCTTTTTGCCATGTTTGTTGTCTGTTGCAGCAAGGAATAGTGCATCATCAGTGGCCGACCGGCCACTGTTTCTGGCCGGTAGGCCATCAGTGTTGGACGACAACCCCCCAATGGTGGCCGGTCGGCCACCACTTTTGGCCTGCGGGCCACCAATGAATTTTGAGTAGAATGTTTGTGAAGCAGAGCAGCTTTGACCTGGAAGTGGAAAATCAGTGCAAGAGTTGTGCAACAGAGGCTTCCGAGGGTAGACAGTGGATATTCTTTGGGTGGAAATCGAGCATGCATGGGCCTCCCTTGCTTCCCGAGAATAGTTAATTAGTTTAATTAACATTTAGCCATTTATTTGTTGTACTTAATTAGTTGTAGCTAATTCATTTGTTTTGTACTTATTTAATTAGCTTAGCCTAGTTAAATTATTTAATTGTTGTAATAGTTAATTAGCTTAGATGGCTAGCTTATCTATTCAAGTACAATTAGTTAAGAAGGTTAGCTTAGCTAGTTTATTCATTCGGACTCTCCTTCGTGAGAGCATAATGTAATAATGTGTATGTCTTCCAACCCTACGTCTTTCTCCTTTTTATTTATCTGCTTTTGATAGTTAGATTAGGGACATCACGTTTCAATTAGTATATCGCATGTTTGCATCTCTTCATTTGTATTGCATGCACCAAGGCTCGATTTATCATTCTAACTTCATTGTCATTTTAATATATTTTTTGAATACATGCTTAGAACGCATGTTATCAAATAGATTCATATGCCATGCTTATTAGCCGAGCCTATTTTAGTTGCATTTTTGCATGCGTTGCATTAGCCATCTTGTATAGTTAGGTATCATGCATATTTTTCTAACTCTTTTGTTTTATCTTAGCTTGGAGTACTAGGTGAGTTTTTAATACTTTAGCATACTTGCATGAGTGTGAGTGACTGCCATGACTAACATACTTACCATGAGGCTAATTGCTTAAGTACTATAAACTGTTTGAGTGCCTGTGGATGAAGGCTTGTTGCTTGAATTGGAATGATTCAATTAATGTACATTTAAGCACACTTTGTCAAGTGGAAAATTCACAAACTTTAAGCCCACTTTGTTAAGTGGAAAAATCAAACCTTTTTTGAAAAGAAGACATGAAATTGAATTGTTCCAATTCGGACAAACTAGTCTATACCTTGTGTGCATATATCACATTGTAAAATGCTAGCCTAAATAAACCAAAATAATAGTATATAATATTGATAAAAATCATATCATGATTAGTAGAGGTTGATCTTTGATTGGGCGAGTGGGGGTGCTCAATTCATGACTTTCCCTTCTCGTACCTAAGTTCTCGAGCCGAGACAATCTTGGTGATGACGGACACCTGGCCTTTGGCACGAGTCATGGGTTTCCTAAATTTCTCAAAATAAAATATTTAGGTGGCGACTCTGTATCTGGCAAAGTAGTCCAATTTTGGCATTTTTTATTCAAAATAGATTTTTTAAAAGATTTGTCGAATTTGGACTCTTTGGTGTTTATCAATTCCACATTGCACTTGTGAGATTAAATTCAAAATCACAGGAGTTCGAACTGTAGGGCTTATTTTCGAACTTTTGAAAGGGGTGTGGAAAAAGCCGAGCTACACACTCCACTAAGGCAAGCTGACTAGCCTAGGAAAAATGATGATAGAGCCCAACAACAACCCCGAGGTCAAAGAGGACCTGCACCCCTACTGGGAGAAATCAGGATCATTGTAGGAGGACTCGTGTGCAACAGATCATCTCAGTCGACACAATGAGCCGAGCTCCGAAGGATCAAACAAGGGTCTGACAAAGAAGTGACGACGGTCGACCAACTTTATAGGCAGCCCAAACAGTGGTCAAAGTCGATCACCTTCACGGATGCAAACTGTACAAGAGTCTGATACCTTCACGATGACCCTTTGGTCATTTTCTCTCTTCTCTCAAACTACAAAGTCAGGCATGTACTCGTCCACAATGGCATCTCATCAGATATTATCTTCCTCAATGCTTTCAAGTAGCTCAAGATCGGAGAAAAAAAAGTTATCACCCTTGCAAACTCCCTTAGTTGGTTTCATAGGTGATCGGGTAACCTCCATAGGATCCATTGTTCTCCCAATCATTATTGGTCAGTACCCAAGACAGACAGTGAAGATCCTCACCTTCCTGGTCGTTGACTGTCCCTCTGCTTACAATATTATACTTGGGCATGCAGTTCTCAATGTTTTCCAAGCTGTGACGTTCACGTACCATTTGGCAATGAAGTTTTCGACTAACCATGAGCTTGGCACCATGAGGGGCGAGCAGACTGTAGCCACAAAATGTTACGTTGATTCATTAAAATAGGTAAAGGTAAAGGAGGCCATGATCATTGAAGGCCTTGATGCTAGAGACGAAGAGGAACTAATCCGGGGGGAACTAGTGGAAGAGTTAGTCAAAGTACCCATTAACCCCTCTAACCCAAAGAAGACAGCTAAGATTGGCAATCAGCTAAGGCTTCAGGCCAAGGCCGACCTTACAACTCTCCTAAGCAAGTATAACAATGTCTTCGCTTGGACTTATGAGGCCATGCCAGGCATCAACCCTTCAATCATTACTCATCATCTCAGCATTGAGCCCCAATTCCGATCAGTCTGCCAAAAAATAGTACATTTTTTATCCGGAGTGCAACAATCTCCTCGCTGAAGAAGTAGACAAATTGTTGAAGGCCAAGCTCATTGAAAATGTGAACTGTCCTAAGTGGTTATCCAATGTGGTCTTGGTCCGCAAAAGCAATGGCAACTATTCTGATCTCAACCAAGCTTGCCCCAAAGATATCTAGCTACCTATTACCCAGGATAGATCTATTGGTCGATGCAATGGCTGGCCATCAAATGCTCAGTTTCATGGACGCTTTTTCGGGCAATAACCAAATCCTTATGCATATAGCTGATCAAAAGCACACATCTTTCATTATTGACAGGGGGGCTTGCTATTATCGCGTGATGTAGTTTAATCTAAAGAATGTGGGGGCCACTTACTAATGACTGGTTAATGCCTTGTTCAAAAACTAGATAGGTAGAAATATGGAGGTCTACGTTGATTATATGCTCATTAAAAGCAAGCTTGCTTCAAATCACTTATCAGACTTACAGGAGACCTTCCAGACCTTGTGCAAGTACAAAATGAAGCTAAATCCAGAGAAATGTGCCTTTGGTGTTAGGTTTGGCAAATTCTTGGGTTTCATGGTTAGCCACAAGGGAATTGAGGCCAATACGGAGAAGATCAAGGCCTTAATAGAAATATGGTCTCCCAGAATAGTAAAGGAGGTTCAACGGCTTACTGGCAGAGTAGCCGCCCTCAATCGCTTCATTTCTAGGGTAATCGACAAGTGTCTCCCATCCTTCAAAGTGCTTAGAAAGGATTTTACTTAGAACACCGAATGCGAGGAGGCATTCCAACAACTGAAACAATGCATAGCCAACCCTTATTTCCTCTCTTAAGCGATTCCAAGGGAGACCATCTTCCTCTATTTGGCCATTTCCCATACTGCGGTCAGTGCCGTCCTGATCAAAGAGGAAGACTCAGTCCAACACTCGGTTTACTACATCAGTCATGCGCTCAGAGGGGCAGAGCAGAACTACCCCATATTGGAGAAATTAGCACTAGCTCTAGTCATTGCCTTTAGGCAACTCTGACCGTATTTTTAGGCCCACTCCATAGCGATTCTAACATAACAGATTTTGAAGAAAGTTATGCAATAGCCAGAGTCCTCTAGCAGGCTTATGCAGCGGTCTGTTGAACTCATCCAATATGACGTCTTGTACCAACCCTGCACAACAATTAAAGGCCAAGCCATTGTGGATTTCATCCTAGAATTCACCAATGTCAACCCCTCTGAGCCTCACCCTCCGATCAACACAATTCATGAGGAGGTCGACCTACACTTCTAGACTCTAAACGTCGATGGCTCATCTAAAAAAAAAAGAAATAGGGCTGGGCTAATCCTTACTACCCCAGAAGGTGAAGATTTCAAATATGCCCTCCGTTTCCAGTTTAAGGCAAGTAATAATAGGCAGAATATGAAGCTTTGATAACGGATCTCAGGTTGGATAAAGATATTGGAGTGGATTGCATTCAAGTGTTCAGTGACTCGTAATTGGTCGTCGGACAAATAAATGGGGATTTTGATGCAAAAGAGAAAAAAATGAAATTATACAAGGACACCGCTCCACTCCTCATACGTCTCTTCAACAGTTCCACATCAAACATATCCCACGGTCTGAGAATTCCTAAGAAGATGAAATGGCCCATTTAGCCTCGGTAGACCAGTCAGACCTTAATTGCGGAGTCAGAATAGAATACCTGGCACACCCAACAATTTCATAAGACTAACAAGACATCCACCTACTTCAGAACGAACATATCCCATGGGTACATGGCATTATCTAGTTCTTAGAGTAGGGAGTACTTCCAATAGATAGGAAGGGGGCAGAGACAAGGTCAGAGCTCGGTTAGCCAATTATGTTATCATTGAAAACATCTTATACAAGCCGGGATTCTAACAGTCGTACATTAGGTGTTTAAATGTTGATAAAGCCACTTATGTGATAAGAGAAATACATGAAGGGGTTTGTGGAAACCACTCTAGGGGACCCTTCATGAATACAATGGCCTGAGAAATACTAGATTCATCTGGCAGTCCATTGTATGTAGATTTGGAGTTCCTCAAGCCATCGTATCAGATAATAGCAAACAGTTTAACAATGCCAAATTCAGGGAATTCTATGATGAGCTCAGTATGAAGAGATGTTTTTCCTCTCCAGGTCATCCCCAAGCTAATAGGCAGGTTGAAGTTACCAACCGCTGCTCTTTGTTAAAAATTATCAAGACCAAGTTAGAGGCAGCTAAGGGTCTCTGGGCAAAAGAGCTACCGAATGTACTTTGGCCATAACAGACGATAGCACAAACCTTTACAAGGGATACCTCTTTTCATTTAACATATGGTGTCGAAGCAGTCATCTTTGTGGAATGACCCCTCGAATAACGCACCCTAATCTAGAGCTAAATGAATAGCTACGAAGGGTTGACCTAGACCCTATTGAAGAATTGTGAGACTCAGCCGCCGTTAGGCTAGCTTCATACCAGCAAAGAGTGAGGCATCACTATAACAGTAAAGTCAGACCTATAAAATTCTCAGTGGCAACTTAGTCTTAAGGGAGGCAACTCTGGCCACCACAAACCTAGCTGAGGGAAGGCTAGCAGCTAAGTAGGAGGGGCCTTACATTGTCAAATCCAAGTCGCGTCCAGGCACTTACTGTTTACAAGATATGGAAGGCAGAGATCTCCCTCACCCATGGAATGTTAAGCACCAGAAGCGGTATTTTCAATAAAATGAAGCCTTTCTCTTATGACTCATTTATTTTACTGTCCTGTTCAACCCAGATCGTTTGTTTTATTTTGTATTTTCAACGCAATGTATAAGCTAACTTTGGCAGGACTTTATCTTAATAAGAAATATATTCAACTTCTATTATCTATGTTGCCCATTTTGTAAGTTTTAAAACAAAAAGCCTCAGCCATCCTGAGCATAAAGATCTCAACCAGACTAAGTTCATAAAGCCTTAGCCAGACTAAGCACGAAAACCTCGGTTAGACTAAGTCCAAAAAGCCTAAGCCAGATTGAACACGAAGACCTTAGCCAGACTGAGTTCATAAAGCCTCAGCCAAACTGAGCATAAATGTTTTAAGTACAGAGCATTTTTAGGAATTTCAGCTACCACAAATATTTCAGATATTTATGACCTGGGCTCTATATATAGAGCTCACCGGCTCTTTTCAAAGGGTTGGAAAAAACCTTGCCCAAAGATAGAAAAGTTTAGGAGCTCTCTTCTTCCTTCTTCATCTCTTACCTACCACCTTCAACTTTAACACCCATTTCTTCATTAAAGCTTGATCCCAAACTCTGGATGAAGGACTTCGGACATTAAAGAACACCCCTAAAAGCTCTTGAGGGGCCTTAAAGGGAGTTTGTGAATTAAAGTGGTCTATTGTCTTAGGAGGTGATTTCCTCATACTCTCAATCACTTTTCTATCTCCCATTCGTCAGTTTTAGGCTTTATTTTCATTATGTGATTGTTGTAAGTCCTCATGGATGTGGAAAGAGTAGCCTTAGCCACCCGTCCATTGAGTTGATAGCCATTTCTTTACTTTCTTGCTTTCCTTAGCTTTAGATTCATAGTTGTCATATCTTTTGGACCCTTGTGGATGTGCTTGGGAGTAGTTTTAGTCATCTATTCACAAGTTCAATAAGTAGAATAACTCTTTTCATATTACACCACTTGTCTTCACCTATCCCCTCTCTCAAGTGTGCTAATTTATGTGTTTCAACTCTTTACTCAATAACAATGAGTGTTAGGGGTTATATCATGAGGTTGCTTGAGTGATCCATGGGATTTGGTGTTGATAAGTGTTGTTCTCTCTTTTCATTGAGTATTTCGGAAGTAAAATAAGTGATTTTGGGTCAAAGGAAGTTGAAACCTCCCTTTTCAATCATTTGTGGACATAGAAAGGGGTGTTATCACTCTTGTTTTATGACTAGATGAGAAGTTTTCAATGAGTTTAATGAATCCCTTGTTTTAGTAAGCAAAGCTTCCACGAAGAAATGATTTGCATTAATCTATGCTCTCCATTTAATAGCATAGATTTGGGTATTAACTTGCCCTTATTCATAAAGAGAAGGTGTAGGCTCCTATCTATTTCCTGGGCTTGAATTTGTTCTTGATTTTGATTCATTTAATTTGTTTCTCAGGGAAAATATCTATTGTATATATCTATTTATGTTATTGTTGAGGGCTAGGGTCCATTCATCTCCTCCCCAAGTGATCCCTATCAACAGAGGATGTAGAAGGTGTGAAAGCCTCCCAGAAAGCCTCCCTGTGGCCTTTGTACTAAGATCCTGTACTGATCTAATTCGTAACAGGAAAGGAAATTCCCTAGACCCTTTTTTTACTTTGACTGGCTAACTTGGTGTTTGGCCGGACATTTCCCCCAAGAACAAAATAGACAATTTATGGAAAATGCTCCCCTGAGTAGTTCTGGAGCTCCTGGATAGCTTCTTTTCTGTATTTAGTATGATTTGTTAGATTTAGCAGTAGCTAGACTGAATTGATTTATTATTGTAGAATCTCTCTCTCTCTCTCTCTCTCTCTCTCTCTCTCTCTCCTCCCTCCCTAATTTTTCTCATTTGAATTATTGTAATAATCTTCCAACCCCACGTCTTTCTAATTCTTTTATTTATTCGCTTTCAGTATTGCATCATGTTTTCTTCATCATGCCTGTATATTGCATCCATTTTTTCATGCATTTGGATTTGGATCATCATCATTAATATGATTTACTAACTTCAAAGATGAATACGTGTATAAATCCATGTGTTGCAGTGATACTCATGCTATATCTTAGCAATCCTGACTTCTAGATACATATTTTGTGTGTTGCATTAGAAACTTACATATAGGATCAAACAGATCTATACATATCTATATATGTCGTGACTCATCTTGGAGTACCAGGTGAGCATTTTGAGCTTATTTATACATATCTATATATGTCGTGGCTCGTCTTGGAGTACTAGGTGAGCATTTTGAGCTTTAGCATATTGCATGTGTGTGTTCCTTACCATATATGTTGCTATAACATGAGGCTAAATGCTTAAGTAAGATATCTACTTGAATGCTAGTGGATGAAGGTTGTATTATTCATTTTGGAGTGCAGATGATTTTTGTTTTTTTTCTTTTTTGTTATGTCGCAGATTTTATCCAAGAAAAACTCTTTTCCAAAAATGAATGAAGTCAGAGCATAACCAAAATTTACGATACAATCTATATTTGAATGCCTCAGATAGTAATGATAGCATAATTAATAATCAGAATATGGATTCACATTGATTATAAAAACCACATTATGACTTAGTAGAGGCTGATCTTTGATCAGGTGAGTGAGGTGCTCAATTAATGACATTTCCTTTTCTTACCTATGTTCCCGAGCCAAAACACTTTGGTTATGATGGACAGTGGCCTTTGGCAGGAGTCACTGGTTTTCTAATTTCCTTGAAAGATTAGGTAGCGACTCTGAAATCTGGTGATGTAGTCCATTTCTGGCAATATTTTGCAATAAAATAGATTTTCTATAAAAGTTGTCAGATTTGAACTCTCATATGTTGTTTCACATTGCACTAGTGAGACTAGATTAGGGGATCGGGAGTCTAAACTATTGGGCGCACTTGGTATCCCCAAAAATATCCCACAGAAGGAGTAAACGTTTTCCCAGTAGGATATAAGCCAAATAAATGGCAAATGTCAAGGATAGTGGGGGCCATCATACCACTTCTAAAATGAAAGAAATTGAAGGCAGGATTCCAATAGCATAAAGTAGCAGGGATTAGGTAAGGATCCTGAGGAATGGAATACCTAGAGAGTCAAACAAAGTACATAATTTTAACTCTTATTATGGTCTCTTTGTTCGTGGGCCTTTGTGAGTCGATTATACCAAGTTGTCTAGTCTTTTTTAACAACGAGCCACATTCAAAGGGGTTTGGCCTTTGTCCAAGAACTCCAAGAAAGATAATGCTGGTAGAGCATCGTATGATCTTCGAGGTAAGGGTAAAGATTTGACATTGCTGCTAGTGGAGCCTCTTTAAAAGCTGGGCCCAAACCCCCATTGTCACCATGAGGGATGGAAATGTGAGTATCTATGGGGGCTGTCAGGAAAATTTGCCTCAAAGGTTAAGTCGAAAATCATATTTTGTAATAGCAGAGAGTGATGAAGTATTTCCCTAAGGGGAACAGTATCAATAACTTGAGAACTAGATGCCATTGGAAGCAAAAAATTACGGTTTGCAAGAAGAAGTGAAAAATGGAAAGTTGAGTTCTAAGAGTCGAAAGGTACGAGTGTTGTTTGGACAAACAAAGGTTTATTTATATACTTCTATCTCCAATGGGTCGGGTCAATGCAAGTTGGTCTTATGGCAAAACACTACGGATCTTGAAAAGTAGCTAAGTGTTCAAAAAGAGGTCTTTTCACATATTGAGGATACCAAGAATTAAAAGTAAATTTTATTTAATTCTAAGGGTTATCAAAATTAGGAAAGTGTCTCAAAAAGCGGTAATTTTCTTCGAGTTTGCTTCAAAATTTTGATTGAAAAGATGATTGACATGTGTAAGGTACACTTGAAATATTAAATTGGGGAGGAGATGACCAAAAGTCGAGCAGGAAACTTATGAGAATAAGTATGTATTTGAATGCAAGTTGATTATACCTTCGAATTATAGTTTAGTATAGAAAGTTCAATATACAAAATACAAGTGATAAATCATAATCTCCATTTTTATTTTATTATCAAAGATTACATGAGAATTGGCTCAATCTCATGAAAGTAAAGAAAGGCAAAGATTACAAGGTATCTATGAGACCCCTTTCTTTATCTAATCTTTTTGCAGCTTCATCCTTCTTAAATTGGCAATGTTGAAAGGATTAAAACTTCATAACCAATTCAACAGCTTTATTCTCAAATGTTGCGTGTTCCTTTCCCTGACTTTTAAGTATTCCTGAAAAGATGTGTCATCAACAAAATCTGGAGAGGATTGTTGTGTGAATTTAACAAAGTCATTTAGAGCTTTTTGAGCCTCACTTTTTACAAAATGAAGGCATTGTGAGACTCTGCCAATGCCTGAGCCTCAACCTTGACAATCAAATGCCAGTTTGAGAGCAGAGGTAAGAAGTGTAAAAACACTTTAACTTCATGTATCGTTGAAGAATGCAGCGTCAAACTCCTCATCAGGATATCACAGGCCCAAATAAAATTCTTATGAGGGATTTCTTCAAAGAATTTTAGAGGGGAGTTAGTAGCCAGAAGGATCTTTGCCCTGAGAATGTTATAGCCAAAAGCTAAGCAAGGGGGAGTGTACGCAGGTGTCGTGTAACTATCAATAGTCCTTTGAAGCTCCAAGGATCATTATGGATGGTAAGGCAAAGGAGTTAAAGGTGGCTCTGCTTGAAAGGTTGCAGGATATTGCTTGTCATTCACACAATCAAGCCATTATAAGGGTTTAAGGCCAGCTTCTCTAACCAATAAAGTGAACTAAGCCTGATGTTAGCCTCAAGGCATGGAGTCCAATAAGGAAGGACTGAAGTTGGCTTTACAACCAAATGCCAGTAAAACAAAAAGGGATATTCTAACCTGCGATTTTTTGAGCAAGGTCGGTATGGATATGCGCCCAGGCGCAACTTAGTAGATGAGACTGAACTTGTGTTCGAGAGAGAAATAGCTATGCAACCCAACCAGTAATTGTTGTAGGCTATAGAGAATGGGGGATTTCCCAATTAGAAGCCATAGGTTCTGGCTTCGAAGCATTAGAAGGAATTTCAGAAGCATGGTGTGCATTAGCTATGGATTCCTATGGAACGAGGACAACATGAGGAGCATCAGTTAGGCTAACAACTTCGAGATAGAGGTTTAGATCCATGAGAGGAGGATATGTGAACCCATGGTAGCATGGGCATTGGCAGGCCTCACGCTGTTTTCAACTTCATCATATGGATCAAAATCGTCCATAGTCAAACCAGTTGGATTTCAGAACCTCATAATACAAATGGTTTGGAGCTCATGGGCCTTGCTTTTCAATTCGAACCTTAATAAATATAAAAACCGAGGAGTGCAAGCCAAAAGATAGTGGAGGTAGTTGATCATGAAGGCTACATTTAAGGAGTGGTGATCGTGGGAGGAGCAACCGCCAAAGGTTATGTTCACTAGTATAATCATTATGCTTACACTAGTGCCGGTATTGTTAGCACCACATTTAAACCATCTAGTGCGAAGGCGACATGTGGCAAACAAAGGTTATTTAAATACTGAAGAGTCTCACATTTGAAGGTGCCTACGTGAGCTGCGAATGCAAATCTTCAACGTACAAGTATGATAAGTGGCATGTGAGAAGCACGTAGAAAAAGGAGTTAATATAGGGCAATTGCTAGCGGTTAAACACGCACAAAGAAAGGGCTATGACCCTAAGAAGTAGCGAGAAGCAAAGAGATCATGGTGAAATAGAACAACCTAACTGCTCCAACGGCGCCAAGAGAAGGTTATAAATAGATGGAAGCAAAGACTGAAAGAACCCCGACTAAATCCAAACTCTATGTCTTTGTCAATTTCATTTATCTTTAAATTTTTGCAGTTTATTTTATGCACTACACTTACATTTCGTAGGAGTGGATTAGCCTTGTAATTCCAAAACCAGGTCGGTTTAAAAGCTTCAAAGTTGCCCTTACATAAGGTAACATTTTGTAATTGCTTATTCAATTAATCAATTGCAATTTATGTCCAGTCTCTCCCTCTCATTTTGTTACGAATTTGAGTTAAAAGTTTTGGTTCATTTTTTCAAAGCAACACAGTAAAGTCCTCTTCATTAAGATTGAGAGAACCTTAACACAATCGCTTGAAAAAATTGACATTTATTATTTGTGAGGAATTTTCAGATCCTTACTGGCACGCTTGAATTACATTCATGGCCTTTGAAGTGTCAAAAATAACTAACAGTGACTATTTTTAAATAATAAGAGATAAAATACAATTGACCTAAATCACATGGATAAAACAGATTTTGCCCTAATTTATAATAATAAAAATAATAAAATAAAAGATTCAGCCGTTCCTTAATCCCTAACGCACTAATCAGACATTTATTGTGTTCACACTGTGTGCCTTTATATAGCAATAAAAACAAAAATACTACATAAAAAGATTTTGTACTAGAAAACCAAAATTAAAAAGAAAAAGAAATTGCTCATTCTCTCTCTTAAACCCTCTTTCTTATTTTCTCTCTCTTTGGCTCTCTCTGTCTTTGTCTCTGTCTGTTTGTCTCTCTCTCTCTCTCTCTCTCTCTCTCTCTCTCACTTTATATATATATATATATGCATTCAGCTACTATTTTTAGGATTTGAGAGTTGATGATGTTTTTGGAAAAATGACAGTTCACCTAGGTAAACTACTAGTCTAGTGTCTGATCAAGTCAAGCCCTGCTCACCTAGCTTAGTCATGCATGATTTTCATGCTTATTTTTTAAGTTTGAACTCAAATGCTATTTCACTGGTAAGTGAGACAGACTTGCTTAGGTTGATCTTGAATTGATCAAGCTCTCTCTCTCATTTGCTAAAAAAAAATTAAAATTATTTTTATTTTTGCCACTCATTTATAAAGTCAGTGATTTTATCTCATGGGATTGTTGTACTAAAGTTATTGAAAATTGAATTAGTAAACTAGAGAGTTTACTTGCTTCTGATGGTTTTTTTTTTAATAAATAAATAAGCATGGCATATCTTCTATTAGAGAAACTCATTAAACAAAATGACAATATTAATGCTTATTGAAAAAATTAAAATTTTTTGAGATATTGATTTGTGATTATATTTCAATTTTAAACAGTAAATAACAATCACAACCAAACAATTAATAATAAATTAGCACAACAATTTAATGTGAACAAACAATCACAATTAGAGCACTTCCAATTGTGATAAAAAATCGACGGCCAAAGTCACAAAACAATCCACTAAGAAGACAAAGGAATTACACAGAAATTCTCAATTACCTAGCAAATCCATGCCCAAATTGAAGCAAACCCGATGTGCTTCTTCCATCTCCGTCTTCACCTCAGAATTGCTTTTCCCAACATTGAATCCACAATGCCGATGTCGAATCCATGACGATAAATAGAGTCGTGAATCTTGCTCGAGCCACTACTTTATTGCTCAAGCGGTGTGAGTAAAGGCAATGCAAACATATAGGCCAACTGCACGAGCGCAACATCTACCACTGAAGCGGTAAAACTTGTTTCTTAGAAGTTCAGAATGTAGGCAGAGATATTGGATAAACCATTTCACCGTTCGAGTGCTCAAACAACTTTGACTTCTTCATTCAATCCTCGTACATAGTCAACGAAGTGGCAAATAAGGAATGCTCAAGATACAGAATGTTAGCACAAACTCTTCTAGACAGGTGCAATTCAGATTGGATTTCCATCTAAATACTCACAATCTGACTGAAATAAAAGTGCGAATAAAATTACAACTATTTTTTTTTTATTAATTGAAATTGCCAATTATAAAAATTAACACTCATAATAAACACCAAAGCATGCATGCATGCATATGTCCGAAAAAAATAAAAAAAAAATCTCTTTTTGTCCATTCGTGAAGGAGAAGAAATGATATTTCTATTTCTATTTATTTTTATTTTTATGTAGTTGTATATTATAAAGTTGGTGTCTGGAATCACATATATCCATGAGTAATGCTAGCCACGATTTTTTCACAAATTCACTTATAATGATTTGGTAAAGACATTGGACTATTAATTATTAAGTGTGTAACAAATTAAAAGTTAATATTTATCTTTACATATCATTGTGGATTGTGGATAGAAGTCTGAATTTTTTTTTTTAATAGTGTCCAAACATTTTTCTGTATGCATTTGTATATTCCTGTTTTGTACTGTACTGTGTACTAGTACTAGGTAATTAAGGATTGTTGAGTTGTACGGAAATTGGCTTTTGTAAAGTTGGTGTGATACTTCCCATTGTGATGGGTGAGGTATTATTTATTTTATTACAAAAAAAATAATATTATTTAAAAATACTTATTAATCAGTCTTATTAATTATATATATTTATTTATACATTCACTGATAAATTTATAATTGTAAATTTATTTATAAAAATAAGAGAGGCTAATAAATTTATCAATTGATAAATCTATCAATAAAACTTAATGGATAATAAGTCTCAAAACTAAGACTTATTGATAATTTACCCTATTTAGTTATCCTCACATTTGACATACTATATTTGGCTAGAACAGTGCTGTGCAAATAATTTTTTTTATACAAATAGATAGCTTCTCTCCGATCCACTAGATGGTGCTATTTTGGCCCGTTGAATCTATCACAAATTATATTTTGATAATCTAAACTGTTCATTTTGATTACACTTGTGTATTTCATCCGCCTATAAAAATTAGGTAGATCTAATAATCGTAACATTTTCAATTTTATTGCGTTTGACACCAAAAAAATGGATGGTTTATTTTAAAAAACACAATTAACGTCTTCTTTTTTTTTTTTTTAAATGACAAACGTGATAAATTGAATAAATTACAATTATCAAATTAACCTAATTTTTTTTATGTAAATGAAATATACGAAGTGTTCGACAAAATAAATAGTTTAAATCATCAAAATAAGATCATAGTGAACTCCATAAAGTCAAACAATGCTTTATAAATCAAAGGGAATCCTTCTCCAAATTTTAAATGGGAAAAATACAAAACAATGGTACTTAAAAAAACATACTAAATCATGAAAAAATTTAAAATTTTAATTACTATTAATATTTATAATAATTTTTAAAAATACTAATGATGTGATAATGATGTGATATTTCTCCATTTTAAATTGTCATTGCAATATCATTTTTATTGATTATGTGCAAATGATAATACTTTACTTTAATTATCCCATGCGATTCTGTTATTCTGTCCAGTGTTTAGCGGAGAGAAAGTGGGAGCGATATGGGAGTAGTAAAAATGATGATAGATGTGGAGTCGAATCGAAGGTACTGAAGGCCCACACACGATTGTGAGAACATGAGTAGCACATGCTGAGATGAGAGACCAATTGGTTGCTATTCAATGCAGTGGTGACAAACATTATTACTAGGATAAATTACCCACACAAAAATTTGTAGATAAATTCAAGTCCTATACCTATATATTTTCTCCTCTTCCATTACACCTTACTTCTTCTTTTTATCTGTCTTTCTCTGATATCAGCAATGACCACAACCACGACCACGCCTTCTTTCTTTTCTTTCTCTTTCTAATCTACAGTTTCCGACAACCGATGACCACCATTGATTTGGGATCATGGGCAACCACTGAGCACCAACTCTTTACTTCATGCTCACCGATGGCGAAAGAGATGAGTTTCTGATGAAGAAGATGATTAGATCTACTCAAATTTGAGGTAGATCTGTACACGATAAATCTGGCTAAATCTACGTTAAATCAGATATGAGTAGATCTACGTCAAATTTGGCTATGATCTAAACCAAAAAATGTTGGAAATGGGTTATAAATTCTGGGTAAAACCAGAATTTTATCCTAAGTTCGGTCTATTTTTTAGGTGGGTCCCGTGCGTCGATTTTCACTGGTCAAAGTGGTAACGCGTTCTATGCCACGTTGTGATTCACGTGGTATATTTGGTTGCTCAAAACCATTACCGAGTGAATGGGAAATTAAAGCCAAAGTGTGCTCCATGGAAATGGAGTTTTGGTAGAAATTCCTTAAGGTTGTAAAATGGCTTGTCCCACATTGGTTTGGTGGGAGGTTTTGAATAGGTTTTTAAGGCTTGGGTTTGGTACTTGGGGTGTGCCCCAAGGGGTACCCAAGTGTTTTAGACGGAGAGGTTATGGGCAAAATGGGCTAGACCCATTGGACCCAAAAATCACCACACGCGTGCCGCCGCCGCCGTCAGTCCGGTCGGACGGCTTGGGCTGGGCCTGGGCTTGTGCGTGGTGTGAGGTTAGGTTGGGCTTGTTTGGCCCAATACTAATCTTTTTGGGCCAAAAATATTTGAATTTAATTTTATTTTTTGGTGAAATAAAATTCATAATTCAAAATTACACTGGTTTGGTTTTACTGTACATCCAAACAGTGCCCTTACCGAAATAAACCAGTCTGGTATTATTGCACACCCAAACGGGGCCCTTCCCGTTTTGTTATCTGTTTGAAATATAACCCAACAGATTCAAATCTGTTTGAATTCAAAACCAATAGGTTTTATACCTGTTCAATTCAAAACCAATAGCCACCTTTACATCTATAAATAGACTAGCCTCCCATTTGGATTTTAATTTTTGTACTACATCATGTACCAAAAAAACAAAAAACAAGAAACAAAAACAAAAACAAAAACAAAAAGTCTGAATGGTTCACAATTGAAGTAGTTGGGAGTTTTGGGTAGTTAGCAATATATATTGCAATTGGTAGAAGGAAACAAGATAAGATAAGGACCAATGGCATTGAATTTGTAGTGCTGCTATTGTTTGTAGTAGATCATTTCATCCTGGGAGATAGACGTCCAATTTCTGAAAGCACCGTGGAGAGGACGAATCTGTCTTAAGGATACAGTGTCAAACACTGGACTTGATCAGATTATAATTCGAAGAAATTAAATCATGTAAGTTATTTAATTTATTTTCAGTGTTGTTTTTATTATTTATTTAAATCAGATTTTAATTTTGTTTTTGTAACAAAATAAAATCTGTTTTTATTTATTTATTTTTATTTTTATTTCGAGTTTGATTTTTGTAATCAAATAAATTCTCTCATTTCCTCTATTTCTTTATATTCTGGTTGTTGTTTAGTACACAACAGAATTTAATTAATTTAAATACAGTGAAGATTGTCCTACAATTAAAAATAAAAAAATAAATTAAATCAGATTTTATTTTGGAATCTTTATTGTATTTAATTTTCTATGATTTCATAAGACATATTCTGGTTAGAAAAACAAATAGTGTTTATGCTATTTGACAGATAGTAGTAATATACCGTCTCTTTTCTTTGACAACTAGTAGTAATATACTGGTGTCATTAACTATTGTAGAATATTAATTGTGTTACAGAAAATTATTGTGATATTTTTTTTTTCTAGTTTTAGTAACAAGGAAAATAAAATTATTTTGTATTATAAATTTATTTTCTGGTTTTAGTAACTAGAAAATTAATTTGTGTTTTAATTTTTTCTGATTTTTGTAATCAGAGATTATGGCTACTGCAACTGAAACTGCATCTGGTAGTGGTACTCCTATTGTTACACCAACACCGGTCCAGAACCATGTTCATGTACCAATCAATCATGGACAAAAACCGAAAAAATTTAACGGTACTGAGTTTAAGAGATGGCAGTAGAAGATGTTGTTCTATCTTACAACTCTTAATTTGGCACGGTTTCTCCATGAAGAGGCTCTAGCACTTAAAGAGGGTGAAAGTGATCGGCAAGTTGTTGCCGCTGTAGATGCTTGGAAACATTCAGATTTCCTATGCAGAAACTACATCCTCAATGGCCTTGACAACATGCTGTATAATGTACATAGTCCTTTGAAGTCAGCAAAAGAATTGTGGGATTCTTTGGAGAAGAAACACAAGACAGAGGATGCTGGCACGAAGAAATTTTTCGTCGGTAAATTTCTGGACTTTGTTATAGTAGACTCCCAAATGGTAATTTCTCAAGTTCAAAGTTTTCAAATAATTTTGCATGATATTCATTCAGAAGGTATGTCTCTTAGTGAGTCATTCCAAGTCGCTGCTTTAGTGGAAAAGTTACCACCAGCTTGGAAAGATTTCAAAAATTATTTAAAACATAAACGCAAAGAGATGACCATGGATGAGTTGATTGTAAGATTAAGAATTGAGGAAGATAACCGAAAGGCTGAAAAGAGAAATGGGAAAAATCCCATTGAGTCCAAGGCTAATGTGGTTGAACAAGCTCATAAACTACATAACAAAAAGTGGAAGTTTACTGGAGATGGTCCTAAACATGGCGACAACATTGGCAACAAAAAGTTCAAAGGAAAATGCTATAACTGTGGCAAGACTGGACATCGAGCTTCTGACTGTCGCCACCCTAAGAAGGATCATGGAAGTACAAGTAAGAAGACCACCAATCAGGCCAATGTAACAGAATTGGATTACATCTCTGACGGAGTGAATGACATCAACCTCTCTGCTGTGGTGTCTGAGGCTAGCTTGGTTGGAAATCCCAATGAGTGGTGGGTTGACACTGGAGCAACTCGTCACATTTGTGCG
>NW_021026675.1:105618-146109 GCF_004153795.1 Camellia sinensis | reverse complement strand
ATGCTGTATAATGTATACAGTCCTCAATTCCATTCATGTGGGGGATTGTTGGAAATGGTAGAAAAATTATGAGTAAAATCAGAATTTTTTCTCAAGTTTGGTCTATTTTTTAGGTGGGCCCCGAGTGTCGATTTACGCGGGTCAAAGTGGTAACGCGTTTTATGCCGCGTTGTGATTCACGTGGTATATTTGGTTGCTCAAAACCATTACCGAGTGAATGGGAAATTGAAGCCAAAGTGTGCTCCATGGAAATGGAGTTTTGGTGGAAATTCCTTAAGGTTGTAAATTGGCTTGTCCCACATTGATTTGGTGGGAGGTTTTGAATGGGTTTATAAGGCTTGGGTTTGGTACTTGGGGTGTGCCCCAAGGGGTACCCAAGTGTTTTAGAGGGAGAGGTTATGGGCAAAATGGGCTAGACCCATTGGACCCAAAAATCACCACACGTGCGCGCGCCGCCGTCGCCGTCCGTCCGGGCGGGCTGGGTTGGGCCTGGGCTTGGGCGCGGGTGCGTGGTGTGTGGTTGGGTTGGGCTTCTAATCTTTTTGGGCCAAAAACATTTGAATTTAATTTTATTTTTTATTAAAATAAAATCCAGAATTCAAATTAAATTGGTTTGGATTTTTTGTACATCCAAACAGGGCCCTTCCCGTTTTCAAACAGAAATAAACTGTTTTGGAATTAAGGTACACCCAAACAGGGCCCTTCCCGTTTTACTATCTGTTTGAATTCAAAACCCAACAGGTATGATACCTGTTCAATTCAAAACAAAGAGTCACCTTCACATCTATAAATAGGACCACCCTCATTTGGATTTTGTAACTCTAATTTTCGTCCTTCATAATTCTGCAAACTTCCTCTTCATTTTGCTGCATTATTTTCTTGTCAGAGAGAGTATAAACACTTAGTGTGTTCGTATGGCAAACAATTTGTAGTGCTGCTATTGTTTGTAGTAGATCATTTCATCCTGGGAGATAGACGTCCAATTTCTGAAAGCACCGTGGAGAGGACGAATCTGTCTTAAGGACACAGTGTCAAACACTGGACTTGATCAGATTATAATTCGAAGAAATTAAATCAAGTAAGTTATTTAATTTATTTTCAGTGTTTTATTATTTATTTAAATCAGATTTTAATTTTGTTTTTGTAACAAAATAAAATCTGTTTTTATTTATTTATTTTTATTTTTATTTCGAATTTGATTTTTGTAATTAAACAAATTCTCCCATTTCCTTTATTTCTTTATATTCTGGTTGTTGTTTAGTACACAACAGAATTTAATTAATTTAAATATAGTGAAGATTGTCCTACAAAAAATAGTTATCGAACTACAAGCATTCTCTATATCTGTCTTTTTCTTTCGGTCTCTCAGTTTTAATACTTTTTCTGTATTACACACTTCTATTTTCATATTATAATGAAGACGATTTTCAAGTTCTGAACAAATTATTTTCAAGTTTTAATTACAGGCGGTGGAAACTGTAGTTTTTTTTTTGTTTTTTGTTTTTTGTTTTTGTGTTGAAATGAATCATTCTTTAGACTATAAAATTTTGCAGTTTCATAACTTTCTTTAGAATTGTAAAATTTTGCAGTTTCATAACATGTTTTTCAATTTGATTAATAAAGATAAATACTTAATAGAATCATACTTTGAAACTGTAATATTTTATAGTTTCAAAGCTTTTCAATTTGATCAATATTAGAAATCATTTGTTGAAACCCTACAAAAATTGGAAATAACATATATTTTTTTTCCATTATTGCTGATTGTTATTCTTAGATTTGTTTCTTCTTTCAATTTATCATATTTAGCATATTTTTCTATATTTTTTCACTTTAATTTCTCAATTTATTTTTTTCCCTTGCAATATTCTAGATATTTTGGTGAGTCTTCGGCAATATTCTTGACGTCCAACAAACATTCTAGACATTTTGACGACTTCCGGTGATGTTCAGAACATTCCAATGATACTCCAACGAATTTTCAAAAATATTCCAGTGACTTTCTAGTGATGTTGAACATTCTAGCAAGTCTCTAATAACCGTTTGAAGAAAGTTCGACAGTGGTCGCATGTAACAGCGTCTTTAAATTTTTTTTTTCAAAAAAAGATTTTTTGGTAACAATTAAAAGTATATAGTACTAATTGGTGCAAGTGTTTTATTTTTGGACTAAATGGATTTTGAATTTTGTGTATGAGACTTATCAATAAGTTTCCCTTATTATTATTATGCCTCTTGTTCCTTTTTGGTCCGTAATTAGATTGGACAGTATTATTGGGTGTGGAGAGTTCAAATTTGGGTTCATCTTAATAATTCAAACCATTCAATGTGTATAGTTCATTTATTACATTATTCTTATAAAAAAATTACATTGATCAGATATCAATAGACATTAGTCAATGACAAGTATGATTTTCAAAATAAATTGTTGATAGAAGTATAATCTGATGAAATGGCTATCAATATCCAATAAAGTTGATTATTTATAGAAATAACTCGATGAGCTCTACACATTGAACAGTTTGAATTATCGAGATGGTTCTTAATTTAGGTCCACCACGGCCCAATAGTAGTACCCTCCAATCCGATTGCAAACTGAAGTGGAGTCAGACTTATTATTATTATAGTTATGATAAATTAAGAAAATCATTTAGCAATTTTTGACACTTTCATGATGAGAAAAATCATTTAAAAAAATTATTTGATAGCTATTAAATGTAACAATTGTATAAACGGCAAATATATATATATATATATAAATATATAATAGAGTTTATACAAAATAAGCATTCTCTTTATATAATAATAATAATAATAATAATAATAATAATAATAATAATAATTTGCAAGATATATCAACAAATCACAAAATAACTCCCAAAGCATAGCCTACAAACACCTATACAAAAGGTCATGTAAAAGCACAAATCAAAAAAAGTTTGCCTTAAAATATATTTTAAAAAGATTTAAAAACCGAGCTGCCAAATCAGTTGCATTACAACGTGAGAGAGAAATATATATAAACGACAAGCACAGTAAAACCTTACTCCATTGTACCATGACTATGGCAGACACAAAAATCTTCAGTTTCAAGCATGTCATTCTCTCTCTACATGATATATATGTTTCCGTACTATACATCCTCCATGAGATTCTTGAGCACAATGTTTTTCATTCTTTTTCCAAAGAAAAAATGTTTATCACATGCTTTTCTTGCTACTAGAGTGAAGAAGTATATGGTTCGTTGTTGAAAATCCCTACTTTGTTAGGGATTAATGAAATGGGTTTCATTTCACCTCCCTTTTTGAAGATTTTATTTGATTGGTAGTATGTTTTCAAATTTAAAAAACCTAAAATAATTTTTTTAAAAAAATTCTTTGGGAAAGCAACTTTTGCAGACCTTAACATTGTGTTCAATCTTCAAATGGTAGAAATGAAGGAGGTGGTTGATTTAATTCTCTCTCTCTTTCTCTCACAACTTAATATTTCTGACTTTATTTATCATTGTAGGGAGATTGTTAACCCATCTTGGTAATTTTATTTGTGCTATTGTGGAATATATGTCTGGCAAGCTCTCAATAGCTTTGGGTGAATAACTCTTGAGATTTTTTTGTATTGGGTGAGTAGTTTTCCTGGTGTTTCTCTGTTAACTTTCTTTACATTACATCAATTTTACTTTCTTTGCAGATCCAAAAGTATATATGTACATATATATATATTATTATGTTTCCCATTTTGTTTTCCATTACCATGTATGTTGTGTTTGGTTGGGAGATTTGGGAAAGGATTTGAAAAGGGAAATGGAAAAGGAAGATGAAATATCAATAAAATATACGTGCATTTCACCTAGTTTCTGTTGAAATAATAAACATGATTTTAGTTCAATTAATTTAAACTTTTTCTAGAAGTATCTATTTATATTTTATTCATAAATTGTCAATGTTCATGTATTTTTGAGATTCATGTATTCCTAGGATAAATGTATCTAGGAAGATTCATGTATGGTACATTGGATGTAGAAGATGTATTGGTCTCTTGTCTTGTTTATTAGAGACTATAAATAACTTATGTACCTAAGTGTTTTAAATAAGTGGAATCAAAATATTTGAGAGTTAAGAATTCTTCTTCCCTCTTTCAATCTCTCTAGCCTTTGTGTGATCCATTTTATTTCCAACAAAGTGGTATCAAAGTCAGGTTATGTGGTGAAGAAAATGGCAAATGGTGTGATGGGATTCTAGTTTCCCCGACTTCAGAAAGATAAGTACAACAATTGGTCAATTCAGATGAAGTCTGTGCTTAGATCACAAGCTGTTTGGGAGCAGTTCCTCGCAGGGCCTTCCCTAGGTAGTGAACAATTGGCTCAGAACTAGTACAGATAAGGGAATCCAACTATTTAATTAAAATAAAACATTGCAATGGTCCCTGCGGATGCTCACGCAATGTGATTTCTGCCTAGTGCTCTGATACCACTTTGTTGGAAAAAAAATAGATCACACAGAGGCTAGAGAGATTGAAAGAGGGAAGAGGAATTCTTAACTCTCAAATATTTTGATTGCACTTACTTAAAACACTTAGATACATAAGTTATTTATAATTTCTAATGAACAAGCCAAGAGACCAATACATCTTCTACATCCAATGTACCATACATGAATCTTCCTAGATATATTTATCCTAGGAATACATGTTAGAAAGATGCCTTGCAAAAATCTAAGAAAAAAAGATAAGCAGGCCCTTGCTCTCATCCATCAATGCTTAGATGATCCTTTGTTTGAGAAAGTGGCAAATGTAACCACCACAAAACAAATTTGGGAGCTTCTCCAAAATAGTTATAAAAGAGTTGACAAAGTGAAGAAAGTTCGACCTCAAACATTGATGTGAGTTTGAAAGTCTTCAAATGAAAGAATTTGAGTCTGTTTCGGATTATTTCTCAAGAGTATTAGCCATTGTGAATCAAATGAAGAGATATGGAGAAGATTTACCAGATGTTCACGTAGTGGAGAAAATTTTGAGCTTGTTGCAACCAAAATTTGAACATATTGTGGTGGCTATTAAAGAGTCAAAGGATTTGGAGTCCATGACTATTGATCAACTCTTGGGATCTCTACAAGCTCATGAGGAAAGGCTAAAAAAAAAAAATTCAAATGAGACTGTGGAACATGTTTTGCAAACAAAACACTCTTCTAGAGATAGAAGAGGCCAAAGAGGTCAAGGACGATCACGTGGATGTAGCCATGGAAGAGGTGGAAGAGGTGGAAGAGGTGGTTATGGCTCATTTGTCAATGAGTTAGAAGGAAGGAACCAATCTTCAGAAGAAAGAAACAAATCCTCATCATCAAGAACGTGTGGAAGAGGAAGAGCTAGAGGACAATGAAACTTTTCAAGAAGGTATGATAAGTCTCAAGTTGAATGTTATAATTGCCACAAATATGGCCATTATGCTTCAGAATGCCAAGATGCTACTGACAATCTTGAAGAAAATGCTCATCTTGTTGAACAAAAGGATGAAGTAGAAGAGCCTACTTATTGCTAGCCATCAAAGACAATGAAGATTTAGAAGCAAATCTATGGTATCTTGACAATGGTGCAAGTAATCACATGTGCGGTGACAGAAGCGAATTTGTGGGGCTTGATGAAACTTGGAGAGGTCAAGTTACTTTTGAAGACTCCTCAAAAGTTCCAATAATGGGCAAAGGTACAATTTTACTTCATTTGAAAAATGAGGATCATAAAATTATATCTGAAGTGTATTTTGTGCCCAAAATGAAAAATAATATTTTGAGCTTGGGACAACTTTTAGAAAAGGGTTATGAAATTCAAATGAAGGACCGTACCCTTTCTCTAAGAGATGAAATGAATAATTTGGTTGCTAAAGTTTCAATGACCCAAAATAGAATGTTCTTGTTGAATCTTCAAACCGACATGGCCTAGTGTTTGAATGCAACCGTGAAAGATAAGTCTTGGTATTGGCACATGAGGCTTGGACACTTGAATTTTAGAGGACTAAAATTGATGGCCAAAACAAAGATTCTCCATGGGGTTTCCCTTTATCAACCATCCGGAACAACTATGTGAGGGGTGTCTATTTGGCAAGCAATTCCGGAAGTCCTTTCCCAAAGAATCCACTACTAGAGCTACGGAGCAACCGGAGCTTGTGCATACGGATATTTGCGCTCCAATTAAGCCATCATCATTTGGTAAGAACACTTATTTTCTGCTTTTCACTGATGATTTTAGTAGAAAAATCTGGGTTTATTTTTTGAAAGAAAAATCCGAAGCTTTTAGAGTTTTCAAAAAATTCAAGGCATTGGTTGAGAAGCAAAGTGGCTATGTCAGTAAAGCCTTGAGATCCGATAGAGGAGGCGAGTTCACATCAAATAAATTTAAAGTGCTTTGTGAAGCTAATGGGATTCGTCATCCTTTAATGGTTCCAAGATCGCCATAACAAAGCGGTGTTGCCGAGAGAAAGAATAGATCGATCCTTAACATGGCAAGAAGCATGTTGAAGAGTAAGAGAATGCCAAAAGAATTTTGGGCAGAGGCTGTGGACTGTGCAGTTTATTTGTCAAATTGATGTCCTACAAGAAGTGTACAGAACGTGACACCACAAGAAGCTTGGAGTGAAATAAAGCCCAATGTCTCACATTTGCGTGTATTTGGAAGCATGCATATGCTCATGGAGATCAACAAAGGTCCAAGCTGGATTCTAAAAGCAGGAAATACATTTTCATCGGGTATGATTCAAGTTCAAAAGGCTACAAGCTGTACAATCCTATTACGAGGAAGATCATCATCAACAGAGATGTGGTGTTTGATGAAGAGAGCACATGGGATTAGAATACTCAAGAAGAAAAAAGTTATGATTTCTTTCCCATTTTTGAAGAAGAGCAATCACTTTCTGAGTTGCCAAAAGAGTCTATTACACCTCCAATATCTCCTCCTCATCATCATGAACCGTCATCGTTGGAAGGAAGCTCAAGTGAGAGAAGGCCCGAATACGGAGCCTCGATGAACTCTATAAGGTAATTGAACCTACAGATTTGTTTTGTTTTTTTGTTGATAGTGAATCTTTGCAATTTGAAGATGCTAGACAATATGAGAAGTGGAGAATTACCATGGACGAGGAGATGAATTCCATTAACAAGAACAACACATGGGAGCTCACTACTCTTCTAAAAGGACAAAAACCCATTGGCGTGAAGTGGGTATATGTAGACCGCCCCGAACTTCGCTCCGCGCGTGAGGGCGCAAATCGTCGTTCTTAGCTACTGCAGTTCGGACTCCTGTCACGGTTTTGAATCTAATCTCACAAAGTGCAATGTAAGACTGATAAATCACCAAAGAGTCCAAATCCGGCAAATCGTTTTGAAAAATCGATTTTAATCAAAAAGCGCCAAACATGGACTGCTTTGCCAGATTTCAGTGTCGTCACCTAAATATTTTGTTTTGGGAAATTTAGGAAACCCTGATTCGTGCCTAAGGCCACATGTTCGTCATCACCAAAGTTGCCTCGGCTCGGGAACTTGGGTATGAGAGGGGAAGGTCTTGAAATGAGCACCCTCACTCGCCCGATCAAAGATCGGCCTCTACTAACATGATATGTTGTTTTGAAAACCTCATGTGTTCTTATTCTGATTATTAGCTAGCTTACTATATGATGCGCACGACATACAAGTATAGACTCAATCGCAAGAATTGGAACAAAACATCTCATGTTTGCTTTTAGAAAATGGTTTGGAGTTGCTACTCACAAGTAGGCTAAGTCGCGGATTTGCCACCCTCAAGTAGGCTTAAACATGATGATTTGCCACTTCAAGTGGGCTTAAAACTCGCATTTCGATAAATTGTTCCAATTCAAGCAATAAAGCCTTCATCCACAAGCATTCATGCAGTTATAACAGTTAAGCAAATAGCCTCATGGCAAGCATGTTATCATGGCAACACTTACACACATGCAAGGATGCTAAAGCATAAACACTCACAGTGTACTTCAAGCCAAAAGAGAAGCTAGTTAGTAATTAATGCATAATCCTAGCTATGTTAAGTGCCTAATGCAACACATGCAAAGATGCAACTAAAATAGGCTCGGCTATTCTAAGATGTCATGTGAATACAACTAGATAACATGTATTCAAATTGGTATTGAAATACAATGCGGTTTGTATGATGCACCGAGCCCGGTGCATGCAAGACAGGTGAATGGATGCACGCAAGCAAGCATAATTATGCTAATTGAAATATGCCTTAAAACTAACCATCAAAATTTGGTAAATAAAAGGGAGAAAGAAATGGGGTTGGAAGACATGCATCACACACACGCACTTATTACAACATTTGCCCTCTCGACGGAGGGTCCGAATAAATCAACTAACTAGCTACGCTAAGCTAATTAATTACAAATCAACTAATTAACTATGCTATTCTAGCTAATTAATTATTACAACGCAAATGAATTTGAATAATCAGCTAATCTAACCTAATTAATTAAACAGATTAATTACAACATATGTAATTAGCTACAACTAGCTAGTAAAGCGATAAAATGGCCTCGCGGGCGAGGGAGGCATGCTTGCTCGGTCGCGTCCTCCCTGAAATCCACCGCCTTGCCTCAAGATGCCTCTGTTCGCACACCCTTAGACCTCTGAAAATTGTGCCAACTTCCAGATTGATTTTGACCCATCTCAGGAACATGCTGAGGGATGATCGGCCAGAGATGGTGGCCATTGGCCAGTAATGATGGTCGGTCGGCAGGCTTTGATGGCCGGTCGGCTACTCTGGTGGCCGGTCGGCCACTGATTTCCTAAATTTCCTCCTTTTGCTGCAGTAGAGCACAAAAAGAGGCATGGCAGTGTATTTGCAAGGAAATGTGTGTGCCACCACACTCCCTATCATTTCTCAAGCTCAAGGGAGTACGGTACTCGACTCTCGGGCCATCAATCATGCATCTCAATGCATAATGGCCAAAGAAGCCAAGTTTGCACAATTCAATGTCAATGAATGCACAAATAACACATAGGACTCGATGAACCTCCACCTTATCATGCATGATCAAAGGTGTCGGTGACCTAAGGAATGAGGCACGTTTTATCACTTTGAGTATGAAATGTCCCTCGTTCCTCATGTTTGGATCAACATCCGATCCAAACACAATGCAATGCAACACACATGTAAACAACATGCTATCTAACAACATGCTAAACATCATGCGATGCAACAACATGAAAACACAATGAGCATGGCAAGTTAGAGTCCTTAAGTATTGAAACTAGTGAAGGACATAACACAAGGGCTATGTAATGCAACACTCAATGGACCAAACCAACCTCAAACTAGCCTCATGCATGCCAAGACAATGGCCAAAACATGCTGAAAATGAAGTCCAAAAACATATACAAGCATGCATGCCAATTGGCTCATGGATAAGGCATTAAGGTGCAACTCTCAAGAGCACTTAAAGAGTGAAAAACATGGAAGTGTGACAACACTATATGCTCTGAAATATCATGTTAAATGATGCCAAAACATGTACACAAGACAAATGAGGCATGGTAGGAGGCTTAAAGCTTAAGGCTAACAAAGGTACTTGCACCATAGCCATATCAAGTAAGCCCCAAAGGGCCAAGATGACTCAAAACAACCCCAAGGAAGATCAAAGCAATGCCAAAAACATGCTTGAACATAGCCAACATATGCTAGAATTAAAGGCATGAAGCATGGGGCATACTAGGCCAATGAGGAGAATTACACTACACCTACCAAAACCAAGCATGAGATGACTTCACCAACAAAAAACAGAGTTATAACATGACAAAATAAGACCAAATACACACTGAAATGGAAGCCCAAAAGCTTAGGCAAGATGGCATGCATATTGGCTCATGTTTAAGGCATAAAGTACAAACCCTCCAAAGCATTGAAAGAGTGAAACATGAGAGAGTGTGACCCCACTACACACAGTGAAATCACATACCAAATGATGCTAAATCATGCAAATAGCCCAAGCAATGCATGCTAGTGACTTGGAAACTCAAGGCTAGTGAGCAAGATTGCATTATGGCTATACAAAGCAAGGCATACATGACCAAAACAACTTCAAACAGAGCTTAAGCATGGCAAAATATGAGTAAAAGCTTGCTAGAGTGAAGCCAAAAACATGCTAAAAAGATGGTCCAAAGCATGATGCATGTTAAGGCTATAGGGAGGATTGCACTACAAGTACAAGGAGCATGCAAGAGGTAATCAAACCAAGCCAAAAAAGAGCTATATCATGTTAAAATAAGACCTAAGGCATGCTGAGATGCTAGTGAGCAAGATTGCATTATGGCTATACAAAGCAAGGCATACATGACCAAAAGAACTTCAAACAGAGCTTAAGCATGGCAAAAGATGAGTAAAAGCTTGCTGGAGTGAAGCCAAAAACATGCTAAAAAGATGGTCCAAAGCATGATGCATGTTAAGGCTATAGGGAGGATTGCACTACAAGTACAAGGAGCATGCAAGAGGTAATCAAACCAAGCCAAAAAAGAGCTATATCATGTTAAAATAAGACCTACGGCATGCTGAGATGGAGACAAAACATGCTAGAAAGACATGCTACTTTGATGAGCCATCAACACAAGCAAACAGGAGAAGAGGAGGGGGGATAACCCCCTCCTATTTTGGGCTTCAAAACCACATTTCTAACACTGAAAATCCATTGGATTTTAGTGGTGAAGAAGCCAAACAAAGGTGATCCAAAGGCCTAAAAGAGATGGCTCAAAACAAGGCCAAACAAGGCACAAAAGGGGGTAGACCACCCCTAATACCAAAGAGGCCTCAAACAAACACTTTTAAAACTTAAAAATGAAGTATTTTATAGTTGAAAGTTAATCCAAAAGAAGCATGAAAATAGGGCCAAATAAGCTATGAAAACAAAGCTTTAAAGAGGTAAGAGACTCACCCTTGAAGAACCTCTTTGGAACAGGAACTTCAGAGGCAAAAACCAAGCTTAAACCACGCAAATGCAACCTCCAAGAACCTCAGCTCAGTAGTGAAGGTGTTTCACTAGGTGTTTGTGTGCAAAAGTGTGAAGAAATGACACTTTTGAGCACAAACAAGCACAAATATAGAGAGAGAGAGGAAGAAATATATATATAGAGAGAGATATGTTGTCTCTAATCCAAAATTTCAGAACCTCTGGAAAGGGAGAGGGACCTCCCTTCTTATAGAAATCCAAGTCTCAAGCTTGTTGAACAAGCTTGAGGCTTGTTACAATCCGTCTATACATATGGAGGATGAAATCTGTGCTCACCAACTGTCACAGCTGGCAATAAAATATCTGTAAAAGCAAGTAAAAAGGCCTCGGCCAACAAACATGGCCGACCGGCCAAAAAGAGTGTCGACCGGCCATCAAAAGTGCCGATCGGCCACCACTGATGGCCGATGGAAAGAAGGAAAGGCCGATAGGCACGAGGCCTGGCCGATGGGTTATAGGGCTGGGCAACAAGCCACCCCCTTCCCTCAGAAACAAAGCCACAAGCTCTTGGTCCATAACCAAGCACAAAATAGACAAGTTGAGAGGCTCCAAGGCAAGGCGCACAGTCAAGACCTTCAGGAACTCCAAAACGAACATGAGCATGGATGATCATCGAGTGTTCGAACGATGACGTTCAAGTCTTGAGGAAGGTCAAAAATGGGGTGTCTACAGTTGCCCCTCTTTGACAGAACTCGAAAGTCATGAAATGACGGGAGTGAATGTCAAAGCCCAGAGACAACCCATTTTTGACAAGGTCGAAAACTTAGACAAACATACAAGATAAGAAAATGGATGCGTTCGCAGGCTGGGGCAAAATGCAAATGATATGCACAATGCAGAACATAACTTATGATTATGCAAAGAGGACTGTAATGAAGCATTTATACAAAATAAATACAACATTTTAAGCAAGTGAATAAGAAACAATAGTCTCACACATTCCAACAGAAAGGATGTAAGAAAATTATACAATTCTCACTACGTCTCACGCGGAGAAAGCTAAAAGTGACTATCGAGAATACTCGGAGTCTCAAACACAACATCTCTCAGCGTATCACACGCGGAAGAGGAGAAAGCAACATCTCTCAGCGTATCACACGCGAGAGAGGAAAAGGTAACATCTTTCAGCGTATCACACACAAGAGAGGAAAGAGCAACATCTCTCAGCGTATCACACGCAAGAGAGGGAAAGGTAACATCTCTCAGTGTATCACATGCAGGAGATAAAAAGGTAACATCTCTCAACGTATCACACGCAAGAGAGGAAAGAGCAACATCTCTTAGCATATCACACGCAGGAGAGGAAAAGGTAATATCTCTTAGCATATCACACGCGAGAGTGGAAAGGTACACCTCTCAGCGTATCACACGCGAGAGAGGGAAGGTACACCTCTCAACGTATCACACGCAAGAGAGGAAAGGCACACCTCTCAGCGTATCACACGTGAGAGAGGGAAGGTACACCTCTTAGCGTATCACACGCAAGAGAGGAAAGGTACACCTCTCAGCATATCACACGCAAGAGAGGAAAGAGGGACACCTCTTAGCGTATCACACGCGAGAGAGGAAAGGTACACCTCTCAGCGTATCACACGTGAGAGAGGGAAAAGGGACACCTCTCAGTGTATCACTCGCAAGAGAGGGAAAAGGGAGCAGTGCAAGCACTGAGGAGTTGTATAAACATCGGAGTGCGTCCCAATGCTTCTAACAAGGGTATAGTGTAAACACCGAGCGCGCCTAGGTGTTTCTAACCAAAACAAAATGAACTGAAAGGACAGGAAATGTCTTACCTGGCATGCCTCTAAATAAACTGTACATACAATATTGTCTGGTCACACTAGCCTCAAATGAACCGTACATACAATATCGTGCCTGCATAAAAAAGAAACTCAACAGGTACAATATAGTAGAAACACTTGTTCAACGTTATATCAAGATACAATTCCAATACAAGATAGATGCATGCACACATGATGCTAATGGAAAGGTGCATAACAATGCAAGCAGAGAGGTTGCATAACAATGCAAGTGAAGTGTGCATAACAATGCAACTGAAACGTGCATAACAATGCAACTGAAATGTGCAAAACGATGCAACTGGGACATGCATAACAATGTAACTAGAGTGTGCATACTCTATACAAGCAAGGTTAAAACGTGTTCCATGCAATGTACATACTCTATGCAATATAAACACGCATGCCTATTTGACACAATGCGCATATGTTATGCAAGCGCGATGATGCATGTCCAATGCAAAAGTGAAAGAGGCATATAACAAATGCAAACCTCCTGAATGTGATAAAAACACTGTAAAGCCATACATTCAAAGATAATTTTTGAATCTAGCAATATGCAAAAGGATATGAAAAAAGGATACATTTTGTGCATATCGAGTGCCGCACATGGAAGACACGGTTCGAGGTCACCACGGAGGCCGCTTAAGCTTCAAAAGTGTATTTTCTTGCACTTTCTTGAGAGATGAGGGTACAAATCAACAGAAAAGCCCCAAACAAGGGCATTGGAGGTTCATCGGCCACAAGAGGGAGCCATCGGCCACCCATCGGCCACAAAACAAGATAATCGGCTAACAATTTGGCCGATCAGCCAAAAATGGCAGATCCGGGGCAGTTTTGCCCATTTGCCTCGGGTCTTTAAGTATAGGGTTCCAAACCCTATTCTTTCACTTCTCCAAGGCCGAAAACCTTTCTCCTCTTACTCTAGATCACTTTCCCCCTTAGATCCATGCTTCAAACACATTTTCCAACATCCCAAAAACATTTGATTCGCGAAACCCTCGTTGTTTTACATACTTTGAACCGATTGAAAAGTGCCTTCGGTGCTTCTTTCTTGATTTCCACCACTTGGGGTTTGTTTCCCCCGAGTTACCCTTGGTTTCCATGCCCTCTTCTGAGCCTTGACATTTTCTTCCATTTTTCACCCCTCAGAGTTGACTTTCGGTTGACTTTTGGCGTTGTTGTCCATTTTCCATACCTTCGACCATTTTCTCACTCTTCTTGAGATGGCGGATGATATTCCACAGGGTGAGGCTCCTCCAAGGATGGAGATGGATCCCGAGTTTGAGCTTTTGCCGCTCAGTGTTCGGCCTTTTGACTCGACGACGAATCACCCTGACGTACACGTATTACCTCCCGACAGTATTAGCTAGTTCAGGAGCTTTGCACGAGGTGCATCAGAGGACCTCCTACTACGCGAGCTGGAGTCACACTTATCCTAGGGCGCTGTTGAGGTATACTCTTCCTCTTTACTTTATGCAATGTAGATCATATGTCTTGGATAGCCAACACTGCTTTTCTCCTGATTATCCCCAAACACACTTGTACACTGCATGTGTAGTTCATTCTGAGCACATTCATACACTGTATTCCTGACAATTTGAACTCATACATTCACTGTATTTCTACCAATTCTGAACACATGCATACATTGTATTCTTGACACTGCTTCGCATCTATCTGTCTTGAACACAGAGAGATTCCCATGCCTTCTGGGGTTATGGGAACACCATTGCTCGAGATTAGTACATGGAGCTACCTGATGATGTTCACCACATCGTCGATGGGGCAAGTTTTGGCATATTCTGCATGGGACTCTCGCTCCTCACTGCGAGTCGGCCTCTTCTAGGCACCTTAGTGGAGAGGTGGTGACACACCACTGATTCCTTCCACCTTTCTACAGTAGGGGAGATGACGATGACTCCCTTCGACTTCTCCATGCTCACTAGCATCGGATTAGGGGGTGATCCGATCCCTTTCGACACTGATATGGGTGAGTGGGATGCTGCCCAGATCTTTTTGCTCGGCATTCACCCACCTCTCTCCTGACCAGGGTGCCGACGACCCATGAGGAGGTCGAGCACTACGCCCGGGGGTTGCTCATGTTCTTGTTGGGTACTACTCTCTTCGCCGATCGGGCGAACACTATTGGCCTCTACCTCTTGAGCGCACTGGTAGACATGACTCGCATCCAGCGCTATGACTGGGGCGGCGCAAGCCTGGCCACGTTGTATGGATATATGAGTTCTTCATCTCGCCGGAGCGGGCACCTGCTAAGAGGCTACTGGAGAGTTTGGGAGGTACATCTTTTCCTTCTACTTTACAGTTCTATTTTACATTATCTGTATACCACACACACTACACAACACACAACCTGCTTTACACTGGTTGTACACTACACACACTGCACAATACACTGCGCACCATTCTCTGATTTCTGCTTTATCTGCATACTGCTTTACTGATAAACATACTCATTATTACCCTTTTACATTCTGTAGTTGTGGGTATATGCCTACTTCCCGAGGCTTGCTCCAGGGCCGGAGGTAGAGATGCCCCACGTGGTTCCATATTCTCATAGGTATAATGTGAGATGTGAGCGGAGGCCACGAGAGTCTTTCTTATTCTTTTGCCGATATTTTGATACTGTAGCCACAGCGGTGGTATTTCAAACCTTATAGTTCATTTGAGCTTTGCTTTATATTGCACTTTCGATAGCAGATAACAACCTGTATATTTGTAATTTGCAGATCACTTGGCAGCCCTAGGCAGTGCTGCCTGACACAATTAGAGACCGGTATATGGGCGCTCGGGAGACTTCTAGATTCCGAGTTTTGCTTGAGAGTACGGTCTGCCGAGCATGGTACTTGGGAGAGGGATTCTTGCGACAGAGCCTCAGTTTGCCCGAGCCGGTGGTGCCGATGCCACCTCCTTTGCACATGAGGCATATAGCGATGTACACCCCTCAGGAGATGACTGATTTCATGATCGGTTAGGATGCCGACTTTTTCAGAGATGATGGCGACTACACCATCTTCATCCAGGCTTATCTTATGCAGCCTCTGGCCAGTGCTCGCCGAGGTGAGAGAGAGAGGCCTGTAGCCATAGCAGGAGGAGCAGGAGGATCGAGGGCAACTCAGGCCCATGGCAGGAGGGGTTCCCGGAGGGAACAGAGAGCGGAGTGGCCCGACCTGCCCACTACCGTGACATGCTGAGGACGGGCTGGAGAGACTTATCAGATACCCATCGCTCCTCCCCCGGCTGATCATGAGCTCGTCAGAGTTCGAGGCTCGACCCCGGTATATGCTGTACTTTACATTCGGTACATTCATTTCATTTCGATTGATATCCCACAGATTACTAATTACCTCAACACTTTTGCAGGCTTCCATAGAGTACACTAGGCAGGCTCTGGAGCTGTCGGCTTCGGTGATGGGGATGCTACAGAGGAGCATGGACCTGCTCAGCATTTACAGTATTCCAGTAAGTTCTTTCAACCTCTGTCCCAAAACCCTCTATAATCTGCTCCATACTGCATTTGATGCATCACATTATCAATATTGCATTTGACACAGCGTACTCATATACCACTCACGGCACTGATACACTATATCTCATATACTGGCCACGACCTTTATACATTGCAATCATTCACCGGTCACGGCATTCATATACTGCTCATAGCATTCATACACTGTACTCATATACTGCATTTGGTACCATACTCAGCTTCACATAGCATAACTGATGCATTTGCCAAATTGCTCTTTTCAGGGCCCATTCCAGACACCAGCCACTGCGGGCGCCTCAGCGGACCTTCAGTGCCTCCCCGAGCAGTAGGGGGAGCGGGATGAGGGACTCCAGCACACAGCCATAGCAAAGCGGGGCATGCTCATACTGGGAGTAATTCACGGGCGCCTACCCCAGATGATGACGAGTCTGATGAGGAGGCAGTGAGTCCATATTCAGAGTCGTCTCAGGATGGAGATAAGGCTGGAGATGGCTCGGGTTCAGACTCAGGCAGCGGAGCTGACGGTGGCGGTTCTGGGCCTTCGTCGAGGAAGAGGATGAGGAGGGATTCCCACTCTTAAGGCGTCTGGCGCCGATTCAGATGTTTTGCTTTTTGCTTTATTTTTATTTTCTTGCTTTATTTCTCTTTTTGCCTGTAGTTTTTGCACATTGTACTGCCGCAGGTAGGTTTGTTTTCTTTAAAACTATGTACTTTTGCAAAAAGGAAACCATGACGGAATGAAAAACAACTTTTTGATTGAAAAAGTGTTACATTTTACATTCTAAGCATCGCATCGCATTACATCACATAACATGTAAATGAGATTGAACTTTGTTTGAAAATTGCACACTCAAATTGCATTGCCTTAATCAGGTAGTGAACCAACTGACAACTGAAAGGACAAAACAACTCGATAAGCAAAACAAGGACTTGACATGCTAACCAAATGTAAATACAACTCGATAAGCAAGACAAGAACTTAACAATCTATGCAAAATACAACTCGACAAACAAAAATACAACAACACGATAAACAAATCGAAGTAACACATGCATGACTTCGCAAAATTGTCACAAAAAGCATTCGAAATGGAACAAGACACAAGTTCTCAACACCTCCAACACATGGACAGCTCAGAGAACAAAAGGAGAGGTCATCGGCCAAGGTGGGAGGCCATCGACCACCATAAAGGGCTATCGGCCACTAGAACTAGCCGATCGGCTAAAAAGATGGTCGGTCGGCCATCATTACTGGCCGATCGGCCAAAAATAGCAAGAACCTCCAGAATGCTGCCACCTGTCTTCCACTTAACACCTTATCTTCTACAAAAGCCTCAGCTTCGTAGTTTCTCCATTTCAACTCAGTTTTTGCACCAAATGGAAGCATTTCTTGTCCAAAATCTCACAAATTGTATCGCTAACTTGGATGGCTCGGAAAAGCTGAATTTCTGGGGCTTCGGAATAAATGCACTATTCACGTTGAGCCGCACCCCGCTACGTTTTCCATTACTCCATGTCGCAGCAAGGTGTTGGAATCCGGTAACTCATGTTTTTAGCTTTGGCGGACAAGAGTTATGCCCCACTTTCGAAGACTTCCAGGCTTTGATGGAATCTCAGAAAGATGAAGAAATCTTGCCCCAATTCCACTTTGGCCACATCCAAGCCTTAGGACGGATGTGCGGACTCACTTTGCATGACACTCGGTCTTTGATCTGCGATGGAGAACTGGACATTCCAAGCCCGATTCGTCAGTTTTATGATGCCAGTGACCGCAACGATCATCACTGGCAGGGTTTTTGGCGACACGCCCTCTATTTGTGCATGCTGTCTCATTTCTTGCTTGCCCTAGGCTCCGGAGGGTCTAGCGTCCGTTTGATTGAGGTTGCCCAAGGCTTAAAAGTGGGCAAGAGCTGCATTGCCATGACACTAGCTAAGACATTGATGGGTTTGGATGCTTTCTATCGCCGGGAGACGACTAGATTTGCGGGGAGTCCACTACTGCTGCAGGTAATGTTTCCCTCCCTACTCACATATATTTCTCATATCACTCGGCCCTCAGGCTTGGTTTTTCTCTTAAAACCCTTTTCTTACTTTTCTCTCCTCGCGCACCTCTCTATTCTTTAATCTCTCATTTTTCATCCCTTCCCAGATATAGTTGATGGATAAGTTGAAGGTTGTGGACTCATGCCCATCATATTCAGCTTGCGGCTATTTCTTTCGGCGACGTCTAGTCGATGCCCCTAATGAGGGATGGTGGTGCGAATGGATGTGCAGTTTGTCCGCTGTCAACATTGCTTGACACTGCCCTTGGCTCAATCTGCCGACAATGAGTTACAGCATGTCTCGCCAGCTCGGGATTCAGTTGATCGGCCTGACACATTGTGTCTTTTACTTCTTGTTTCGAATCCGGCGCCAATTCGGACATGATCAGACTTGCCAGGAGGAAGGGATAGAGTACCCTGCTGCATTTCCAGTCTGAGGCGTACAGCTAGCTCAGTATGCCACAACATGGAGGACGAGAGAGCTTCTGGCCCGCTCCCACTTTCAGTTGCACCCTCTCTGATGAGTGCGTAGCTTGGCTTGATGAAGAGGCGCAGGTTGGGCCTACTTTGGCATCAGAGGCTTCTGCAAGCTTTGGGAAGGGGCGCAGGAACACCTGACTTATCCATGCCCCGAATTTATTTTCTTTAATCAGTACTTTCAAGTTTTCTTTATGAATGTAATAAAAAGCAACTTCAATTTGTATTCAAGAGTAGGAGAACTCTGTACTGAAATCAATGTAATTGAAGGTTGTGGGTACTGAAAATTTTCCGTTTGGTCCAAAAATGGTCTAAGTCGTAAAAAGATTAATTTGAGCAAAATCAACTTTTATTAAAACTTTTCAAAACCATTTTCGATATGGATCACAACTGGACACGCCCGAGATCTATCACTGAGATGTACAACCCCAGCTCCAATCAACTGGAAAGTTGCCCCTAGTTTGAATAGCACTGCACTGGGGATCACAATCGAGCCCTTGAATGCAGAGTAGACAGAGATGACCAACATGATCACATGGACAAAGTTGATTTGGAAGTGTTTATGGCTAGACTTCAGAATGAAGTTGCCTACGTATCCTGAAGATAGAAATCAAGCCTTACGTAGTTCGGTTCAAGTTCACTCGTGTATTAACACTCTCCTTTTGCGCTCTAACTTTTGCCAAGGCCACCCTTTTTGGGTTTTCAACCTTGCGAGCTCAGTTTTTATTATTTCAAATTTTCCATGCTCTAACTTTCACCTAGGTCACCCTTTTGGGTTTTCGGCCTAGCAAGCCACTCAGGGATAGTATTTCTTCAACTTGTCCATGTTGATCGGCTGGGAGAACTCAAGGCTATCTAAATCCATCAGAACGACAACTCCACCTGACCAGATAGACTTGATGATGTAGGGACCAGTCCAATTGGGTCTGAACTTGCCCCTAGGGTTGTGGATGGGAGCTCAGTTGTCTTTGAGCACAAGATCCCCTTCTTTCAAATTCCTGGACTTAACCTTCTTGTTGAAAGCCCAAGCAATTCTTCGTTGATAACCCTGGATATGATACAGTGCTTTCAGCCTTCTTTCATCAAAGAGCATGAGTTCTTCGAACCTACTTTGCTGCCAATTTGCCTCAGCTATCTGATACTCAGCCAATACCCGTAGTGACGGAACCTCAACTTCGATAGGCAAAACAGCCTCCATCTCATAAACCAAGGAATATGGAGTTGCCCCAGTAGAAGTTCGAATTGAAGTCCGGTAGCCCCAAAGAGCAAATGGCAGCTTATCTGGCTAGTCCTTGTAGGTTTCCACCATCTTCTGCAGAATGTGCTTGATGTTCTTGTTGGCGGCCTCAACTGCTCCGTTGGTTAGCGGCCGATATGTAGATGACTTATGAAAAGCCATATTGTATTTCTCCAACAAGTCGATCACCTCCTTCTTGAAGTGGGAACCATTATCTGAAATAATCTCATTCGGGAACCCGTAATGACAAATAATGTTGTTCCTGATGAACCTAGCAACATGCAATGCCTTCAACACCGCGTAAGATTGGGCCTCAACCTACTTCGTGAAGTAGTCTATCGCTATCAGAATGTACTCATGCTCGTTGGACCCCTTCGGAGTGACAGCCTCAATTACATCAATCTCCCAGACTGAAAACGACCATGGCGAAGTCATGTTGTATAGCTTCGATGGCGGAATGTTCATGCGGTTTGCATGGATCTGACATTTGTGGCATCGCCGAACAAAGCTAATACAATCCTCCTCAATGGTTGACCAGTAATAACCCTGTCTAAGGATCTTCCAGGCTAGCATCACCCCACTCATGTGCGGAGCGCACTCTCTTCCATGGATAGCCTCCATCAGGCGCTTGGATTCTTCAGCATCAAGGCATAGCGTATGCATTCCCAAATGACCCCTCTTGTACAGTTTACCCCCGCAGACGATGAACTGAGCAGCCATTCTTCGAATTGCCCTCTTATCTTTGGCATTTGCCCCTGGTGGATATGCTTCCTTTTTCAAGAAGTTCCATATATCATAATACCAGGGATTCTCATCTTGTACCTCATCTATGGCAGCAATCAGTTTGTAGGCTGACATGAATTTCTGTCCAATGATGATCGGACGCATCCGGACTTCGAAAGAGATGTCTATCATAGAAGATAGAGTTGCTAATGAATCTGCGAACCTGTTGTTCTCTCTTAACAGATGGACGAAATTCAATTTTTCAAACCAAGGAATCAGAATGTCCAAGGTCTGGTGATAGATTCTCATCTTTTCTTCTTTAACTTTCCAATCTCCTTTAGCTTGAGATACAACAAGGTTTGAGTCCCCGATGACATCCAACCGTTTTGTCCCTAGTTCCAGGGCGGCTTCTAGTCCAGCAATACATGCCTCATATTCTACCTCGTTGTTCGATACTTTGAACCAGAGTTTGAATGCTAGAGGTATGCGGGAATTGTCGGGCGCTATCAGCAACACCCCTATCCCATGCCCGTATTGGTTTGACGTTCTGTCAAAGTACATCGTCCAAGTCTCTTCTTCAACATGCAGAATGGCCTCGTCTGGGAACAGATACTCAACTGCTTCATCCCCTTCAACTGGGTGGTCGGCTAGGAACTCTGCTACCGCTCTCCCTTTCACTGATTTGCGCGTTGGAAAGCAGAAGCAACCAACGGGCTAGTCTACCCATAAGTGCTGGTTTCTCGAAGAGATATTTGATGGGATCTAATCTCGAAACCAGTATTACAGAGTGAGCTAATAGGTAATGCCTCAACCTCCTGGTAGCCCATACCAAGGCTAGACAAGTCTTCTCCAGTGGAGTGTAGTCGGTCTCATAATCCAGCATTTTCTTGCTCAGGTAGTAGATAGCCTTCTCCACTTTGTCCTCAGACTCCTGTGCAAGCATGCAGCCCATTGTCATTTCAGTCACTGGCAGGTACAGAATCAACGGTTTCCCCAGCTCAGGCGATGACAACACAGGTGGGTTCTTTAAATATTGATTGATCTGCTTGAAAGGAACTTGGCATTGGTTATCCCATTGGAACTTCTTTCCTTTCTTTAAGAGACCAAAGAGTGGTTCACAAGTCAAGGTTAATTTTGTAATAAACCATCTTATGAATTGCACTGTACCCAGAAAGCCTCGCACCTCCTTTTCAGTCCTCGGTGGTGGCGTTTCTAAGATGGCTTTGATTTTGGAAGGATCGACCTCGATACCTCTCTGTGTGATCAAGAACCCCAGTATTTTCCCTACTGTAACACCAAATGTACATTTCTGAGGATTCAGCCGCAACCGATACTCTCTGATCCGTTAGAAGAATTTCTGCAAGGCGGTGTAGTGGCCCTCTCTTTCCTTGGACTTGACAATCATGTCGTCCACATACACCTCAACCTCTTTATCGATTATATCATGCAAAATTGTGGTCGCAGCCCGTTGATACGTAGTCCCAACGTTCTTCAACCCAAATGGCATCACCCTATAATAATAGGTTCCCCACGGGGTGGTGAAAACAGTCTTCTCCCTGTCTTCGGGTGCCATCAAAATCTGATTGTACCCTGAAAACCCATCCATGAACGAGAGCAGCGTATGCCTCGTAGTGAAGTCCACTAATTCGTCGATATGCGGTAGAGGAAAGTCGTCCTTCAGACTGGCTTTGTTCAAATCCCTGAAGTCCACACATACCTGAATTCTGCCGTCCTTCTTCGGCACCGAAACTATATTGGCCAACCAAGTAAGGTATTCAGATACCAATAGGAACCCTGCGTCAATCTGCTTGGTGACCTCTTCTTTAATTTTCAAAGCCCAGTTCGAGTGGATCCTTCGGAGCTTCTGCTTAATAGGTCGGGCCTCTAGGTCAAGAGGGATCCGGTGCTGTAGAATCTCAGGATCGATTCCAGGCATGTCTTTGTAGGACCACGTGAAAACATCTTTGAAATCTTTTAATAAAACGACTAAGTGCTCGCGCTCCTCCGAAGACAATGTGGACTTGATCTGGACCAGCCGCGGGTCCTTCTCAGTACCAACATTAATTGTGGTGATTTCATCAACCAAAGGTTTTACAAACCTCTCCTGCTCTTGATCAATCAAACGTTGTAAAACCGGAGGAATTTTTCCTCGTCGTTTTCATCAAAATTTTGAAAGTCTTGATTAATGTAGTAAATTAAAGGCATAGAAAAGTACTCAGAAGCCACAGCCGTACCATTCTCATTAGTAACATCCAGTCCGCCTGATTCCTCTATTACAACAGACTCAAAAGAAAAAGAAAAAGACGACCTGGATAGGACAGTGGCATCCGGGTTATCACCCCCAAGAATACCGGACTCAGACTCAGACGAGCTGGAACCTGATCCCAACTCCACAGACTCAGTGGAATCAGATTCTGGCTCACTACCTAACCCGGTGCTGCTCGATAAAAAGCCCTCCTCGTATTGCCAGACGAGGGAGGGTGCTGTAATACCCCTGTCCCGTAATATGTTAATTGGTCCTTAATAAGATGTGATTATGTGTTTGTTATGGTTTTGTATGCCATTATGTGAAAATATGTGGTTTTGAATTTCTATCTGTTCACCGTAGGAATATCTGTTTGATTTTTTAACCCACGGGGGCGGGTTCGGGTCGTGACAGGTGCGATGGATGCATCCAGAATGTTTGAAGATGGGCCCACAGCTGCTTCATTCCCGATCACAGAAACTGAGAAGTTATCCCCTAAGCACTTCGATACGATCTGAGGATCTGCGAGGAGACAAGCAGCGCTACCCCCATCCTAATTTTTGTGCTCTCGGAATCCTCCTCCTTGCACTGCTTAGCCTCAGCTGGTGGGTCTATCTGCTCTTCGGCAACTTCATCCCCAGACAATTACAAATCGAAGAAAATCTCAAATCTCGACAAGCGCCGCCTCTCTGCTTTTAGCCATGGCTCCGAAAAGCCGCAGAACAGGAAGTCTTCTCCCTCCAGGACAAAACGTCCGTTCAGGGTCCCCTGGATAGGCCGGTGCACCAAATCATAGTGCTTCCCGACTTGCTTCACCTTGGCTCTTCTAGCCATCTCTTTTCCTTTCCTCGCCCAATTCTCTTTGGTAGGCAGATAACCTAGGCCAAAAGTATATGGGTTGTGCGGCATTTCAGCCGATGCTGCAACGCCCTTCCGGCCACTTCACCCTAATCCCATCCTGGGGATGTGCTGAAGCTTGTTCATAAGGTAGACAGACTGTGCACTGACATATAGCCCTTCATCAATAGCTATCATGTTTTGTACAACTCGGGCCTCAGCCAGGGTAAATCCTGACAAGAATACATCCTCCGTGCCATGCTCAATCTCCAGAACTGGTGTAGAAACCTTTGGTGGCAGATGTATTAAAGAATTTTCAAAAACGATTGCCACCCCCTTCCTGTGGGGGTACTTTAGCATTTGGTGCAGGGTGGACGAGACAGCCTTCACCTGGTGCAGCCACGGCCGCCCCAAGAGTAGATTGAAGGTGGCGGGAACATCCAAGACATGAAAATCAATATCCTGTTGCCTCGGACCAACCTGAGTCTGAATCTGTATAGTCCCCATCACCTCTCGGTTGGTATTATCATACGCCCATATCACCTAGGCAGTAGGCACAAAATCCGCAGGCTTCAACCCGATAGCATATGCCGTCCTCAACGGACACACGTTGATAGCAGATCTTGTGTCAACAAGGACCACCGGTATCCATTTCTCTCTGCACTCCACGAAGATATAGAGCGGTTTGTTATGATCTGAGCCCTCAGGCAGCAGGTCCTTGTCGGTGAAGGTCAAGGTTGGGGAAGCTCCTCCCGGAAAGACCCGCCCTACTAACTGCTCCGGAGTTGTATCGATTAAAAGTTTAGCCCTATCCATGGCTGTAAGGACAGCCTGACTGTGAACCCTCGAGGCCATTAGCAATCCCCAGATGGAGATGTCTGCTTGTATTTTCTTAAGCTGTTTCAGCACAGCCTCCTCCTCCAGCAGTTTTTCCTTCTGCCTCTCCGTTTCTTTGTCCTTGCCGGACGCCTCTGGTTGATCCAAGTGTGGGGGCTTGAAGTACCGCCCACTCCTAGTCATGTGGTCAACCTCCTCAACATACCAAGTGTCATCTGGTTGGTTCTGTCCCCAGTCCTCGTCAATGTGGGCAAGACGTAAGTTGTCGTCCTTCCACCACATGCCATCAGCAACCGACAGACAGCTATCCAGTTCTGTTATAACTGTTTTGGTGCTCACAGCACATTCCGCACCCTCAGGAGCCTTGGCCTTTCTAGCCCTTTCATGATCCTCAATCCTTTCCTGCTCTAATCTCTTTAATGCAGTCTCTTGTTCGGCGTCTACTGTACATACACTGCCCGGTTCTCGAGCATAATTCTTTGCATCGGTGCTCTCCGGCGGTCCCTCCTGATTCTCAGCCATTTCGACCACTGCTGATATCCCAACTTTTGATTGTCCCTGTTCTGGCTGAGGTCCCTCAACAATATCTGGCTCGTCGTTGAGCCACCCTATAGCCTCTGCTGATCCATCCAGGTCAAACCAATTGATGCTCACATCCCCTAGGTCCTATTCGTCAAAGAACTGCAGATTCGCGACATCCTCCTCCAGTTCTGCTAGGTCATCTAACCCTTGACTAGGTCCATCCTCCCGAACCACACTGATCTTTGCCCTAACTGGCAACTCTACCCTCGGCTTAAGCTGATCTGTTGATGTGATATAACCACTCGGGTTGTATGCAAAGCTCCTAGACCCTTCGGGCTCTGAATGCACATTCCCATCTCTCTCCAAAGTCAACCCAATTCTATCTTCAATAGTCACCACCACCGGTTCAGGTTGGGTTTGGGAGGTGCTCAACATGCATAAGTCTGTGCTGTTCGGGATGAACACCTCAGGTTTGGGTAGGTGGGAGGGTGTGATATATATGCTAGGGTCGTATGGCACAACCCCAGTTTGGATCAGATTGATGTGTTTAGATGGTGGAGCTTGGTTATGTGGTGGGAGTGGGTTGGTTGTGACATTTGGTTTTTCTGGAGGTGCAATCACCTTATTGTCGATGAGATCCTGAATCTGATGACGCAGTCTGAAGCACTGGTCAGTGTCATGACCATGCTGTTGGTGAAAGGCACAATATTTGGCTGGGTTGTGGGTTTATGGGAGGTTATTTGGTAATGGCCGCGACTCCAGGGGCTTCAAATGCTTCTTTCTGATTAAAACCCCCAGGGCCTTGGACAAAGGCATATACAGAGGGGTAAAAGTCCTCGGCCCCGAGGTGGGTATTTTGCTGGTTGAGGGGTGGCACTAGATGTGCCTGTAAAGGGTGTGGCTGTTGTTGGTGTGGTGGTGGTGAGCATGCTCACATCGGAAGTTCTGGCAGCTGCAACATTACTCGTGCCTGTATTCGAACTGCGGGTGAATGCCCTCTTGGGCTGCTCTCTCTCGTGGTCAATTAGACCTGCTTCATGGCATCCTCAATCTGTACCCCGATCTCGTGTAAATTCGCAAAGGTAGGGAGGGGCAAGACGATCATCTTTTGCATCAATTTGGGTTGAAGGTTGCGCACAACCATCCGTATTTGATCTTTCTCGACCGGCCTGGTGGTCAACATAGAAGCTTTGGCTCTCCAACGGGTTACAAAGTCACAGAAGCCCTCTTTCGGCTCTTGCCTAGTTGTCTCAAGATCACGAGTTGTGATCTCGATCTGTGTGTTGTACGAGTATTAAACTATAAAGGCCTCAGCCATCTCCTCCTAGATTCTCTTGATAAAATCCTCCAGCTTTGCGTACCAAATAGCCGCAACACCCAACAAGGTCCGGCCGAAGAGGGAAGGCTTTTGCAATCTGGAGAGGCCCATTGGCCTTAGGATATCTGAGAACAACCGTAGGTGTACCATGGGATTCCCAGAACCACCAAAACGGTCTATATGCAGCTTCTTGAGCCAGCCCGGTAAAGTCACTGCCGAATCGGTGTATCCATCCTCTATGTCCGGAATGGAATTACCACATTGAGCTTTTTTGAATAGCTTTTTTAACTTGCTCACTTTCAGCACTGTTGGATCCATCTCAAATTCAAATGGTGTATCTACTAGATTGGCTGGTGCTTTGGACAGCTGAGGTAGGATTGGGGGTGGAACTGGCCCTGTTGGCATGTCCGTATTTTCTTGGACGTTTGTAGTATCCCCGAGTATTGGAACTCTAGGTGGGGGCGGGAGTGGATGTGAAGCAAATGCTCCGGCTTGTTGCGGTTGTTGCTGCTGCTGAAGTCTAGCAATCAGCTCTGTCTGTTGAGCCACAACCTCTACCTGGCATGCGGCAAACTCTACCTAGCGGGCAGCATCTCGCTGCATGGCTTGCATAGTCTCTTGGTGCTGACGCATCATGTCCTCCATACTTGCCATAAGGTGCTGATCTGACTGAATAGTAGGTATATCTCTCTCTGCGATAGAAATAGAAACCTCAGCCCGACTACACACTAGTGGGCTGGATAAGAACCGCTGATCTGATAATTGATGTACTGATGCACTACGCTTAACTGACCTCTGTCTAGTAACCAGGGGTAATGAAAGGAACACAGCTTGTCCGTCAACTAGATCCTCGGATCGATGAAGTCTTCGACCTCTGATCCAAAGTGCTTAGGGAATATCTGCCTGTTTGGAAGCAATGATGCTAAACTACCTTGCAAAAAGATAAATAAAGCATAATAAGGAAAAAATAAGCAGAAAAACGAACAGCACTTCGGCTTAAATAAACCCAACACACAGTTGCCATTTGTAAGCTGAACACACTGTTCTCAACACTGATCATTGTTCCCAAATCACTGCCTCAAATCTGATACCCTCAGGTAAAACTGATTCTCTCAAATATTGATGCCCGCATGCCTAATACCGAGACTTGCAAACTGATACATACATTCCCTATAGAGACACACTCTAAAAGCACATAGCAAGCAAGTGAGAGCCAAAACACCCCTATGGAGGGGTAGGGTTTCCCTGTCCTATCTTGTCAGGAGCTAGGGTTTCACTATGCACGCAGCGATTTTCAAACAGCCTATAATCGGGTAAGCAACCTGTCCTAGTTTGGAATGGTTGCTACGGATTGTGACATGCACTAGGTCGAATGGTCAAAAAGGGTGCCTTGGTAAAAACTGAGGTTTGTGTTCCCATCGTGACAGAGCGTGCAACCGGTCAGCCTTATGGCATGTAGCCTCTGGCAAATCGTTTAGGAATAGCACACAGCAAACACGGTGTCCTAGGCGCACCAATGCAAATGCAAATGCAAAGGCAAAGAAACACATAAGTGTAGATAAAACAACATATCACGAGTTCGAGTCAAGTTCTCTAAATCCCCAACAGAGTCGCTAGAAACTGTAGACCGACCTGAACTCCGCTCTGTGCGCGAGGGCGTGAATCGTCATTCTTAACTACTACAGTTTGGACTCCTGTCACAGTTCTAAATCTAATCTCACAAAATGCAATGTAAGACTGATAAATCACCAAAGAGTCCAAATCCGGCAAATCGTTTTGGAAAATCGATTTTAATCAAAAAGCACCAAACATGGATTGCTTTACCAGATTTCAGAGTCGCCATCTAAATATTTTGTTTTGGAAAATTTAGAAAACCCTGACTCATGCCTAAGGCCACACATCTGTCATCACCAAAGTTGCCTCGGCTCGAGAACTTGGGTACGAGAGGGGAAGGTCCTGAAATGAGCACCCCCACTCTCCCGATGAAAGATCGACCTCTACTAACATGATATCTTGTTTTGAAAACCTCATGTGTTCTTATTCTGATTATTAGCTAGCTTACTATGTGATGCGCACAGCATACAAGTATAGACTCAGTCACAAGAATTGGAACAAAACATCTCATGTTTGCTTTTTGAAAATAGTTTGGAGTTGCTACTCACAAGTAGGCTAAGTCGCGGATTTGCTACCCTCAAGTGGGCTTAAAACATGATGATTTGCCACTTCAAGTGGGCTTAAAACTCGCATTTCGATGAATTATTCCAATTCAAACAATAAAGCCTTCATCCACAGGCATTCATGCAGTTATAGCAGTTAAGCAAATAGCCTCATGGCAAGCATGTTATCATGGCAACACTTACACACATGCAAGGATGCTAAAGCATAAACACTCACAGTGTACTCCAAGCCAAAAAAGAAGCTAGGTAGTAATCAATGCATGATTCTAGCTATGTTAAGTGCCTAATGCAACACATGCAAAGATGCAACTAAAATAGGCTCGGCTATTCTAAAATGTCATGTGAATGCAACTAGATAACATGTATTCAAATTGGTATTGAAATATGATGCGGTTTGTATGATGCGCCGAGCTCGGTGCATGCAAAACAGATGAATAGATGCACGCATGCAAGCATAAGTATGCTAATTGAAATTTGCCCTAAAACTAATCATCAAAAGCTGGTAAATAAAATGGAGAAAGAAATGGGTTTGGAAGACATGCATTACACACACGCACTTATTACAACATTTGCCCTCTCGACGGAGGGTACGAATAAATCAACTAACTAGCTATGCTAAGCTAATTAATTACAAATCAACTAATTAACTATGCTATTCTAGCTAATTAACTATTACAACACAAATGAATTTGAATAATCAGCTAATCTAAGCTAATTAATTAAACTGATTAATTACAAAATATGTAATTAACTACAACTAACTAGTAAAGAGGTAAAATGGCCTCGCGGGTGAGGGAGGCAGGTATGCTCAGTCGCGTCCTCCAGGAAATCCACCGCCTTGCCTCAAGATGCCTCTGTTTGCACACCCTTAGACCTCTGAAAATTGTGCTAACTTCCAGATTGATTCTGACCCATCTCAGGAACATGCTGAGGGATGATCGGCCAGAGATGGTGGCCATCGGCCAGTAATGATGGCCGGTCAGCAGGCTTTGATGGCCGATCGGCTGCTTTGGTGGCCGGTCGGCCACTGATTTCCTGAATTTCCTCATTTTACTGTAGCAGAGCACAAAAAGAGGCATGGCAGTGTATTTGCAAGGAAATGTGTGTACCACCACACTCTCTATCATTTCTCAAGCTCAAGGGAGTGCGGTATTCGACTCTCGGGCCATCAATCACGTATCTCAATGCATGATGCCCAAAGAAGCCAAGTTTGCACAATTTAATGTCAATGAATGCACAAATAACACATAGGACTCGATGAACCTTCACCTTATCATGCATGATCAAAGGTGTCAGTGACCTAAGGAATGAGGCACGTTTCATCACTTTGAGTATGAAACGTCCCTCGTTCCTCGTGTTTGGTTCAACATTCGATCCGAACACAATGCAATGCAACACACATGCAGACAACATGCTATCTAACAACATGCTAAACATCATGCGATGCAACAACATGCAAACACAATGAGCATGGCATGTTAGAGTCCTTAAGTATTAAAACTAGTGAAGGACATAACACAAGGGCTATGTAATGCAACACTCAATGGACCAAACCAACCTTAAACAAGCCTCATGCATGCCAAGACAATGGCCAAAACATGTTGAAAATGAAGTCCAAAAACATATACAAGCATGCATGCTAATTGGCTCATGCATAAGGCATTAAGGTGCAACTCTCAAGAGCACTTAAAGAGTGAAAAACATGGAAGTGTGACAACACTATATGCTTTGAAATATCATGTTAAATGATGCCAAAACATGCACATAAGACAAATGAGGCATGCTAGGAGGCTTAAAGCTTAAGGGTAGTAAAGGTACTTGCACCATAGCCATATCAAGCAAGCCCCAAAGGGCCAAGATGACTCAAAACAGCCCCAAGACTGGTCAAAACAATGCCAAAAACATGCTTGAACATAGCCAACATATGCTAGAATTAAAGGCATGAAGCATGGGGCATACTAGGCCAATGAGGAGGATTACACTACACCTACCAAAACCAAGCATGACATGATTTCACCAACAAAAAAAAGAGTGGTAAGATGACAAAATAAGCCCAAATACACACTGAAATGGTAGCCCAAAAGCTTAGGCAAGATGGCATGCATATTGGCTCGTGTTTAAGGCATAAAGTACAAACCCTCCAAAGCATTGAAAGAGTGAAACATGAGAGAGTGTGACCACACTACACACACTGAAATCACATACCAAATGATGCTAAATCATGCAAATAGCCCAAGCAATGCATGCTAGTGACTTGGAAACTCAAAGCTAGTGAGCAAGATTGCACTATGGCTATACAAAGCAAGGCATGCATGACCAAAACAACTTGCAAGATTGCACTATGGCTATACAAACCAAGGCATGAATGACCAAAACAACTTCAAAAAAAGCTTAAGCATGGCAAAACATGAGTAAAAGCTTGCTGGAGTGAAGCCAAAAACATGCTAAAAAGATGGTCCAAAGCATGATGCATGTTAAGGCTATAGGGAGGATTGCACTACAAGTGCAAGGAGCATGCAAAAGGTAATCAAACCAAGCCAAAAAAGAGCTATATCATGTTAAAATAAGACCTAAGGCATGCTGAGATGGAGTCAAAACATGCTAGAAAGACATGCTACTTTGATTAGCCATCAACATAAGCAAATAAGAGAAGAGGAGGGGGGAAAACCCCCTCCTATTTTGGGCTGCAAAACCACATTTCTACCACTAAAAATCCACTGGATTTCAATGGTGAAGAGGCCAAACAAAGGTGATCCAAAGGCCTAAAAGAGATGGCTCAAAACAAGGCCAAACAAGGCACAAAAGGGGGTAGACCACCCCCAACACCAAAGAGGCCTCAAACAAACACTTTTAAAACTTAAAAATGAAGCTTTTTATAGTTGAAAGTTAAGCCAAAAGAAGCATGAAAATAGGGCCAAATAAGCTATGAAAACAGAGCTTTAAAGAGGTAAGAGACTCACCCTTGAAGAACCTCGTTAGAACAACAACTTCAAAGGCAAAAATCAAGCTTAAACCACTCAAATACAACCTCCAAGAACCTCAGCTCAGTAGTGAAGGTGTTTCACTAGGTGTTTGTGTGCAAAAGTGTGAAGAAATGACACTTTTGAGCACAAACAAGCACAAATATAAAGAGAGGGGAAGAAATATATATATATAGAGAGATATGTTGTCTCTAATCCAAAATTTCAGAACCTCTGGAAAGGAAGAGGGACCTCCCTTCTTATAGAAATCCAAGTCCCAAGCTTGTTGTACAAGCTTGAGGCTTGTTACAATCCCTCCATACACGTATGGAGGATGAAATCTGTACTCACCAGTTGTCACAGTTGGCAATAAAATATTTTCAAAAGCAAATAAAAAGGCCTCGGCCAACAAACATGGCCGACTGGCCAAAAAGGGTGCCAACCGGCCATCAAAAGTGCCGATCGGCCACCACTGATGGCCGATGGAAAGAAGGAAAGGCCGATAGGCACGAGGCCTGGCCGATGCGTTGTAGGGCTGGGCAACAAGCCACCCCATTCCCTCAGAAACAAAGCCACAAGCTCTTGGTCCACAACCAAGCACAAAACAGACAAGTTGGGAGGCTCCAAGGCAAGGCGCAAAACTGAGACCTTCAGGAACTCAAAATGAACACGAGCATGGATGATCATCGAATGTTCGAATGATGACGCCCAAGTCTTAAGGACGGTAAAAAATGGGGTGTCTACAGTATACAAGGAAAAAAAGAATGAAAAAAGGGGGAGGTAGAAAGACACAAAGCAAGATTAGTGGCAAAATGTTATAGTCAACGTGCTGGGATTAACTACGATGAGGTATTTCCCCCTGTTACCCGTTTAGAAATTGTAAGGTTGTTGATTTCTCTTGCCGCTAACAATAATTGGAAAATTTATCAAATGGATTTCAAGTTTGCTTTTTTGAATGGGTTTCTTGAGAAAGAAGTGTACATCAATCAACCTATGGGGTATGTGATCACAGGCCAGGAAGATAAGGCTTTCAAGCTAAAAAAAGCGTTATATGGGTTGAAACAAGCACCAAGAGCATGGATTACTCGAATTGACAAGTATTTCATATTGGATGGTTTCACTAAATGTCAATATGAGCATGCTCTTTACTCTAAAGTGCATGGAAATGGAGATGTCTTAGTTATTTGCTTGTATGTGGATGATCTTATTTTTACAAGAAACAATCCAAACATGTTTGTAGAATTCAAGAAAGTAATGATTCAAGAATTTGAGATGATTAATATTGGACTCATGGCATACTACCTTGGCATTAAAGTCAAGCAGATGGAGAATGGCATATTTATTTCTCAAGAAGGATATGCAAAAGAAATACTCAAGAAATTCAAGATGATTGATTGCAAGCCTGTTAACACCCCCGTGGAATGTGGAGTCAAGCTAACAAAGTACGAAGATGGAGAAAAGATTGTGTAGACACCCCATTTTTTACCGTCCTCAAGACTTGGACATCATTGTTTATTCACCTGATGATTATGCATGTGTGTGCTTGTTTTGTGCCTGAAGTTCTCGGTGGAACGCACCAACTTTGAGCCTTCAGTCCTTATCCTTTTTTAGCCTTGTTTTGCACCAGCACTTGGCCTTCAAGGTCGCCCCCTCTGGTGGCCAGCCGGCCACCATTTGAGGCTGTCGGGCACCAGTGCGCCTTGGCCGGCCATCTAAGTGGCCTGCCGGCCACTGATGCCTTTTTCTCAAATATTTTCTTGACAGCTGTTCCAGTTGTTGATACAATGGGTTTGATTACCATACACGTGTATGGACTGATATAACTCAGCCAAATGCTTGTTTTTCTATAAATATGGAACCTTCTCCCCCATTGTGAAGGGTTAGAAAATTTTGGAGCAAAATTCTCTCTCTCTCTACAAAATTCTCTCTCTCTCTTGAAATTTTGTGCTTGGTTGCTTAGTGCCTCTATACTTTTGTCTATCAACCCTTGACCAAAGTTGCTTCTCTTTGGGCTGAGGTTACTTGAGACCCTCTTTGAGCTTTAGAAGGTGGTTGTGGCTTGCTTTGTTGCCTAATTTGTGCCTTGGCTTCAAGAGGTATAACACTTGCTTTGTTAGCTTGTTTTACATACTTGCTTTGCCATCTTCTTCTACTATTTTTGGTCTATTTTAGGGTTGGTTTTGAACTGTAAAAAACTCTGTTTTGTGGCCTAAAGGTGGTGGTTTGAGGCCATTTTCAGTTAGGGGGTGGTTCACATTTCTTACTTCTTTGTTTGTAAAGCTTTTGTATATTTGTTCACCACTTTCAAACCAACTTTTTTGGCCCTTTTAACCATTGAATTCCAGAGGTTTTTTAGTGGCAAAAAACTCTTTTTGAATCCAAATTCAAAGGGGTTAGCCTCCCCTCCTTGTGTGTTGTTTGCATGCTTAGTTAACTTCACATGTTGGCATGTTTTTCTACCTTAACTTAGCTCAAGTCCAGCATGTTTTAGCCTCTGAAATAACCTGCTTTAGCTCTATTTTGGGCTGGTTAGTTCATTTGAGTCTTGTTTTGCATGATTGTAGTGTAATAGTCTTCACGAATTGGTGTTTTAGGGTCTTAGACACCTTTTGTTTGAGTTGATAGCATCTTTTGGTGTTGTTTTATCACTCCATTTCAGCACTATAAACTCTGCGACCTCCCTCTTTGCTTCACTCTTTCATTTGCTTTTGAGGGTTGTTTCAAGCTTGGGATCTTTTAAGCTTGAGATTGAGGTCATGCTTAATGGTGTAATCCTCTTTGAGGGTTCATTATCAATGGCATGATCTATTTCTTTCCTTACATTGTCCCTTGGTTTACACTTCTTTCATCTTAGAGGACACTCACCAATGGACAAATTGATTAAAGAATGATTTGGTAACTAAAAGGTGGAAACAAAATTGGCAAGTAAAAGTGGCAAGATAAGCATTTCTTTGTGTTAAATTGCATGTGTTCAAATCAGACATTAATTTGAACATAAGGACAATGGGACATTTCATACTCTAAAGTGATGAAATGTGCCACTTTCCTAGGTCTCCATTTCCCTTGATCATGCATGATAGGGTAATGGCATTCGAGTCTTGTTTTACATTCATTGAACTTGTACAAATTGGTCTATTAGCCATCATGCATGGAAATTGCTTGATTGATGGTTTGAGGGCCAAATGTATCACTCCTTTGAGCTTGTGTTGATGATAAGGGGTGATACATGGTACAAACAACATGTGAGACCACCACTTTCTTGCTCTGTTTTGTCCTCTATTGCAGCAAGAAAAGACCTGGCTTTAGTGGCCGGTAAACCCTCTTCAGTGGCCGACAACCCCTCAGTGTTGGCCAGCAAACCCTCATCTATGGCCGGCCAGCCACCAGTGAAAAATTCAGTAGTGTGCTTCTGAAGCAGAGCAATATTGATCTGGAGGAGGAAAATAGTGTAAGTGTTGTGCAACAGAGGCAATTAGTGGCAGACAATGGATGTTCTTCGAGTCAAAAAACCAAGCATGCATGCATCTCTCCTTTCCCGAGGCCATTTAGTTAATATGCTTAGTTAATTAGTTATAGCTAATTCATGCAAATGTTGTAACTATTTAAGTAGACTAGCTAATGTTGTGTAATTAATTAATTAAGTAGTTTAGTCTAATTGATTAATTAGTTAAGTGTATTGTAATAATTAATTAGCTTAGAGTAAATTTTTTATTTATTCAAAGTGTTGTAATAATTAGTTAAGTAGGGTGGCTTAGCTAGTTTCATTCGGATTTTCCTTCGCGAGGGCGTAATGTTGTAATAAGTGTGCGTGCGTGCGTGTATGTCTTCCAACCCCACATCTTTCTCCCTTTTATTTACCAGCTTTTGATGGTTAGATTAGGGACATGTTTCAATTAGCATACCTTATGCTTACATCCATTCATTCGTATTGCATGCATCGAGGCTCGGTGCATCATTCAAACTACATTTTTATCTCAATATCTTATTTGAGTACGTGTTTAACCGTATGTTATCAAATTGCTTCATATGCCATATTAGTAGTTGAGCCTATTAAGTTGCGTATCGCATGTGTTGCATTACGCATCATGCATATTTTTCTAACTCATATATTCTTAGCTTGGAGTACTAGGTGAGTTTTTATACTTTAGCATATTTGCATGATTATGAGTGTTGCCATGATTAGCATGCTTTCCATGAGGCTAAATGCTTATTTGCTGAACTGCTTGAATGCCTGTGGATGAAGGCTTGTTGCTTGAATTGGAACGATTCAACGAATGTGCGTTTTAAGCCCATTTTGTTAAGTTGTAAATCAGTTTTAAGCCCAATATGTTTGGTGGCAAATTCGCAAACTTTTAAGGCCACTTGAGATGGCAAATTCAAACCATTTTCGCAAACAAACATGAGTTGAATTGTTCCAAATTGAGCAAACTAGTCTATACTTGCTTGTGCGCATCACGTAGTAATGCTAGCCTAACAACCGGAACAAGAGCAAATAATGTTTATAAAAAATCATATCATGATTAGTAGAGGCCGATCTTTGATCGGGCAAGCGCAGGTGCTTAATTCATGACCTTCCCCTCTCATACCTAAGTTCCCGAGCCGAGGCAACTTTGGTGATGACGGACACATGGCCTTTGGCACGAGTCATGGGTTTCCTAAATTTTTCCAAAAATAAAATATATAGGTGGCGACTCTGTATCTGGCAAACAGTCCAATTTTGATACTTTTTTATTCAAAATCAATTTTCCAAAACGATTTGCCAGATTTAGACTTTTTGGTGTTTATCAGTTTCACATTACACCTGTGAGACTAGATTCAAAACCGCAAGAGTTCAAACTGTAAGGCCTTCTTTTCAAATCCTGTCAGAAAGGCGGGGGCACAAAAAAAGGCGAGCCCACACAATGCAGTTTGAATAATGCGCAGAGTCTCGGTGCATGTAAGACAAATGAATAGATGCAATCATGTAAGCATAAAGTATGCTAATTGAAAATGTCCCTAATCTAACCATCAAAAGCAATTAAATAAAAGGGGGAAAGACGTGGGATTGGAAGACATACACACACACACTTATTACAACATTATGCCCTCGTGAAGGAGGGTCTGAATGAATAAGCTAGCTAAACTAATTAAGCTAAGCTAATACAAACCAAAACTAATTAACTATTCTAGTTAACTAATTATTACAACACGATATTTAACTAACTCTTCTAAGCTAATTAAATATTACAAAACGAATTAATTAGCTAAACACTTTAACTAACTAATTACAAAGCGAGTAAATTAGCTATTACTAATCAACTAAAATAAAGCAGTTAAATGGCCTCGAGAGACGAATGATGCATGCATGCTTGGCTTCTCCACTCGAAAATGCCACCGCCTTGCCATTGTAGCCTCTGTTTGTACATGTTTGATCACTGAAAATTGTGCCAACTCCCAGAACACTTCTGATCACCTTCATGAGCACACAGAACAACCTTCTTCATTGATGGCCGGTTGGCTACCGATGGTGGTCGTCGGCTACCATTGGTGGCCGGTCGGCCACCCCTTCCCTGAACTTCCTTTTTTGCTGCAACAGAGAGCAAACAGGGGCAAAGCAGTGTATTCACAAGGTTTGTATGTACTGCTACTCTCTTTATCATTACACAAGTTCAAAGGAGTGTAACTCTTGGCCCTCAAACCATCAACCAAGAATTTTCCATGCATGATGGCTAAGGAACCAAGCTTGTACAAGCTTAATGAGTGCAAAACAAGACTCAACAAAATCACCACCCTATCATGCATGATCAAGGGTGATGGTGACTAAGAAAAGTGGCATGTTTCATCACTTTGAGTATGAAACGTCCCACTTTCCTCATGTTCAAATTAACGTCCAATCCAAACACATGCAATGCAACACGAAGATGCTTTATCTTGCCTCTTTTACTTTGTTCATTTTTATTTACTCATTTTAGTTACCAATCCATTCTTTAACCGGTTAAGTCCAAAAATGAGTGTCCTCTAATGGAATGTGGGCTTAAACCACAAGTGCCTTAGGCATGAAAGAGACCTCATGCCATTGATAATGAACCCCCGAGGGGATTAAACCATTAAGCATGTATGTCTCAATTTCACACTTAAGCAAACAAATGGTTTAAAGCCACTTTCAAAGAAAACGAAAAAGTGGAGAATAGAGGGAGATTTGCAGAGATTTTAGTGCTAGAATGGAGTGCAAAACAACACTAAATCATGCCATTAACTCAAAAGAAAGATGATCAAAGCATTGAAACAACAAACTAGTGAAGGAAATTGCACTACAACCATACAATACAAGGCTCAAAGGACTTAACCAGCTCAAAACAAAGCTAAAATAAGTCAAAATAGTAGCAAAAACATGCTGAGATCAAGTTACAAAATGCTAGAAAAACACGCTCACATGTTAAGCTGTCTAGGCATGCAAACAAGATACAAGGAGGGAAGGTTAACCCCTCCAATTTTGGAGTTCAAAAGAAGTTTTCTACCATTGAAATAACTCTGAACTTCAGTGGTTAAAAGGCCCAAAAATTTGATTTAAATGTAAGGAAAGATGGCACAAAAAGCTACACAAGCTAAGGAGCAAAAAGGGGGGACAACCCCCTAACTCACAAAGACTCAAACTACCATTTTTATGCCTCAAAAATAGAGTTTTTTACACTTCAAAAAAAACCTTAAAGACAGTTTGAAAGGATGGCAAAACAAGTATGCACAATAAGCTTAAATGAGGTAAGTTCTATACCTTTGAAGCACAACACAAAACAACCACAATTTCAAACTCAAACCTTCTTCCAAAGCTCAAACGAGGCTCCAAGGTACCTCAGCTCCAAGGTGGTCAAGTTTGGTTAAAGGTTGGTGTGCAAAAGTGTAGAGAAAACTAACTGCAAAGCACAAAACAACAAGAGAGAGAGAGAGAGAGAGAGAGAGAGAGAGAGATTTTGGTCTAAAATGTCTAACCCTCCAAAATGGGAGAGGACACCCTCTATATATAGAAAATCAAGGTTTGGGCTTGAATACATCTTACCATACACGTGTATGAAGATGTAGCTCAGTGAACAACAGCTGGCACAGGTGGCAAACAAATATCCAGAAATATCTAAAAAAAGAGACTAGTGGCCATCGGCCACCACTAGAAGCCGATCGACCACCATTGGTGGCCGACCGGCCACATGTATGGCCGACAGCCTTGGGGGGTGGCCGACAGGTCACCAAGAGGTCCAGACACCAAGTTTTGGTCCAAAACAAGGTAGAGAAAGAACAAGGTTCAAGGGCTCAAAGACAGGGCATTCCGCCAAGGACTTTGGGGCACTCAAAACGAACACAAAACAAGTATAATCATCGAGTACACAAACAATGATGTCTAACTCTTGAAGACGGTCAAAAATGGGGTGTCTACATGTGCCTTGGTGGTGATAAACACTGTTCTGGGCAAGAGCCCGCCAGCTGTCTATTTTTAAAGATATTTTCGACCTATTTTGCTCAAATTCTATAAATACGAGCATATATCTATGTTTTGTGGGTTGAACAATTTCCAAAGATCTTATGCACTTACTTGAGAGCTCCTTTTTCTTGGGCAAGCCATCTTTGAACTATAGCTATACACCATACACACCCTCACACCTTAACCTTGGAGCCTTGGTTGAGCCTTGAGAATTGCAATTCAAGCTTGGGAGTGTGTTTGGACCAAGTTTGATCCACAACAAGAGGTTGTCCTCTTTAAGAGGTATAAGCTTACCGTCTTTTCTCTTGCTTTCATTTCTATCTCCTACTATCAATTTCTTGTATCTTTGTATTGATTTGAATCCATTTCAAGTGTTAGAATTTGGATTTGAATAGCTACCAGTGGTAGAAAGGTTTAATACCTTTTCTTGCACATTACTTCATAGCTTACACCCTTGTCTTTACACTCCTTTTATTTATTTATTTTTTTGAGTCTTGAAATTGATTTTAGATTTCAAAAAAGGCTAAAAAACATGGTTTGAGGTCTCAAAGATGGAGGGGCTAGCCACATCTCCTTGCTCTTAGTCACTAGCCTTGTGATTCTTTGCTATTTTCTATCTTTTTCGTACTTTTTAAACATCATTTTAGTAACTAGTTTTTACATATTGGGGGCTGTTTAGACTTGTTTTAATTCATTTAATTGGTTCATGCTTTGAATACTTTGCCTATCATATTGTAAGTCCTCATGGCAGTGCTTGTTTAGGCCTTAGACATCAAGCCATTTGAGTTGATCGCTTTTCTTTGCTTGGTTTTCATATTAAGAGTCTCATTCTTCAAATCAATCTCGCAATCATGTCTTTAACCTCCCTCTTTTCTTTTTTTCTTTTGTTTGAGAGTTGTCTCATAAGATTGATAATTATTCAAGGCATGGGAAAGAGACCTATGCTCAATAGCTTAATCTCTACGGAGGTTTATCATCAAGGCATAGGCTCTCTTTCATGCTACAAATCATTTCTCATTTGATATTGCTTCTCGTTTAGTGGACTTAACCATCACTTTGGACAAATTGATTAAAGAATGGCAAGGACTAATAAAATTGACCTAAAATCAATGAAACCAACATAAAGAAAATGTTTAGAATTGCGAGATAAACAAGTTAAATTATCATTATAAGCCTAGAATCTAACCCAAAAAATGAAATATGGAATGGTATGGAGTATAAGAATACAGAGGGAAGCCATCTTCCTTATCAATCCAGAAATTACCTAGAATTTTTCTTGATTTATTCTATGTATAGATCCCATATCACACAAAACACCTACAAAAAAAAAAAAAAAAAAAAAAAATCA